>BGPR01000158.1:991406-1084664 GCA_013235015.1 Araneus ventricosus | reverse complement strand
ACAATACAATATAAGTATACAATACAAAAAATTGGGTAATACAATACAATACAATATTAGTATACAATACAAAAAATTAGGTAATACAATACAATACAATAGCTGCCTCACCTATAGAGCTCACCACCTAGCTGCCTTTGGAAGAGATAGCCAGTCCAAGTTCTGGAGTCGTCGAGTAAACATGGTGTTTTGCCCCGAGTAATTGTATATTTTATATATCCTTAATGTTTTGTCCTTAATTGTTTGTCCCTATGTTATGTCCTTTTATGTTTAATTAAAAGTATTTAAATGAATTAAGCTTCTTTTCTTTAACATCTACTGTTATCCCTAGCAGGAATTAAATTATGGCCCCCAATGGTTGCAATAAAATGGCACCCAACGCGAGGTCCGAATGATTTATCCAGTTGAGAACACCAATGTGTAGACTCCAGAGCAGGGGCTCGTTTTCTTTTTCAGGTTATTGTTGAAGTTATTTTCACTCTGGAAATCAAGTTTGTTTTGTAGCAATCTTCACCAGAAGAATAAACGAAGTGCCAGTTAAGCTCTTTTTTCATTTTACTAAGAAAAAAAATATTATCAAAATCTATAGTATAATGCCATCAATCCTGACGAATAATAAAATGTAAATGAAGGTTAGAGAGTCATTCTAAATGTTTTTATTCATAAATATTTAATCTTATACTGCAATCGTGAGGAGTAACAGAAATGTATATAGTGTTATATTATCCTCCGATAATTTTAAACAAAAACAAATTATATTCATTCCAGTGTATATTATTTTCACGAGAAAAATACATGAAAAAATAATTTGAAGAATATAAATATATTTTTTCAGTGTTATTGTTGCTTGAAGAACATAAGTTATAATTCTTTATTATTAATAAATTTGAATGTTATACTTTAATAATAATGGATATTATTACAAAAAGAAAGTAAAATTCTTTTACGATCGGGATTTTGAAATGCTTAATCATTTTTGTGTATACCAAGTGTGCAAAACGAAAGTACTTGAGAGGAGGAGAAAAGAAGTAGTATTCTCAGTAGTATTCTGAAAGGAAGTAGAAGGTGTTCATTATTTCCATTTTTATGCTTACTTTTTTTTCTTTCTCCCGAATATGAATCTTTATTTTTATTACGAATAAAACTGTGTGAAAGTATTTCATTGAAATATAAAAAGTTTCTTTCCTTTTAAAAATTGTTTTATCAGTCACATTGAATTGATAGTTGCTCATTTTTATATATATTCAAGGAGTATTGTGTATTTTAAAGAAGAATTTATATCAAATTCTGTTTGTTTAAAAAGATTGATATTAAATAGTAGTTCTCATACAGTTATAAATAAATAGCCTAGATATGTTCAGTAAATAATAAAGCTCATTTATAATTAAACATGTATCAGTGATTGATAACTTTGAAAATATAGTTATTGAATTGTATGTAATAGAGTTTTAGTAACTGTTTCATTCTATTACATAATTGTTTGCATAGTGTGTTTATCATAAATAAGATATTCATAGTAGTTATTGAAATTATTTTCTTAACACTGATCATATGTTAAATGTCATAATATAATCTTTAAATTTTGCCGTAAGATGTTAATATTGCGAAATCAAAAGTGATATCATAAAAATATAGATTGTATTAATGATATTTTTAAAACATTTAAATGTTGAAGTTTCTAGTTTGGTTTTTAGTTATATTAACGTCAACACGAAGAAACATGAAGGTTATTTTGGGATGGACCTCGTAATTTTGAACCACGGTCAGATGACGAGCAC
This sequence comes from Araneus ventricosus, assembly GCA_013235015.1. Taxonomy (NCBI): domain Eukaryota; kingdom Metazoa; phylum Arthropoda; class Arachnida; order Araneae; family Araneidae; genus Araneus; species Araneus ventricosus. Next base: position 1,082,886 of record BGPR01000158.1, on the reverse strand, counting down.
GATACCTGAGCTGGCACCCCTTTCTCCAAACTTCCACAGCAACGGGATTGCAGTTTCTACTAGTATGATTCATTTTAAAAGTAGTAATTTGAAATTCAACCACTTTAGGGATTATAAATTTATTTATCAGGGGTAATTAAGCAATTCATAAAATTTTGAACACTTATTTTTCCATGAACTTTGAAAGTCAATATGGCATTTTTGGGACTAACTAGAAAAAAAGAACTACAAGTGTTAGCCACAGAACTAGGTCTGCCCGTCTGGGATAATTTAAAAATAATTCAGCTTAGAGACTTAATCACGAGTTCAAGGAAGTATGAAGAAGAATTCGTAAAGAATTTATTATCCAGCATAGCTGATGAAAGAAAAATGGCTTTTTGGAATGGAATTTTGTGTGAGGATGAACAACTTAAAAGAGTTGCCGAAGATGAACAAGTCGAAAAGGAACATCTTTTCGAGTTGGAAAAATTAAAAATTCAGCTTGAATTACAAAAAAATTCTCAAAAGGAGGCTATAGCTCAGGGTTAGGTTAGGTTATATTAATGTCCCGTTTTGAAGCAACACGAGGGCTATTTAGGGACCGGCCTCGTAATTTTGAACCGCGGTCAGATGACGAGGACGACATCTGAGCTGGCACCCCCCTCTCCAAACTTCCGACACAACTTGGAGGGATTTCTACTTTGAAATAGTATCATATTTTGAGTGCTGGATTACAGAGCTTAACAATAAGGATTTTAAGCAGCTTAAAAGTCTAATTACACTGGGCAACAATGAAATTGCTTCTTAGGTGAAAGTACCCAATCCTGAATGAATTTAACGTGCTGAACATGAATATCACATCTAAAAAAGCTATTGGCTCTCGTTGCAGAGATATTTACATTTTTTGTGTTATAAAGGTGCTCTAATATAATGCAATATATGCATTATATTAGTAAGATAAATACAGTGGTGGCAGTAAGCATGCTGGTGACTTTTCGTGCTTTGATAAAACATCTTCTCCACATAAAATTACCTCGGTTAAACGGAATGTTCTTGTTCGTGTGTGTGATTAGGATCTGTCCAAAAACAAAGCGGAGATATTGGCCTCAAGGCTTCAACAGTGGAATCTTCTCGAAGAAAATGTCCGAGTAACTTCATTTCACACACGTCATCTGCTCTTCGAATCTTTCTTTAAAAAAGAAGAAAGTATTGTGTTCTGCTGAGGCATTGATGGCCTACTAAAAGAACTCTGCATTGCACATGTGCCCAATGAATGGCGGCTGTTTATAGATGCTTTAAAACTGAGTCTCAAGGAGGTTTTGCTGAATAACGGGAACGAGCTTCCATCCATACCTGTCACACATGCTGTCTACATGAAGGAAACATGCCACAATCTAAAACAGCTTTTGGAGATGATTAACTACAGTAAGTATGGCTGGCAGATCTGTTCTGACCTGAAGGTAATGTCTCTGTTGATGGGTTTGCAGCTAGTATATACAAAGTATGCTGTTTTCTTTGTCTATGGGACAGCAGAACAATCGCTTTGCACTACAGCAAGAGAGATTGGCTTCAGAGAGCATCTTTTAAGCCTAGAGAAATGAATGTAAAGCACCCACTTCTGGCAGAACCGCATAAAATCATTATTCCTCCTTTGTACATCAAGCTTGGCCTTGACAAAAACTTGGTAAAAGCCATGGATAAGAATGGACCAGCATTCAAGTACCTGCATGAAAAATTCCCTCGACTCAGTGTAGCAAAAATTAAAGAAGGAGTTTTTGTGGGGACTCAGATTAAACAGCTTTTCAGAGACTCGTAAAGAAAAACAGGTTTGGGATGCTTTCTATCAAGTGTCAACAAACTTCCTAGGGAATGACAAGGCCGAAAACTACAAGCATCTGGTTGAGAATATGTTGGCTTTATTTCAAGATTTCGGCTGTAATATGTCCTTAAAGATCCACTTTCTGGACTTCCGCTTGAATTTCTTTCCTGATAACTGAGGGCAGGTCAGTGATGAGCACGGCGAACGTTTTCATCAGAACATTGCCAACATGGGAAAACAGTACCAGGGGAATTGGACCACGGCAATGTTGGCTCACTACTGTTGGATGCTCATCAGAGATGCTCCCTTCGTCCATTACAAGAGACAGGCCAAAAGAAATCGAAAGTCTGAAGCATATTAAGGTATTCCTAACATGTATTATAATATATGTACATATATACATTTTTCTAAACAATGCGTAAGCATTACAAAAAAACCGTAGCCAATTCAGGTGTTTCTTTGTCATATTCGTGTTGAGCACATTGAATTCATTAGAAATTGACTCTATTCATCTTGGAAGCAGGAACGTTTTGACAATTTGTTGCCCAGTGTTATCAGCGACAAAATTAAGAAAAAAACACCTCCTGATCTTAAGTAACATTTTATTGATTCATGGACAGAATGGAACCAGCCATTGGAATTACTAGAGACATTGGATGCCTATGAAAATATAAGTCATGGATTAAAGAAAAATTCAACGCCACATAACAAGCAAAATTTTAGAATTGATTTCCCGACAACAGAGAGAAGATTTAAGTCCACTGTGACACCTAAAGAGGATAACCATAAAAAGACAGCAAGAAATGTATTATCCAAGAAGACGGACTCTACACCAGAAAGAAGAACTCTCCAATGTTATGGGTGTGGAACTCTAGGATATACACAATCTAAATGTCCTACCTGCTCAAAATCTAAAGGAGAGGCAAAAGCTTCTGTAAACTGTGTCAATTTGTTTACATTCAAAGAAACAACATCTCCTTCCAGTTTTATTGTTCTAAAAATTTGTGGAGTGGAATCTGCTGTATGTGCTGATACCGGTGCATCTCACTCTATTGCTGGAGAAAAGTTATTTCATATGTTACAGAGTAAAAAAGTAAAGTTTAAACCCAAGATCATTTATTTGACGCTCGCTGATGGAACACAGAGCAACGTAGCTGCCTTGACTACGGTTGTGGATCTTAAGGTTGAAGGTAAAGCGGTAGCAACAGAACTAAGTGATTTACCTGAACCAAAAGGAAATAGAACTCTTTTAGGTACAAATTTTCTCCAGTCTGCTGGAATTGTCCTGGATGTCCTCAATGGCAAATGGCATTTCTGTGAAAATCCTCAGATTCAGTATCCTTTCTACAATGTGCCTTCCAAGAATGAAATCTCCACATCAATTTCTGACTCAGAAAAAAGAATACAGAAACTTCCAGTTCTGTTCAAGTTCCTGAAACGTCATCTTCTGTGAATCTTCGAAGTGACGAGGGTAAGCATCTAACTAAAGAACAGCGTACTCAACTAAATCGCTTACTGCAAGAGTTCAAGAGGTGTTTCGACCAGGGGAGAACCAAAACCCTTTAGTGAACATCGCATTAATACTGGAAACAGTCCCCCAGTTGCAGTACCTCCTTATAAAATGAATCCTGCAAAAAGAGGATTGCTGAAAAAAGAATTAGTCTCTCTCTTGGCAGATGGTATAATTGAAGAATGTGAATCTCCATATGCCAGTCCTGTTGTATTAGTGCCTAAACCTAACGGTAGTATGAGATTTTGCGTCGATTTTCGCAAACTTAAAGCCACTACTATTGCGGACACGTACCTGCTACCTCGTATGGACGATTCGCTCACAGAAGCTAAGTCGACGGCCTATGTGTGAAACATCGATCTAAAACCAAGATATCATCAGGCCAAAGTACATGAAGCTGATCAAGATAAAACAGCTTTCATTTGCCCATTTGGAACGTACAAATATTTATGCATGCCTTTTGGATTACGAAATGCACCCGCCACGTTTCAACGCCTGATTGATAAATTTAGAGCATTCCTAAAGAATGTTTTTGCTCTGTCTTACTTAGACGATTTCATAATTTTATTAGAGACTTTTGATCAACATATAAGTGATTTACAAACTGTTTTTGAACGACTTTCTTTGTTCAAACTCCATTCTAACAGAGAAAAATGTCATTTTGCTTGTGACCGAGTTAAATATTTAGGTTACTGGATAACCGAAAATGGAATTGAAGTTGACCTGGAGAAAGTGTTCGCTATTCAGAGAATTCCTGTGCCAACTAATGTGGAGGAAGTTCAGTCCTTCTTGCAAACTTGCTCATGGTTTAGAAGGTATGTTCCAAACTTTGTGAACATTGCAAGGCTACTTAGTAATCTTATTGAAAAGAATGTACCAAGGATTTGGGGTCCTGAACAGTAAGAAGCATTTAAAAACTTGAAGAAAAGATTAATAACACCACCAGTGTTAAAACAACCAGGTGGATCAAAGCCATTTCGTATCCGTACATATGCTAGCAATTATGCTCTTGGAGCCGTCCTCACCCAAGGAAAAGGTCCAGAGGAGCACGTTATTGAGTATGCCAGTCGTCTGCTCATGCCGGCGGAACGAAAGTACTCCACTACTAAACGTGAAGCACTTGCAGTAGTTTGGGCTCTAGAGAAACTTCGAGGTTACGTCGAAAAAAAGAAATAATAATAGCATCTGACAACCAGCTTTAAAATGGCTTATGAGCATCAAGTCGCCATCAGGTCGTTTGGCAAGGTGGGCTCTTCAGATCCAATCCTTTAATCCGAAAATTGAGTACACGCCTGGTAAAGTTAATGTCCTTGCAGACATGTTGTCTAGGCCTTAAATGAAGATGCCCCTTATGACATAATTGCAGTATCAGCTGATTTTCCAGTGAGAAAGTCTAAAGTCATTCGACAATAACAATTGAGGGACGAAGAACTAAAAAAGATAGTTGACTGTTTTGAAAACAGTTCAAAAGATGAAAACTTCGCAAATTGGACTAGTAGAGGTTATCTTATGAATCAAGGTATTCTGTATCGTTACTCATCCGAAGTAAAAACAGAAGAAGCACAACTCGTGGTTCCTCTCGAGGAAAGAGAGAGATAGTGTTACAACAGTACCATGATGTTCCAACCGCTGGACACTATGGAGCTGAAGGGACTTACAATAAAGTTGCCTCTAGATAATATTTTCCAGTTATGAAAAATACATCGCTGAATATGTTAAAAACTGTCCAGACTGTAAGCGTTACAAACTGAGTAATCAGAAGCCAACCGGTCTTCTTAGAACTCCAGTTTATGCCCAAAGGTTTGAAACCCTTTCTATTGATTTTTTGGACCTATTCCAGAGACCTCGTCTGGTAAGAAGTGGATTTTTCTCGTAGAAGATACCAGTACAAAATGGGTAGAATTGTTTGCCCTTAAAGAAGCAACATCTGTAAACTGCGCCAAAACTTTAGTGGAAGAAATCTTTTTAAGATATGGACTTCCACGCAGACTCATCAGTGATAATGGTTCTCAATTTATCAGTGTTATAATGCAACAAACTTGCAATTTTCTCGGAATTAAGCAAGAACTTATTCCTGTGTATCATACCCAAGCTAACCCATTCGAACGTAAAAATAGGGATCTAAAACCCCGACTCGCCATACTAGTCAGAGATGAACACGACACTTGGGAAGAAAAACTGCCAATGATTCGTTTTGCACTGAACACTGCCAAGTGTGAAACCACTAATCACACAGCAGCCTGTTTGCAGTTGGGCAGAGAGTTAAGAACAACAGATGATGTTACACACGACTTAAGAGCACTGATCGACAATGATAAGTTCGTAGCTGAGATAAACATATCTCAAGCGATTTGCTCGTTTAACCGCAGAGATTAAAGGCCACGTTGAGCAAAAGCAAGACAAGCGTAAAACGTATTATGATCATCGACGACGACAAGCTTCTACAAACTAGGTGACCAAGTATGGGTGACACTATATCCTATTAGCAAGTCACAAAACAAGAAAAGTCGGAAATTCATGCCCAAATATGAAGGATCTTATTTAGTAATTACCAATCGTTCACCCACTACGTATGACATTGCTGACCCAGCAAAGCCAGATGAAGTCCTTGGGACTTACCGCAGCTCAGCGTTACGAGCTTATGAACTCCCAGTTTCAAGAGACAGTGGAACTGTAGCACCTCCCCGGAGACGGAGCAGACCAAAGAAATATAGTGCTGAATCTTCGCCGAGACGTCGTACGAGCCAGGAGTCTGTAACCGCACTGCTTTTCGAACTCGCCACCTGGCGGCAGTTGGCAGAGATAGCCAGTCCAAGTTCTGGAGTCGTCGAGTAAACATGGTGTTCTGCCTCGAGTAATTGTATATTTTATATATCCTAAAATGTTTTATCCTTAATTGTTTGCCCCTATATGTTATGATCTTCCATATTTAATTAAAAGTATTTAAATCAATTAAGCTTCTATTCTTTAACGTCTACTATTATCCCTAGCAGGAATTAAATTATGGCGCCCAATGTTTACAGTAATATATATATAAGTATACAACACAAAAAATTGGGTAATAGAATACCAACAATATAAGTAATGTAATACAGTATAAGTAATACAATACAAAATACAAATGTCAATTTAAATACAATCCAATTAAGTTTGAAATTTAAATAGCTTTTAGAAAAAGAAGTTTTCCTTCTGCTATCATTTTCTCCTAGTATTGCTGAATATAAAGTGCTTTTTGTAATATCAATATTCCAGTGTATTATAGTAGATTGCTTTTATTACTACTTCTATCTTGCAGCTTTTGGCTCATTTCGGATTACTTAAAAGCAGAGGTAAATATTTAAGAGACACTCACAGATAATTAATTTTAAAAATAATTATAAAGTGCCTTTGCATTTCTGAGTTGATATTAATAATCAAAATAATTTATCCGATGTATATACAAGAAAATGTCAATGCATTTTAGAAATGATAGTTGCTGCTTTAATCTATGAAAATGTTTTGTCTTAATATAGATTTTCTCCTACTAGAGTACATTAACGATTCTTCATCCATTTTGAAGAACTTTTAATTCAACTTTTGAAAATAATTTATTCAGAATATAAAGCTTTGTCCTTATTAATAATTTGTGATATCGCAAATTACTTTCAACAATTGATTCTTCATTGAAATTTGTTCGAAAAATCATACGAAGTGCAAAGCTGTTATTATTAAAGTTCGTCTATTCAGAAGACTCTAGAGCCTGTTTTATAATTACGAACGAAACAAAATTTCAGCAGTATGCAGTACAAGTGGTGTACCCTGTAAAACTTTAATTATAATTGTAAAACTTTAATTATAATAACTGTCTATTATAATCATTATGAACGTGTACTTGGAATAATTGAACCTGCAAAGAAACTGTTCTTATTAATAATTTGTGAAATCGTAAATTACTTTCAAATTCGATTCTTCATTGATATTTGTTTGAAATTCAATGACCTATGAAAGGAATGAAAAACAATTTACCTAAAGTATTGCTTTGCTTGGAACAAATTTATTATGGTTAATTTAACTTTTTCTAGAAACATCCATAAATTATAATTAATATTTTTAAATTAAGTTCAAATATATTTGTTATCAAAACATTATACATATCCAAAGAGAAAAAAAAAACTGTCCAGATTTTTAACAACTTCTATTTAGTAACTTATAAAAATTAAGCAAATATAGCCAATCAATTTAAAATTGCCCTGGAAATACCCTAGACTATTTAGGGCGTGGTGGTCTGGTAGTGAAGTCTCGGCTTGACACTGAAATATTCTTCCCGAATTCACCAAAGGTCCACCGTGAATTTGAGCATGATGCCCGATAAGCCAGCAAAGAGTTCTCCCCTCCCCTGCCGTAGCATCCGGAGTCATATGAATGAAAGTCGTCACGTTAATACGGAAACTGAGGGTTAAATGACCACCACCTGCCAGGGCCCGACCCCTCCCGCAGGAGGTACGTCCCGTCATCGGATTGGAGGTAACTCAACCCCTCACACCATTACTATGTTCACTAAGGAAGCGAGAACCTGCTTACTTATCTGGCGGCTTCTCATCCACATACTCGTGGAGCCCTCCCCGCCCCCGGTGGGAGATGGGCCCGTTAAATCTGACGTTGAGGGCCAAACGGTATTATTACTTGCTATAATTGAGATATATCTTTCAAGGAATGATATTGCCTCTGAAATATGACGGAATAAATTGTGGAAAATTAAACTTTTTAAAAATATATATTTATGGATGATTTTTATTAAAAATTTCTCTCCAATTTTGAATAGCCTATAACTGATACCGAAGCATTTACCAGCATGACTAATGAATAAATGTTTTGTAATCAGAAATATAAATTTATTCAAATGTTTTGAACTGAATGAAAGTCAAATAAAATTTATAGAAATATCATTTTATTTTTATGTGAAAAATATTAAAATATTTATAAGGTAAACATGGTTGGCATGTAAGGTAAACTAAAGCTGCCCATTTATGGATGAGCAGTGTTTTTGATTTGCGTGTTATTATACTGCAATTCTTTAACTCACTTAGTTTCTAATTATAATAAAGGCAAAAAAATTAACTATTGATATATATAAGGAAGTCATTGATTCCATGTTTATCTATGATTATAATTTGAAATCCATGACAGTTTCTTTTGATACCCTCTTATAAACGCATTTTAATGCATCACAGATATAAAATGATTTTTTTAAGCTATGTACGAAACCTGGAAAATTTCCTTTCTAATTTTTTTCTATGTTTGATACTGAGTATTTCAGAATTATTTCAACATTAGATATCACAATGAAGATGCTGAGTAGTCTCAGAATTTCGAAATTGATTTTTAGCTAAAAGAAAGATTTCTATAAGCTTGGTGACACAGTTTCAAATTTTTTATTTAATGATCGCTGACTGTATTTCCTGTTACTCTAAAGATCTTAGGGCTGTTGTTTATATAATCTGGTGGAGGTTAAACGTTTATATATTGATGAGATGTGGATATTTGGAGGTAGGAGTGCCCTTTTTAGTGTCATACTAATAATTTAATCGAGGTATTAGAAACTGACCTGTTCATATAAATTAGCTTCAAAAGAGGTATAAATGTAACAAATCGAAGCAATTCATCTTATCCTATTAGAAATTCATATTTATCTGCAAATTAGTTGAATGGCTAACTTGCAAAAAGCTTTATTGTGAATTATTCAAAATCGATGTTCATCAAACATTGTGTCTGTAAAATAAGATGAAATCAAACGCTAAAACTAAACATAAAAAATACTTTTTTGAAAACACAGTCCAGATAATCTTATCACTTTCTATAAAGTGTAAATGCTTAGATGAAACAGGAATATAGATACATATAAATGATTTAAGATGCGATTTTCAAACTAAATATATCAAGAAAAAACTGTTCTCACTAAATATATCACAGAAAAATTTGATCATAGAAGCACTTGCTGATTTGAATATATCGATCATTAATGGAGCTTTAAGTTAAGTCTAGTGAAAGGAAGGTCATTAATTAGTAAAGACATATATGTCTTAGCATGCCAGATAGGCAAAGCAGCTCCAGACGCGCAATGAAGGTAACTTTGTAGGTCTCTTAGCCTCCAATCGATATTGTAATTGCAACATTCCTCTGTGGATTGTTAATGTTTTCACTTTACAACAACGATTTCTCACGTGGATCCCTCTCAATTGCACGTTGTAGAATTCCAAGCAGAATGGCAGGTCCCGAGCAATACGGCCTACCTTATCAGGTAATTAAGTTAGTGAGGGTTGCTAGAAGCAGCCCATCAAATGGAATGCTGTCTTCATTTGTAGAGTGCGTTGCGGAGTGTTTTCCAGTTTCCAGCTGTTTATCGGCAGTCAAATTTACACGGTCACTGCTGGTGCGAGGGATTGCAAGCGATTAGATGCGCGTATGCATTCCCTGGTGCTAATGGGTTTCTGAAAGCTCTCACTGCATGTGAAAGAAAAATGTGAATTTAAACACGGAGTAGCGTATCACCAAGCGGAAGTGATACATTTAACGGCGAATTCTAGTCAGATCAGCAGCTTATGAGGAAAGCTGAAGAGTTGCTCGAATTCTTCGCAATTAAAGGAAAGCATAATTTCCTTTTGCTCAGAGAAATCTATTATTTCGGCTGAGTTAAACACATTTAAAAGTCTCTTTAAGATCTTGTTGGATTAATTAGCTTTTATTCTCGAAATGCTGAATTTTGGTAAAGGATTTTCGTTTTCCAAATTGATTTAAGACACTGAAGCAGGAGTGAAGGGAAATATATGCCATTTTGTGTGTGTGTGTGTCGTAAGGGCCAAACATTGCACTTTTTTTCTCAATGAAAGGATGATTTTTATTACTTTAATCACAAATTAGGAAAAGTTATGTACATAATTATATTTTTATTTAATTAATTTCACTATAAAGATGAAATAAAATGTCAAAAATTTACTTTTGTGTTTATAGTTAAAATCCGTATGCTTTAAGCGTATATATTTACTATACTAAATGGGTATGTATTTACTATACTAAGCGGATGTATTTACTATACTAAATGGAAATAAATCTTGCAGGTTTGATACAAAAAGTTAATATGACAGTGGTAAAGGTCAACAAATGTAGTAAGGTAAGCAGAGTAAGTGGGTGGCGATTTTGCAACATGATAAACTGATTTTGAGTTTGAACGCTTAAAATTGCTGATTTGAGTTGACTTGAAAATTTGAGTTTGAACGTATATCAAAAATTATTAATTAAGCTCTCCAAATTTTGATTCTTTCGTAATATGTGACTCTTTAACAACGTTTCTACAAAAAAAAGACCTTTAAGCACGGAATCACGAACAGTGGCTCTGAAAAAAGTTGTTTGTGCACGAATTCCTCTCAGATATAAACATGTTTTCGTGTTTTTTACCTGGTCTTCGTATAAGTATTCCTAAGTATAATTTTTTCTTTCATACAATTGTAATATATCAAAATGTTCAGTAGACATTACCCTTCATAGTCACACATAAAACTTCTTGAAAATAACCATTTATTTATGCATAAAAATTAACCCTCTGAGCGGTTAGCTATTTTGATCTAAAAGCTTTAAATCTTAGAAATTTGCTTTTATAGTGAAGAATTAGATCTTTAATCCGTTTAATCAAGTATCTGAAATCTTAAGAATATTTTTTCCTTGGTAGTTTAAGAAATTATCACATAAACATGAATTATCTGCTTTTGAACTCAACCAGAGAAACAGAAAAATACGACTCAAACGCTTAGAGATTTTAATCAAAGAATATGCAGTCACAGTTCCCCATCTCGTCGGAGTAAGTGGGCACCTCCTGCTAAAACTTAGTAAAAAGAAAAAAAAAACATTATCTGGCGAGAGATTTTGTTATTTAACAATATTTAAGTGTTCATTTCATATTTAAAAACTCAAATTTTATTTTTTTCATTGAAATCGAAAGTGAGAGGGGCACTGACCTCTATCTCCGTAGTAGAATGCGTAGTGTCTCAGACATTCTCAATTGAATTATAATGAGGCAGTTCCTTATTTAATTTTTTCTAAATTATTCTGTATGCATGCAGATATTTCATATGCCGTGAATGAGAAAAATTATTTAAGGAATCTGTTTTTAAGCATATGAGTATATTCTGAATTCTTTCTTATGGATTTAAAAATATTTTGAAAAATTTTAAAAACATTGATCATTGATCTCAAAATCATTCATTTGAAATCAATGTAAATCAAAATTGATTTCACTAAATGGGTTAACATGACTAGATTAAATGATTATGCATTTAAATTGTATAGTATGGGGCTTTTCTTCTAAAATGCATTACAAAGCCACGAACAAGCCAAGGCAACTCTTACTTTTGCATAACGAATGTCATACTCTGTTTCTATATTCCTTACTGAAAGGAATTCTAGAAAAATTGACACCTTGCTTCTCGGGGGTTCATCAGATAAGTTCTTTTACACTGGGAGCGGAATAAATCCAAGAAATAACTTCATACATGATTTCGCCCTTCATTCGTATAAAACCTGCAAGTGGAGTAGGAGAAAGGGTCACAATATGAATCCAAAGAAAGAAAAGAGGAATAAAGGAGTAAGGTTTTCTAAAAGCATTGAAAACTTTCGTTATAACATAACGCCTACATATGTTAAGGCCTTATGTTCTTTTGAAATGCGTTGTAAACTTCGTCAACCTTTTTACATTGAAAGAAAGAAACGAGGATTTGAAGAGAGAGAATAAAAGCGTCCTGGTAACGGCGAGTATTTGCAAGTAGAACAAACCAGCTGCGGGGTATTGATGGGTTGCTGAATATTTTTGAACCTGGGAAGGGCTAGCCCAACACAGACAGTAAATAAAGGAGAAACAGGGATACAAAAAGGAAGGAAAGGGGAAGCACGGACGGTTGCTTGTTCAATATGCATGCGGTGAAACCAGTGTAAACAACATCGAGAGAGGTTCAGCAAATAGGAAGCTAACACTTGACCTTGGACGTTGAATATTTCATACAAGCAAGATCTAAGGAGATTGAAAATATGCAAGAAAAAAAAGAAAGAAAAACTCAAGATGGAAAGAAGAAAAGGGATCCTTGGGTGAAACTAGTTGTTTTGTTAACGTCATTTAGTTATATAGAATCTTAAGATCTGTCATGTGAGAATTCTGAAGACATCGATGTTGGACTATTTGCGTCACAACTCCGCTCTTAAAATGAACATATTTTTTGCATTTCTGGGGTCCACAATATTTAAATTACGTTAACGTGGACAATAAGGGATAAGTTTACGCCTTGCTGTTATTATATTGTTCAAATAATTTATTCTGGATTACTTCCAAATTTCTCGACATTTGCAAACAAAGAACACATAATAACTTGTTATGTTCATCTTCGTCGTTACATAAAGGTATCATACCAATGAAATTTATATTGCGTTATAGGTAAATAAACAAATTGCTTTCCAAAAGTTTTTTCTTCTTTCTAATGCTTTGCTTATTATTAAGAAAAAATGCATTTAACAAACCAAAGAAATAAGAGAATGCAAATACTCTCAAACCGTCTTGGTAATGTCTGATGATTAACGAAAAAGTATGTTCATTCAAGGATCCTTGAATTTATAAAAGCTTTGAAGGGACTGTAACATTTTAGAGACATTTTTTATTGTTATCTGTCATAACAATCGAAAATTATGTTCAATACACAATAAGCGGAAGTCGGAACTCATGGACACATTTTAAAGAATCTTTAGAAATCAGAAAATTAAGATGGGAAGGAGAAAAGGTTCATAATAACATTGTTGTTACTACAACATAATATAGGGGTAAGGTCCCGGCTTTGGGCTCGGAGCATTTCAGCTTCGAAACCGAATTCCACTTAAGGTCCGCCGTGTATGTAAGCTTATTGTACGTTCAATCATACGTAGGCAGCCAAACGTTCTCCCGCTGGTGTGGTAAGGAAGTTTGGAGAGGGTGTGTCAGCTCAGGTGTCCTCCTCATCATGTGACCGAGGTTCAAAATGTGGAGGTCCGTCCCAAAATATCTTTCGTGTTGCTTCAAAATGGAGCTTTAATATAACTAAACTAAGCCTGAAACCGTTGCTGTCATTGATAATCTGTTTGAAACTACTAAGCTATGTTTGGTCTTTTTTTTAAAGTTGGATTTGATTTATGTTTCCCTTTAGTCATCTTCAAATTATTACGCTAAGGTGTATGCACTTCTCAATGGCAATACTATCCAAAATTTTCATAATATATTAAGATCTGAATTCACTTATTATCAAGAAACTAATTTTTATACCTTTCACATTGATCTTAACTTAAGCAGTTTTAAGTTCAAATTGAAACAACTGCTACTTCAGGATTTCTTTTATATTTTTAAAAAATGTCGAGGTTTTCTTTATTGTAGGAATGCTCCCGAATGTGCAACAACCTTTTCGAAAATTCCAGATAGGTCTATAAATTTCAATTAAAAATATTCTATAATGTTGTAGAATCCTTCAGAATATTCTAAAAACTTCGAGGAATTTCTGCAAAATTCCAAAATGCAATGGTATTCGAAAGTATTCAGGATATTTCCAAACCTTTTATGTCAATTAAATTCTCCTGTTAAATTTTATAGTATTTTAAGGTTCTCGCCCTTCTCCTTTCCCCACAGCGACTGCTGCAAGGATACCTAACACCCGCAGTACTTTGCTCACTTACTTAGTAAAAAAGGCTCCAAGTTTGGTTGAAATCGGACCAGTGGTTAAGAAAGAGATTTAGATGAAGTATAAACATGGCCAATGAAAACCCACCGCACCAGATTCCACCATTTTTTATACACGAGGCTGACACAATCACTTAAAGGATGACGCAATAGCAAAAACGACGATGCAGTCATGCGTTCCTATTTCAAACCGATCAAAATTACTTTTATTTCAGCAATGTTGTTTGACCAATTTAAATTTGTAATGAGAAAAAAGATACTCATAAAAAAAGTTACAAAATACTTCATTAGCCATTACAATAAATTCACTTTTGTTTTTCACCAGTTTAGTTAGTTTAACGTCCCACTTTGAAACAACACGAGGGCTATTTTGGGATGGACCTCGTAATTTTGAACAGCGGTCAGATGAAGAGAACAACACCTGAGCTGGTATTCCCTCTTTCAGACCACACCAGCGGAATAGCATTTCCTCTATGTATGACTTAAGTCGCAACAAGGCCACATACAAGGCGGATTTTTAGTGGAATCGGGTTTCGAACTTGGAGTCCTCTGGCCCAGAAGCCGAAACCTTACCACTAGAACACCGCGGCCACTTATTTATAATAAGATTTTTCGCTTTAAAAGCAAAATAAGCTTTTAATGTCCAAGTTGTTTTTCCTCAATAAAAAAAGGGTGATAAAAACAAAAGCAGCATTCATATGAAAAACTATAGTTGAGGACCCTCTCCATCATTTTAAGCGTGTAATTAAAGTTTTATTAGGAAATTAATTGTGTTAAATATTACGAAATTCTTCCTGTTTCGCGATATTCACAACATAGTTATAGTCGTAGCAAGAATTTCAGTCAAATCGCTATAAGCACCATAAACTAGACTTAACTTATTGATAAATAAATGCACGATTTGGCATGAAATAAGCCATAATTAACCCACATTTAAAGTAAACTCGATTGTCATCAGCATCTGGTTAGTGAAGCACAGCTTTAATAAACTCAATTACTTAAAATTAACACTGCCCTGCATTAAATTAGGAACACCGAGTTTAAGTGAATACATATTTCTGCCACGACAAAAAATTTTTGATAAATAAATCATGATTTTTCCTTGGGCTTACTTCATTCATTTTCAAAAATGAAAACGCTTTTCTCAGAGATTCAAGTTTCTTTTCTATTGATTTGAACTACTGTTAAAGTCTTACAATTTTTGGAACTTATTTTTTTATTGCTTTGAAAGGTTTCTCATTTAGAAGCAACACTTTAGTAATGAACATAAAATTTTGGTTATCGCTTTACCACATGCTATGATTATCCTTTCAAACCAAAATAATTTCCTTTAATGAATTAATAATGACTGGACTAGAATGAATGAATTCTATATACTATTTAGAATTGTTTTTGTTTGAAAATTAAAATCAAAGTTTGGATGTTAATCTTTCTTTTAAAATAATACAAATTTGTATAAAGAAAACGCGAGCGTTCACTCAATATTATTACAAATTCTTTAGATGTTTTATGTGAGGACTATTTATTTTTTAGCAGTAAGTTATTTCAGCGATTTAAAAATAAGCCTTCATGCTTATTGATTAAAAATGCACCTCATTTATTATAAGAGGATTTGTTGTCTTGCGGTTGAGATCGATATAAATAATACAATTCCTAGAGGTACGCATCATTTGTTTTAAGAGCCTTAACAAAAGAATCGGTATATGTGTATGTTATTTCTTCTATTTTAAATAATGTATCTAATCCAGGATATATTTGTGAAGAAAAATGGAAGAGAGAAGAATACGACTGCAAGAAATTCCAAATTTTCTCTATAGCTGCATTCCGCAATTTAGTTCATATTTCATTCAGTTTCTCAAAAATATTTCTATACTTACTTAATATGACAGTTGCAAAATAACAGCGACTAAAATTTCTGCAGACTTTTTTATAATTTTGAATAATACTCTTTCATTCCACAAATTCCTCCTAAGTTCCATTCAAAAACAGAAAAAAAAAATGCAAAAACAAGGCGCATTGTGGGGCTTTTGGAAGGTTAGAACTGGGAAAGATATTAATATTAAAACGAAATAGAACTATAGAACTTGTGGCGATCGGTATCGCCACTATGGAACCAAGTCGGCGTTTATTTCCGTGTGGTAGCTGAAGCTAGTGTAACAACTTTCACTAAAACTTCAACTTTCTTCAGTGCTATAAATATTGTCATTTTGTTCCTATGTATCAGTATCATTGTTTATTTCATTGTTATTGTTAGTGTTCGTGATGTGTTCGTTTAGTATTTGTTAGTCTTCGTTAAGCTGCGTGTTGTATATAACCACTAAAGCTACAAACTGGCTTTGTGACAAACAATGACTTACGGTTTTGATGCTTAATTATATGTTAAGTAGGTTATCTTTGTTTCTAATATAAATTACCTAATTCCAAGTGAGAGGAGTATTCACAAAATCGTACTAAGTTGGGAAGATGACCGATTCTGCTTATTCACGAAGGTAGGAGATTGAAATCGCCTCAAAAGATACCGGGCAAAAGATAATGTCCACCTCGTCTTGCACAAAAAGAAAAACGGAAAAATGTCCAAAAATGATTTCATATTAACTTTCTATTCAAGCTAGACATGAAAGCACGTGTAAATTCGAATCTATGTCATATTTCTTCTTACATTATTTTTTCCCGGCAAGCCAAAAGAATTGCTCATAGATGTATCATTTAGCGTTGTGCTGGTGTACATTTCAATGGGTTACATAAAAAGCGCAATTTTTAACTATTCATAAAATGGTCTCTAAAGACATCATACATTAAAAAAATCACCATAGAAGGCATGAATTGACAGAAGAGGTAGCAGATGTAAGGTTTTTCCCTGTATCTCTCACCTGGAATTTGTGTGATAACCAGTTCAACCAATCTCGAAATCTTCCTTTATTTACTTCAACATTAACTGAATAACAAAAACCCTACTGTTTTAGTAAGTGTAACATATAAGTATTATAGAGTAGAAGAAGGCGAAGAACTTGTATGTCGTTTCAGTTACAGCATATGGGAAACAAACATATTTTAAATATCACGAACAGTAGTTAAAAAAATATTTCCAATTGCAATGGAATGTCAAAATTCTTCCTTGAGTAAATACTTAATTTAATGGGTTAATAATTCTTGTGTGTTAAAGGTATCATCTGTTGGTTAATTTTACTACAAAGGCGTTCAATTTTAAAACATTTGCCTTTTGTTTGTAAGGCTACTCTCTTTCAAGATAATGGAAAAATGCGTTTAGACCAAGACATATAAGATGACGAAATGTAAACGAAAAGTTTAAATTTCAGAGTTCCTTGTATGTCATATGGGGCCAGTCCTTTGGAAAAATAAAATACATTTTGGATAATTTTTATTTCATAAAATTTGCTATGCATCTACAGAAATTGTTGTACGAGGATGGGTTCAAAAAAGTTTACAAGGGTAATAAAAATTATTTATTAACATTAGACAGAAAATACTAAAGGGCATTAAAAGATATACTTGCCGATCACTTTTCCACATAATCGCCAATCTATTTAGGCATTTATCTGAACGCAGGGCCAACTTGTTTAACCCGGCTTGGTAGAAATCACGCCCTTGCCCACTGAGCCAGTTCCGGGCAGCTGTTTCCACATCACTATCAGAAGAGAACTTAACCAAAATTGAAGGAACACTTATTGTTCCAGATTCCTTCAATCCAGCAGTGTTCCTTCAATTTCGGAAGAAGAAAATAGTCAGTGGGACATCGTGAAGACATCCGACGCAAACGCCCTGGTATGTTGAGTGATGGTGTTATCCTCCTGCATGATAATACCCATACTGATCTCAAAACTCAAGAATTTCTGCAAAAATTCAAGTGGGAAGTCTGGATTCACCACACAGCTCAGATTTGGCACTTAATCTGGGTTCCAAACACTTATCTGGAACAAGGGTCTCTTCAAAGAGTGATGTGAAAACAGCTGCCGAGAACTGGCTCAATGGTCACGGATGTGATTTCTACCAAGCTGGTCCTGCGTTCTGATAAATGCCTAAATGGATTTGGTGATCATGTGGGAAAGTGATGAGCAAGTATGCCTCTTCATTCCCTTTTGTATTTTCTGTCTATTGTTAATAAATAATAATAAATAACTTTTTTAGTACCCTTGAAAACTTTTTTTGGATTCATCGTCGTATATTGTTACGAAAATTGTCCTGTGGGTGTACGGTGAAATCAATGCAACAAGGAGGATAATGGAGAATGACGCTTTATCCACGTATATTCCGGAAAACAAGAAAAACAGGAAACAAGAAAAACAGCACTTGTATAAATTAGCAGCATAAACAGACAGCAAATCGCTAATCATAACAGTAACAGCACCAACATCTAACAGCTGACCAAGTCGCAATGCGAACAAGACTCCAAAGAGATTCAAAGTTGTCCAAACACACTCCGAAAACGTTCACCCGCCTCAACACCTTCAAGTATTTATACCTCTTCCGACAGGATGTGACGTCACATAGAATCATCTATTACATTCTCTATTTCTCAGTTCCTAATAGAGATAGGACAAAAATTCAAGCATATTCGAGAACCTTCATTCTGTTCCCAAAGTCGCCAAATCACCAAATACTCTCCAAGGTCAGGGGGCATAGGCGTGACCTCCCCAAAAGTTAATAAGAATCTCTATAAATCTCTCTTTCTAACCATACAACTAATATGGTAGGAGTACATTACAGTTCTGTAACAATATTTTAAGATTTCTTTGTTATATAAAAATTTTGAAAATCTTTTTTATTCTTTGAGAAGTGATAAGTGAGAAATGAAAGGTTTTTTATTAGTCTAATATATTTTAACTAACTAGCTGATCCCGCGCAGAGCATCTGCGCACCGTCATCCTCACATCATGTAGTTGATGAGAGAAATTACTGTTCATTGGAATGCAGCCATCGTAAATCTGACAGATATGGCTTGGAGAAAATGGAAAATATACCTATTAATTAATACATGTACTAAATGAAGAGAATTTATAAATGAATAATATTAGAAAGGAAAATGTGTGAAGTCTGTTTTGAAAGTTTTTAATTTTCAATTATTAAAATTTATCAAATTATAAGATGATTCTAAAAAGGTTAGATAATTACGGGTAGCAGAAGGAGGTAATGAATGCTAGCGAAGCCACGGGATGGGGATTCTGTCGCTCAAAGATCGTACTCGCAACATCGGGATACCTGCGTGATGTCTTGACGACTATGCCATCGGTACCCACACAGAGGAGGTGAAACAGGCTCTTTCGTGATTTCGACTCTCATTTACATCGTAGTTTGGGATTTTAAAGATTGCCGAATTTTCGATGGAGGGGAGGATTTGTTAAAATTTATTTTCAAATTTTTAAATGAACTTTTTTTTAGAAAATCCCAAGTCGCTGACTTAAACTATATTGATGTTGATCTGAACGTTATCTGACTCGCATAAGCCTGTTTTCTGCATTTTTATTACGGATCTCTTTTAAATCATTTCATCCAAAGTTTCATTGTATTGTAAGAAATATTGTAAACTCAACGTCTTGAACTCATTTTTTGCGAGAAAAATTGTTTTATACCAAAAAAATATAGTAGCAAACTATTCTTATGAAGTGAAGCCTAACATGGCGGTTTTGTTTTGTAAACAAACCGATTGTTCCATCGGCAGAAGAGAAATTGACCTCTTTTTTGCGCCACATACCTTAACGTTTTATATATAAAGATTTTAATTCATTCTGACTAAAATATTTAGTAAATTTTATTCCTTCAATTTTTTGGAAGAAAAAAAGGGTATGCTAAATTTATATGAAACCAAAATCAATATTTCGTTACATAACTTATCTAGAATATTACGGTAGAAAAGAATCATAATGTATGTCCTAATATTCTTAGACTCAAAATATTAGTATTAACTCAGATGAATTTTTAACAAGTTTTTTTTTTTTTGTAATTTCGAGATTCCTAGCTTAAGAAGAATTTTGAATTAAAAGGAATTTTGATTGGAAATCACACGCCAAGTGTGTATAATGCTTTACTAAATGCTTTTAAAGGATGAATTGTGAATTGCGAATTTTCTAAATTATTGAAAATGACTCGGCAAAGCATTAATTAAACAGTTCCATTTAAAAAGACTCATTTCCCTTATTTTAATAGAAATTCGTCTCATTTCCAAAATATTGCTCTCCATTTTGATTAGTTATTCACTTCAAAAGCCAGTATTCAACTAAAATTTTATAAACTTGTGAAGACAAAAGAGTAATGAATGAAGACAGGAAACTCTGTAATTGTGCTTGATTAGCAGTGTAACTATTTCAGTATCACCTAACGAAAAGAAGAGAGAAATTGATTTAGATGTTTTGTTCCGATGTTGAATTAGTACAAGACAGTCATTTTTACTTTAAAAAAAGACATTCATTAAAACTATATTTGAATAAAATACCTCAATACATTATTCTTTGCAACTTTATAAATCATTCTTTATGTTAAATAAAGAATTATTTTTCCTGTAGTAGATTAACACATCATTCTCTAATTGTCATAAAAATCTAAAGAAATTACACTTCTACACGGACAAATATTCATTTGAATTTCTGCTAGCTAGGAAATATAGCTTTAAATTTATCACCATAGCTCAAAAGCGCAACAAGCTATAAAAGATTTTTGTATATTGTTTTCACACCAAAACTGCAGATATGTGTCTAATTTTGAATTAAATCAGTGAAAGGGCTGATTATTGCCAGTTTATCTGTCCTTGTGTGCATGAACACGGTAAATAAATCCGTAACAAGCTAGATAAAGTAATTTTTATATTCGATCCGGAACACCCCGCCTAAGCCTCTGCCATACAGTGAATCTGAAAGACTGACCGCCACGACAGCAAATCGGGCACTGAAGTCGGCCGCAAACAAGACCTCATTACGAGTGGCTCTTGCGACGACCCCCCCTTTTACAAGAGGTGTTCGGAGATGGGCCCTAAGAGCCACAGCACCATTACTATATCCCACCGGGAAGCGAGACTCCGCTTACATATGCTGCAGTGTCTCATTCCCATATTTGAGTTGCCCCCTTAAGTGGGAAAAGTTATTTTGGTATGTGATCTTGATACCAAAGTTGTAAATCTGTTTCAAATTTTGGACTCATTCGGAAAGAGGTCTAAAAAGCATACTCGATTCTCTTCACTATACTACGAAACGCAACACAAAGCTCGCAGCGCGCCAAATTTTTTATGTATATGAGAAAGTCGAACAGAGGACACTCCTTTGGATTTTTGTTATAGTCCACAGATTCCAAGTATAATTTACTGCAATAAAATTTCATTTCGATTAACCGTCACTCGTTTAACCCTCAGTTTCTGTTAACTGTCATTGTCTAACAAAAAAGCTCGAGCCTCAAAGACGAAGAAGGAGATGACAAATTAGTTTAATGTAACCTAGGTTTATAGTATTACGTTACATTTCTGAACATTACTATTATATTGAAGTTTATAGTGATCGTTTTGTAAAGTTAAATACAACATGTATGTATCATTCACTTTTAAAGGATTTTATTTTCAGTTTCGTCACAAGCCAGCAGTGAAATCACGTTAAGCCGCGTTCCTGCAGCCTGTTTTTCCTCGAGTTACATCCGCTTTCGCGTTATTTGCCATAGTTGGAAAAGGAAGCATCGATGTGGCTCGTGGGCTTGTGAGTGCATCTGTTGTTTTCTGCGTTATGGCTGTAAATAGAACACACATCAAAGGAGGGGGAGTGGATAGACGGCGTCAGTTCATCCATTCACTCGAGCGCTGCCGAGAGATTTGCACGCGCCGGTTCGGAATTCCACCGACCACAGTCCACAAGTACGAACCTCGAGCTACTTGAAGTTTGCCAAGCTATACGCCGTTGGAACAAAGCTCTACTGTACATATGTATTTAGAGATTTCTGTAATCTGTCTATTCGGTTATCCTTCACAGCTCTGGTTGTTAATCGAAGTTTTACTGTATTTTTAAATGCATTCCTGATCTTTTGAGATTTGGCAACGTTCGGTACTAATATTGATATAAAAAGCAAGTAACATTACAAATTGAGGTAGAGTGACATGTATTATAAGATATTAGAGGCATCAGTTGAGAATGATGTCCAGAGAAACCCAACCGTTTTAGAAGTTTGTCAATAAATATAGCTAGCCGTCGAGATTCATGCTTGATATGCTGTGCACGTTCTTAATGGTAGGTTTGGTGAGCTTTAAAGGTAGCATTATATCGAACGACCAAAGTTCCTAAAAGTACTTCTTTCTGAATGTGAATATAGTGACTCTGAATTTTAAGAAGTTGAAAAAATTAAATGCGAGTCAAATATTTCGGAACTTGCTTACTTCTATGATAGTCCTATTGTTTCATGTGTCAAGCAGAAAAGATGAAACAATGCTGTTTAGTATAAAAAAACATGTGATTTATATTTTCAGTCTGCATGAAGTTAATCCTTTGAGACGAAATCCATACGGGATTATTTCTTACACTGAATGCATTTATTGATGATATCCTGCGTAGAGAAGATAGCAGTCTTATATCTCTATCTGAGGTTTTAAAGAATATTTCATGATGATATTGCTTGTTACATTTATATGAATGTGACAAATATTTTTTTTCCAGTCTAGCCATTCAGTTTTTAAATTCAATCCGCTTGCAGTGCCTTTGTTATTTTAGCTATCCAAGAAAAATAGGATGGTCCAAATTTCATCGCGAGACCTTTTGGAATGCTGAAACAGCAAATTGCAAATTGATTGAAATATAAGATCTCTTCATATGGGCTTTAAAGACTATCTAGGAATCAGTTTGGTTATTATGTATATGTACGAATGCATGCAAATGGAAAACATATAAATAAACAATTCTTTTTACGTTGTGGGTATTCTGCAATTCATATGGCAACATAATTCAATTAAATTACATATCATAGGTTAAAATGATTGGTTTTTTAGAATTATAAAATACTGCTTTAACTTTTCGGAAATATTTTTCGTAAAAAGATAAAATAAAAAATAATTTTGAACAGTGGTTAGATGATGCGGATGTCACCTGAGTCGGACACTCTCTCGAAACTTCCAAACCACACTGAGGATGGACGTTTCACCTTCTATGTCAGATTTAGGCCCGGTGTACATGTCCGATTTATATCGGACAAGTCATTAGTGACAAAATGTCGGCGAACTGATTAGCGGCGTGAAGTACATTGGTAGCAGCTGGACACTGCGCAATTACCTCCCATCATGCCGAGGTGGTTACGTGGCCGAGGTTACCTCCCATCAGGTGTTTCCCAGGCCTTAATATTCATCAGGCTTGAATATATGACGTATCTCCGGTGGAATCAGCTTTCGAACATGGTATCCTCTGGTTTCGAAAATGATACCTTATCATCAAGATGCCATGGTCCATGGGCATCTGAAACTGGACTTGGAAAATAATAACTGTAACCTTTTGCCCTGAAAACCAGTACTGAAACGCTGTCCCGGTGGCCAGGCGTTTTCGCCTAACTATCATGAGGCAGTTTGGATCTCCTTAGATTTAGCATGCATCAAAGTTGTGCAAGTAACGGATCTTAAGGTTAGTCACTTTGTGTACAAGAAATTTGCGATTTTGCCAGGAGGTCACGTCGGCACCTTATATATTACTAGAAATTGTAATTCATTATGAATCGAACCAATTCTATAAATTTCAATTGCTGATATTCATCACAATACTCAATCAACAAGTATAATTGCAATGTTTTAGTGTTT
Source organism: Araneus ventricosus (assembly GCA_013235015.1). Taxonomy (NCBI): domain Eukaryota; kingdom Metazoa; phylum Arthropoda; class Arachnida; order Araneae; family Araneidae; genus Araneus; species Araneus ventricosus. Next base: position 1,059,098 of record BGPR01000158.1, on the reverse strand, counting down.
ATAAATTTCAACAAGTAAAATTGTAATGTTTTATTGTTTATCAAATATTAAAAATAACATTTATATTTGGATTGAGTCTAAAGTTCTTTTGGAATAAATACAATTGTAACAATTCTTATCCTTAATTTTCTGCTACTTTTATAGTGAAGATAGTTAAATATTGTGAGAGTGGAAGATAACAGATTTTAATGAATAATTTTGAAATTTACTAATATTATACTCTGGGTTACATGTTCAATGCATATAACCTCCATAAACCATGTGATTAAATATTAATAGTTCTGAACAGACCAGCTCTGTCTGAATCCCCAAATGGCGTTGTATTCCTAACTGTGAGTAAGTGAAACAGCTCTAGATTCATAAATTACAGCATTTGAAATGACTTGTCGGGAGTCTGTAACTGCAGAACACATTTATTATTATTATCGGTGAGGAAATTACAAGTCTTAACTAAATAGTTGTATTTCCCAAAGAGCATTTTACGATAACATTTAACTTCTAGTTGATTAATGCTAATGAATATCATTGAACGAAGACCTTTTACATTCAGTACAAGTATCAACTTACCGATGGATTATCAAATACATCATTTGTCATGTCTCGTACAAACCATGGAAAAATCCATGTAATTAGCCGTTTAAAACCTTAAATAGTTTCATTCTGTAACATAAATTCCACAAAAAAGAGTAGCTGTTAAAACATTTTTCATTGGATAGAATATGAACGTTTGATTTTAAAAAAGGATTTCTGCAGACTCGGGCGAAATTACTTTTTTTTGCATTTTCGATTTGAAGAAGGTAGTTGCATCGTTTGGTATAAAACCTGAAATTCTGCCATTAACAACTATGTTGTATTAAAACATCAACTTCTGCGCAGAAGAGGGTCTTCAACTGACCCTCAAGAGGACTAAAATTCATTTATATCACTATTTTTACTATTAATTTTAGTTTTTAAATCTCAAATTAATCTAATAATTTTTACATTTTATTTTGTTTCATTTGAGTTTAAATTTATTTGAAAATTTTGAATTTTATTGGAGTTTAAATGATATTTCTTGTTTTATAATTGTTTTCCCTGGATTTTTTAAATATCTCAATTTTACTTAAAAACCAGTAGCTTTCCAACTTTAAATTTCTTTGCAAATAAATACTCTTTTAATTTCATTTGAGTTTCGCTAATATTCCATGCTTTATAATAATTTTCTCTGAACTTTTTGCTTTAAATCTGAATTTTACTTAAAAATGAATAACTTTAAAATTTATTTGGATTTTTTAAAGTTTACTTGCAAATAAATTAATTTAAAATTTTATTTGAGTTTCCTTGATATTCCTGGTTTCTAATTATTTTCCCTTGAATTTTTTTCTGTTTTAAATCTGACTTTTACTTATAAATGAAAAACTTTAAAATTTGATTTTTATTTTGAGTCTTTAAATTTAAATTTACTCACAAATAAATAAATATTTAATTTTAGTTATCATTGATATTCTTGGCTTTATAATAATTTATTTCCTAAAATTCTGAAACTTTTATACTGTTTGATGTTAAAACGGGACTTTTGCAAAATTTAAATTTGAAGTTTTGCAAAAATTAAAAATTGCACTATTTTTTTGTTGTCGTTAATAGGTTCATTTTCTACTGTAAAACACATTAGAGATAACTTGGACCCTAATTTCGATGTTGTTTACGGCCCATTCGTTTTTTTCTCCTCCTGTAAAATTTTAAAAATATTAGAAGTCCCCTTTTAAAATCAATCGATTCTTATATACGTGACATGAAAAGTTAATGAATTGTTTTCTTTCACATTTTGTTGTAAAAACTGACTCTTTAGCCTTTCCTAAGTGCTTATTTTCCATATTCTATTTTTGAAATCTGAACTACAAATTTAATCAAATTTAATGTCGTATAGTAATTTTTACAGAAAAAATAATGAATCCTTGTCTCAACACTTTTTATAACTTTGTATATTCTCTCATGGTTTCGTTCCCATAGCTATATATAGTGCACTGTAATTGTGGAATGTTTTAACCCTTTGAGGACGACGGCCCGCTTCTCGTAGTGTTACGCCCTGCCGTCCTCAAAGGCTTAATGCTCTAAAGGGCCAATTATTTTGATCGAATTACTTTGGGATGTTAGAAGTCACATCTTAAAAAAGATAAATCGTAATTCTTGATATACAAAGGAAACTTCGAAATTTCAAGGATATTTAATCTACGGAATTTTAAGAAAATAAACAAGTAAGAATAATTTCTATTTGATCTGAACTTGAAAAACGTAAAATGCCTGTTTGGCCGCTTAGAGTTTTAAAGAGTGCCTTGTACGTGAATTTATACAGAGCAAAATGGTGCATGATTTTATACACAATAAAGCAGGCAGGCTATTATTATCGAGAAAGAATTCTAAAATTAATGTAATTTACTTCAAAAACAGGTAGGTAAACTTATACTTCGTTGTCAATAATGATTATGCTAAAATGAAATACAGGAATGGGTTTATCAAAGGTCTACAGATTTGATCCCAAAGGAATAGAGATAAAAATAATGTTTACAATGTATTTAAATTTTAATATAAATAAAAGTCATTGTGGGTATGTGTGTATGTGGGTATGTATGTGGCTATGTTCCACATCATCCTCCTAAACTAATGGACGGTTTTCAACCAAATTTTGTACATTTATTATTTAAGACAAGGGGAAGACACTTACGAACTTTTCTAAGTCCAAAAGTTAATTAAACAGGCAGTTAATTAGAAATTAACCGAAACCGTTTTTCGTTTTCGTTTTTAATGACAACATCATTAGTCCCGTTTTGGATAAATGTTTGGCAACAATATTCACCAAACTTGCACCGAGACATTTGATGAGGTTCTCGATTACTTATTTGTCTGAACGTGTTTTATCAATTTTAGTTTTTTTGAAACATAAGTACAGAAACAAACTGAATGCAGAAAGTGACTTGAGGCTGAAACTGTCAAGTTTTAATCCAGATATTGCCTTTCTCGTGGGGAACAAACAATGTCAAAAGTCCCATTGAGTTTTTTCTATATTTTGAATCTTGACCGCTTGTTTTTGAGTTTTCTTAAAATGCGACAGATGAGTAATAACAATAAAGTGTTTCGTTTTATAAACACTATATTTTTAGCCCTTTTACAGTAAACTTTACTAATTACTGGCATATACGTGCGTATAATATATATGATATGTGCTTGTATTTTTACTTGTGTATTTAGTCAGTGGGCCTCAGAATATTTTTTGCACAATCGGTGGTCTGCACAGCCAAAAAGGTTGAGAACCGCTGTCTTATAAAATCTTAATATAAATAAAAGTCATTGTGGGTATGTGGGTATGTATGTGGCTATGCTCCACATCTCCTCCTAAACCAATGGACAGTTTTCAACCAAATTTTGTACACTTATTATTTAAGACAAGGGGCAGACACTTATGAACTTTTCTAAGTTCAAAAGTTATTTAAGCAGGCAGTTAATTAGAAATTAACCGATACCGTTTTTCCGCCGTAACTTCGGAGCAAATTGTGCGACAAAAAATATTTTTATACCATCTTAAAGTTCAAAGTTTTACCTTTTCAATGATATCAATTTTATTTTTGTGACGTTTTCCCTTCGATTGTTATTAATTTTTAAAAGTTCCATAATTTTTAAATACGTGCAGACAATTTTGAAATAACGAAGATTTATAGCTACTCCGTTGCTAGGCAACGGTTAGACTTTGAACTAATTTGCCTTTATTTCTGAAAATTTTGCTTATTTTTATTAATATCCATATCCTTATCCTTATAATATAATAAATATGAAAGTGTGTCTGTTTGTTACGCTTTCACGGCCAATCTACCAAACCTATTTGGATGAAAATTGGCAGAATTTTAGCTTGAAACCCAAGAACGGACATAGGGTAGGTGAAATCATGTTAAATTCATTATTTGTGACTACAGACAACAATTAAATAATTAACAAAGAAAGCCCATTGGCTCAGCGATTCGCGATGAAGATTACAAATTTATTTTTCAATCAACTGTCACGTGATCCTTAAGGAATGCGTAAACACGTGGGATAATTTATTTTTAAAGTCAAACATCACGTGATCACAAAGAAAACTTGATCTTGCTGAAAAAAGAAATAAATAATTAATTTGTGGAATAATAACTGAAATTACTCAACTCGACGCTTGATTTTAATTAAGAAATTGTCGATAAATTGAAGATCTATGGACGCGTTTTCTGGTTTTTTTTTATTTGCATGTAAGTAGGATTTCCGCGTGTAACTTACGCTTCCGGTGATAATGTTAAGTCAATGGGAATTATCAAAATTTCAACACTCTGTTTGAGAATATTAATTAATGTTTAAAGTGGAGCTTTTTAATGTTATGCCTTAAGAATACTTTGAAAATATTAAATTTTATATTTCTATTGTTGTAGCGCTCAATGTTTACTTAAAATAAGAGCCTAATTTAGTGGAAAGATTGCCAAAATTATTCTTTATCGCTCTTTTCATCGACATCCAAAATTTTTTTGGCGGTTAAATTTGTAACCAAACTATTTGAATAATCCTGGCGCTTAAATTCTAAACCAAACGATTTAGCTAATTACAATAGTTCCATTTCGAATTTTAATGCTTTAAGAGCTGTTTTTAACCGATTTAAAAAAAAGGATTGCACAAACCCAAAGAACACGGAATTCAACGTTTTGTTTACTAAAGAAAGAACTGATTCGAACTTGGCGCTTGATACAGTTGCCAAATAGATTTGGCGATTACTTAAATCGGAAGGTTACCGGAAAACGGTCTATGAATCCAAAATAAACAAACCAGGATCGTCCATTGATAGATATGATATAGTTGTCAGAGTTTTTAGAATAGGAAGATATATTTTGTCTTATGTATTCTTTTAAACAGTAGAAGCTGATGACATATAGCATGGTGGATGATATATTCCAAAGACCAGATGATACCATTGAGTACAATGATGTAATTTACAGTGACGGAGAATTAAATTAATCGTCCAATTATGTATTATTAACCGTCAGAACTTTTGATTTCCCCTTTCTACGTATAACGAAACATTTACATTCGTGAATTTAAAAAAAAATTAACAATTCAAATTCTTCGCGCACGAAGTCGCGGGTAACAGCTAGTAAATGCTAAATGTTAGAAATAAGACTTAACATCAGATTATGTATTATAATATTGTCTGCACTTGATGAAACGCAGTTTTATCGAACTTCACTCGTACATGATATAAATTTAAAAATATATATATCAGTTCATTACCAGTTTTAGTGGTGCTTATTAAGTAAGATAGCATAAAACTCATAGAATTGCAAATAACTCATCATTATAAACTTTTTTTCTTAAAATACTCACAAATACCAAATGAATAATTTAAAGGCAAACCCTGACGATGGGCGGTGAATGTAAAATAAAACATGTCTTCGAAAGGAGAAAGTGCTCCAAATGAATGAAGCATTGTCTTGTATTTTTTATACTACCTAACAACACGTCAACAATTTACACTTTACTACAACACATACTATTTATTCCTTTGAACGCGATAAAAAGAATCGGACATATTATTGCCTTGAATAAATTCCCGATTTCAGTTTTCAAAATGACTACTGAAATCATTCTTTTGCAAGATAAAAGGAGTATTGTCAAGACTATGTGTAAAGAGTAAACTAACTTATCTTGTGCAAAGACAGAGCGATAAGTGGCTACAATTGATAGCTGTCTTTCTGTCGATGTTCATTTTCCGTACCTGACAGATCATGAGGGAAGTCTATCGAAAAAGATAAGTGGCCCATAAAAAAGCGAGACTATGCGCGTCTACGGTCAATAACTGATTGTGTCGGTAATTTTCATGCAGGTTCATAAAATTTCACCTTACATCAACATGGTAAAATAAGCTTCCATGTTAGACCAAGTCAGTTTCAGAGGAATCATTTCTTGGCAGTTTTTATTTACCCTGTAGAATCTACTGGATCTACATTTTGAAATATACACCGTCTTTGTACATAATTCTTTATCTAAATAAAAAAGTCAGAAATTGTAAATTCCTTAATATGTTCTTGAAAACAATATTCAGGAAATGTGTTGACTGTCATTACAAAATAAAACACGATCATATGAATGAAATCTAAAAAAATCTACAATTTAAACTGTGCAACTGAAATTAGGATTATTGTTTAAACTGAGATGCATTCTGAATTAGTATTTAAATATTCGCTTGTAACCACTAGTAATTATTTAAAATATCATGAATTATACTAACTTGTAAAATGAATCTTTTCTTATTCAAATTTTTAAAAAATTAAAAATTATAAAAAGTTGCGTAGTAGAATGTGCAAAAAAAACAAACAATAGTTCAATATTAAAATTTAAATTTAAGGCAAAGAATCATAAAACTAATTTAACTGAAGTCGTTCGTTACTTTTTGATACATTGTTTCTCAATTAGCAACTTTGCTTCAGCATTTTCTTACAACGTCTCATTGATTTAAAAAATCTCAGTTACAAAAATTAATTTGAATTTCGAAAGATGAGTTTTTTTATGATCAGATGAAGAAAATAATGTAATTTCACATTTTGGAGAAAAACATTTTTCTGGTAATAAACATCAAAAATTATGTCTTGTCTAAAGTAAAAGTCGTTTCTATTGAATGGAAGAGAGAAGAGAAAAATCTCAAGACAATTCAAGTACAAATTGAATTGTATCTTAAAACTTTAAAATACAGTTTTATCTCAATCTTAAAGAAAACTGCTTTTTAAAATTTAAAATTTTGATTTTTTTTTGTTCCATATTTGTGTTTCGGGAAAGTTTTCAATATAGTATGGTTAAAAAAACGAATCTGCTACGTGCGCTTTGAATACTTTAAACATGTGAGAAAAATTACATTAGAGAAGTTACAGTGTTTTTCATAATAGAACGCCCAAATATCGCTTACGTTCCTAATATCGCCTACCACGGTTTCTTCTTAATTTGTAGCAGTATACGGTGGCCACTATCAGAACTACAACGCTTCCCTCTTTATTAGTTGTTTGAGGAAGCCATTTTAATCTGTGTTATTTTTTCTTTTCTCTGGGAATTTTTGCTGCTTTTAATGTTAGGTGGATTAATAATCATGTTTCATTACTTTTAGTATAATCAGTAAAGTTCAAGTCATAATGTTATACCATTTGAGACGGTAATAGTGACTATAATTGGCTACATTTTTGTGTAGTTTGTTTTTTGGCTTGTGATTCGATTCCGAAGGGGGATACCGCCCACTTTACTTTTCCTACCATTGCCTACTTGTGTATTCACATTATCACCTTAGCCCTTACAGGAGCATTATATTAAAAAAATTACCTTCAAAAATACATGGTTGATGTCCTATCACCTGTCAATGCTCCTAAGTTCTTATGTGTTAGAGTTGTAATTCAGTTTGTTTTTGGATAACTGTCCAGATAACGGATTGGAAAAACTTTTAGACAAATTGCACTTGAATTAGTCCTCTTATTAAGATAATGGCTTCCCAGGTAACACAACATAATGCACGATATTGTACAATATTGTTCTATATAATATAATATGATATTGTATGCAAATTATACAATATTGCGAATATTGTTGAATATCGTACAGCATTGTACAATATCTTTGTGCTACTGGGGTTAAGTGGGCGATATTTGGGCCCTCTACCATACGTTACGTGCATACGTTGAGTCTTATGTATATAGATTATTTCTACTGTTCCTGTAGTATTTTCTAAACATAAACAACACGAAATGTTGATTAGTTATTATTCTTTTTATTGAATTCCCTTGGAAATTTTTTAACTGGACTGCTTAAACAAATTCGTATAAAAAACGTAATACCGAAGTAAAAGTGTCATTTTTTTAGGAAAAGAATAAAGAGAAACAAAGAAACAGTGTGCTTTATTTCAAGTAATAATGGCATCATAAATATCACTTTTTCAGGTTCACGTTTTAATATTAAATTATTCTACCCCGATTTAATTTCATTTGCGATGATTTTCTATCCAAATATGAGGTGCAAAAAGCGTACTTTCTATCTATTTCTGCTTTTTGTCTATTTGCGTTATACACCTTGTAAACGCCATCTGTAAACCTCTTCTATAAGAATGTCGAGCTTCTTCTATAAGAACTTTTTCTAAATGTCTTGAATTTAAGCTGTAGTTTTAGAACATCTTGCGATTTGCATAATTAAGATAATAACAAATGAATTTCTGGGTTTATAGCAGATAAATTTCAAACACAGAACATGAATTTTAAGGAACTGGTCTATTTTTTAAAAAGACATAGTGTAAAGAAAATTAGAAGGATTACTTCAGAAATTTCATATACTGCTCGAATATCATATTTATATTTTGATACTTCTGCTCACTTGAGTTACATTATTTAATGACCTGGAAATAATATATTACATTTTTACTTTTGTTCATTGAGGCCATCTGGATAATGTTGCTACCATTCACATTCTTTTTTCAACTGCGAAATAAGCTATTTTCTACTTGTTAGGAGTCCTACTTGGAATTTATGCAAGTAAAAATAAAATGATGATACACTAGTATTCTCCTATAGGCAGTGAAAAGCTAAAATTTTATTATATGTTTTTGCAGATGAGTAACTCTAGATTTTCACATGTAACCAGATATTTCATTACATCTGTGAACAGCTTTTATCCCATTGTAGAAAGTATGTTACATATTGCTCTGTATCATTAATTAGGAGTGTGCTGCAGTTGGTGTAAATGTGTATAAATTTATATAAAAATGTGTAAAATTTATATCATAAAGGGTATTAGATCAGATCCTGGTAGGCATTAACGAGACAGATATTCATAATAGGATCATGTACGTATGATTGATTGTATGTTTGAGTATTTAAAACTATTTGTGAATTATTTGAAGCAACAACATTATTTGAGGCTATAAGAGCCCGTAAAACACAGGCTATAAGAGCCCGTTACATCCATCCGGGTAGGCTGGGTCCGCGTGGATGCTACATTTGAGACTATAAAAATAAACTATTTCCCTTTCACGCCTAGAAATTTTTTTTAACTTGGACTATTAAGATATACCGCGAAATCCGTTTACTGCATTTGAAACTTTTTTTGAAAAAGGTTTATTTTATGCTCTTCCAAGTTTTTATCTTTTTGCTATGTTTTGCTTTTTTTCTATGTTTTACAACTTTAATTGAGGCGATAAAAGTGAAATGAAAAGTCCCTCTTTTTCTCTCATAATAACTTTTTCACTTGCCCAAATATCCTGTGAAAACCTTTTTACTGCATTTACACGTCTTTGGTAAGGGCTTGTTGTATGTTTTTATCCTCTTGCATGATTACTTACATAATTACATGGGAAAAATACTAATGACATATTAATATCGGATTACATGCTAAATTTTATCTCCTTGTATGTATTCCATCCTGAAATGTATTTACACTAAGAAGCGATAAACATGATTGTGGTACTTTTAATTTGAAAAGAACCACAATCATGTCCTTCTAAAAATTAAAAAGATTTTGAGATTTATTTAAGAAGACATGGTATAGCTCTTATGTTGCATAGATATAAGTGGATTACAAATCTTTGCATACAAATTTTAATTTTGAGACTTAAGTTTTACGTAGGTCTTCAATCGAAAAATAAAATAGTAACTCATTGGATTTTGATAGTGCATGTGCAGAAAGCTCAAGAACAGAAGACTGAGCTCAGCCATTATTAACTAATATATTACTGTAAAAAAGTTTGATGAGTAGACTTGGAGTGCTTTCGTTCAGTTTTTTTCTTATCATGAATAGAAGTTAACAATGATCAATCGTATACGATGGAGCTCTTATTTTTAAAACATAACTTTACATGAAAATAACACGAGTATAACATTACATGATTATAACCTGAATTTTTTTTAAAGTCATCCATTTATATTTATTTTCTTCATGAAAAGTGGCTGACATTTAACTAATATTTTTACGAATACATTAGAAATTAAGATCCAGATTTTTAATCGAATATCTTCGTCGCTTATATTTTGTTTATCAATGATGAAGATCGTTACTAGACACACAGACTCAAAGGACGATAAAAAAAATTCTTTACTACCAATTTTACTCAACTGGTAATGGTGAGAGATCTTAAATTTAGAAAGATTGTTCGTGAGAAACATAAATTTAAATGTTTCGATGAAGAGTGAAAGTGAGGGTAATGGAATACTGTGTATTATCGTATTTTATAATATTCATACTCCTGTGCTGAACAATGAATATTTATCGCACGCAAATTTGCAGCTTCTTAGCTCAATTTACCAACAATACTTGAAAATAATTCTTTATTGTAAATGCTGCTTCTGTTCTGCTATCACAGTTTTTAATATGGCTGCGTGGTTAATATGATGTTTTAGGTTTTTAAAACAAAAGTCTGCGGAGAAAAATCATAAACGGTAAGCAGATTTGACATTTTTGGGATTTCTTCAAATTGAATTTTGTTTTAAATTAAAGTCGACAGCTTCATGGAAAATTTTCGCTTTTAAGTACAGAATAATTGCTTAAAACATTAAAAGAAACGTTGAATTCTAAATTCACAATTAATATCCAACAGTTTTTATTAAGATTATGAAGCGTTACATATGGAAGAACAACCATAACTCTTTTATTGAACCATTACAGGCACTAAAATAACTTGCACAATATCAATATTTCTTTGGAATCAATATTTCAAGGAATATCATTCATTGTGTTAGGCTTGATATTGTAAAATATATACATGCAGATCATGCTATTTTAATTCATTGACAGAATCTCTAATTTGTATCGGTACTCTTGAAGAACGTCTGAAGGCTTCAGTCTTAAGAAAAGAAAGGGAGAATTCGGATTTTTATTTTCGTTGAGTTTAAACTATCTATAAAGTAAAACATAGTTTTCTTTTACCATGATCAGATTTTACAAGAGACTTCTAAGGCAAATGAAAAATAAATTAAGTAAATGATTAGGACCCGCATGAAGGTACTCTATCTAAGTCTTTGATTAGACTTCCAGTTATTATATGATTATTATGGCAGTGGGAAGTTATTTATAAGACACTTTATATTGCATATCTTACGAGCAAAAATCAAATGTAAATAATTCCATCACAATGTAAACAATTATATACCAAAAAATTAAACCTGTAACGTAAAAATTACTTTTGAATTAAGCCACATGTAAGCAAAATGGAATTTTTTGTTAGTTTACTCAGAAGCAGAAAAGTTAACAGCAAAAGTGATAAAGCAGAGCGAGTGAAAATACAAATTGAATTTGCACGCATGTTCTTTAATCATTCTGTCGCTACCTCTTTGAAACCCTTGAAATAGAGAAAATCTTACGTTTAATTAATGTGTTTATGCAGTCGAAATAAGAAAAAAAACTGCGTTTTTCTGCTTTACTTCAAAGGAATCATTTTCATACTTAAGGATATGTGACTAATGGATAATGAAAAATCTCGCAGTGGTGAGCTTATAAAAAAATGAAGAATGTTTTTTATGAACAAGGTGGTCATTTAGCATCTTTTTTGCATTTTTCTAGGCTTTCACAGAAAAAAATAGCCTAAGGAAAAGTTCAAATGAAGAACACATTAGATGTGTAGTAAAAAACTCTTAAGTTTTATATTTGTTTTCGATTTTGTTAAGAGGTTTTGAAAAATATTTTTTTCTCAGTAACACTATTACGGTTTTCATGAGATCTGAGCATTTGAACTGGGCACAATTCCATGAAGAGTTTGTACGAAAGAATGGGGCTAATTTTGAAGCCTACACCTTTCTCATGAAATATTAATGCATCGAAATAATTTTTGGAATATTAAGTTGTTACGCGATGACTCATTTTCAAACGAATGAACTTGCTATATAATTCACTGAGCGTGAAGCATAACATGATCTACTCTATGGAAAAATTGGACTTCGATAAATAAAATTTTCAGAGGCATTATAAATGAACAATTATTTTAAATATGGTAAGATCAGAAGCTTTTCGTTTTTCATATTGTTTGCATAATAGAGTTGCAATAAGATGATGTCAATTTATTTTCAGCACTCACAGAGTAAATATTAAAAATAACTTCTGGAGTAAAAATAGACTTTCAAAGTGGAAACACTTTCTAATGAAAAACAAATTCTAAAAATTCCAGTTTTCTCTTCCGTTAATGATGTTTGATCATACAAGTTTCAATGATAAAATATTTCGAGACTTTAATTGTAAATAAACACTTTTTTTCCAAGAATAAAACAAAGTGATTTCCACAGAACTTTAAGACATTTTCTGGAAAAAATGGAACTTGAATAAAATTTATTAAAAGTTTTGTTTCAAGGAAATGCTTAGTTAAGCTCATGTATCACTGTCTTAATATGAAAAAGCTCGTTTACCTCTGAAAACACATTACTGGTTGGAAACGACCTTTAAATTGGGAAAGGAATTGCAATTTTTATTCCATAAACAGTATATCCTAATATATTGAGTCGTTACTTACTTAATTAGTGAGAGGCAAGAACATATTTGTTCTTTTAGAATTTTTTTTACAATTCATTATTGTCACTTCATGTTATGAAAAAACATATTTTTTTAGAAATTTTTTGAAGGTTCAGTGAGGTAAATGGAACTTCTTTTTTCGAGATGTTCCAGCTTAAATTTCATCTTTTCCATTTAGCTTGATAAATTACTGTTTTACCCTTTCTTTTATTATGAAATGAAGCAAAAAAACTTTTAAAGGAATTGTCCATTAAACCAAATTTGTTTCTCTTTGTACAAGTTGTTCTTAAATTGTTTTGCAAAAATAAAAGTGACGATAGTGTCAATCAAGACTAATAATAATTGCCATGGCGCCTAGAATCGCATTCTACTCTGAATCTTGAAAAAAATGTTAATTAAGATGTCTTAAGTTGAACTTTCAAAGTGAAAAGAAATGGAATTAACGAAATCATAAGTTGCAGAATTTTAGAAGTAGAAGCTGAAAATGGCGGCCATAGTTGCCGCTGTACAATTCACACCAGTGATTGAAAGATTGCCCCCTCCCCTGTAGAAGGCTTCTGGTGTCATACTTATCCTATCTCCCGCAACAAAGATTCTAGCAACGAGATCTTCCACGGTGTCCACATGCGTCTTGTACATCAATGTTTCTATGTCTACCCAGAAGTCCAGTGTGTTAGATCCAGTGAGCATGGAGGTCAAGCCACAGGTCAATCGCGACCAATCGTGTGGGGTATAAAGACATTCTGGAAGTGTGAGACTATGAAAGTAAAGTGTACTGACTTCATTATGCATCGACACATATCTTCCTGATGGTGAGCTGAACAGTCTGCAATAAATTGGGAAGATATGCACTAGGAAAGCAAGGACAATGCGCTGGTGAAGCGTTCTGGCAGAAGGTTATCTCTTGGTGTTTATGAGGGGCAGTGTTCTGGGGATTGCTCTCAGCCCAGGTATGTTAACCGTGAATGTTGAAAATATTGAGCACCTACATCAGAAAATAGCCGAGCTGGATAATCATTCGTTTTTAAAGAATAAATTTGTTTTCGCGTACAAGGGGTGCATGTCATTCTTATGTACAACAATCCACACTAATTGTGATAAAAATCAACATCCACTGTCACCGCTGAAAATATTTCCAAGACACGTCCTTCCGTTTGAGGCGTGCGCACATGCGAACGCTCTTTATCTCTGTTTGCGCTTGGGACACAGTTTCCTACAGTCTTCTATTAACACTGTGGAAGTTAGAATGATTTGTAATATGACTCAGAGGAAATCTCTCATTGTACAATCTTCGTCCTTCACAGAGTACCCATTTTCTTGATCACATAATAGATGCATACATCCCAGTTCCTCATATGTGTAATCCACTATAAAATTCACAAAGTCGGTTAGCATGATGTTATCATGGTCGCATGTGGCTTGAGGATTTCGTGCTTCATAATGCTTTAATGCTAAAGATTATCGTTTGCTTTGACTGACTTTCTACTTAACCCTAGTAACTGTTGAAGTTGTTTCTTTCACTGAAATTTGCATGCTGTAAATGCTTGATGGTGAGGTTCTGGATATGTGCAACATTTCAAATACGAAAGAAATGACAACTAGTACTTGTTGGGCGTGTTTTGAAGTTACCTTTTTTTCTTGAGAACTCATTCGTCTTTCAGAAATCTTTTATAACTGCATCATTTCAAATGATCTAAAATCACATTACAATTACTTTGTGTTACTTAGTTTAACCCTTGAGGAATAAGACATTTCCGTACTTCAGAGCAAGAGATGATGGACTGGCGAGCTTAATATATTATAATAACTGTCCATTTCGAGTTGAAACATTCTTTAATTCTAAAATCAAGAACTAAAACTATCTATGTTTTGAAAGACTGATTATATTTAAATAATAATAATTTTCTGAAAATAATCAAATTGACTGAATTACCATTAAGCATTGCAACAGTTTTTATTTTCTGGAGAAATAACGTACTCATTTAATTAATGTTGAATATTAATGGTTGAGGAAGTATTGTTATCATTATTTTAAAACTTCACTAACTTTGGAGTCATTCCAAAGTTTCTATTAAAATGTTATATAAAGTGAATTTGAAGTATTAAAACATTCTTATTAAGCTATGATCATTAAGATCAATTCGTTATTTCGCTTTTACATTCGTATATCAACTTTGAACAACTATTGAGTAAGAAGCAGTCTTAAGCAGAAATACATAATAGACTTTTCGAATTCAGAAAAATGTTTTATCTTCATTTCACTAACAAATATTCAGACAGAACTAAACTTTAAATTTTTCTAGATAGAAAAAAAACTAGTTTATATTTGACCTTTTTTATAAATTACGAGTGTCGCAAATGAAACTTTTAATATAAAGCGCTTTCTTTAAGATTAAGGAATTTAGAAATTAATGTGAACTTTGAAAAAGATTTTACATTTTATGTGCTGATGTAGGAAATACCGCAATATCATACCTTCTAGGAAAGCAATTTTCAAATAATAAAAATGTGAAATTATGTCAAAGCATAGGTGAAAGTAACTTTTATTCAAATGATTGTAACACGTAAGAGAAAAATCACAATATAAATAATTTAATAACTGCAAAATTGTTAAACGCTTCCAGCGTTTTCAAATTAAATTTTGAACAAATTTTTA
This sequence comes from Araneus ventricosus, assembly GCA_013235015.1. Classification (NCBI taxonomy): domain Eukaryota; kingdom Metazoa; phylum Arthropoda; class Arachnida; order Araneae; family Araneidae; genus Araneus; species Araneus ventricosus. Next base: position 1,043,938 of record BGPR01000158.1, on the reverse strand, counting down.
AAAAACTATATTCTGAAATCTGAAAGTTTGATTTTTAATTTAAAGTCTAGAGTTTTGAGAAATATAGATTGGTTAAAGTAATGAATCTATATTAATTTTGATTCCATTAAGTATAAAATGTTTTTTATTTAAATTTCTTAGGAAGTTCGGAATATCAACAAAATATAAATTGAGTTAAGAGAAGTTTAAAGCATTAGTTTTAATATAATATTTCCGTTTTCTTTTTGGATGGAACAAATTGAAATTAAATTTTAAAGCTGATCGCAAAGATAAAATAGAAATAAGAATATTTTTAAATGAAGAGATATTCGTGCGGAGTACATTCCATATATTTTCAGATCTTCTGCAATTATATATTAAATATTTTGCAAGATGGCCAAGGAAAATTAATTTACATTTACTGAACGCTTGATAAAGAAATTGCAATCTCTCTTACTGAATAAATGGTTAAGAAAATGTAATTTAGGTTTCACAAATGCGATTTTAATTCCATTCCAAATATTTTAAGATGCGAGATCAAGAAAATAAAATTTAAGTTAAATCCAGTCTTTATTTTTCCTCTTTAAAAATGTTTCAGGAATTAGGATCAATGTTTTTATATTACTGTACTTTAGTGAAACTGTATGTTACAAGACCCTTTGAATGCTTCTAAAATAGACAGGAGCAATTAGTCTTTGTCCTATTTTCGATTTCAAGCACACCTGACATCTATCTATCGCCCTCACTTATCCTAACATACTCCACACCTTCGTGTCTTTTGTAGAGTTTACAGAGAATAAACCTGGACTGTCTCAGGACGTTTATTGTAGATCCATTTGGGGTAGCCCACCTCTTGGCAAACCAGGCATATCCAGCTCAGAATAAACATCAATCAAGGATCTAGCCAGTATTGCATTAAGATAGAATCCTACATTCTGCCTTTTGAACAATTCTTGTATTCCTGAATATAAATTATATTATAAGTCTACTCTAACTTAAACGTGTCTCTTTTCGAAACAATGTTTCTCCTCTTTTCGTTCATTTATTTTTCTTTGGAAATAAACTAATGCACAAAAATAAATCTTAACCTAGTTTAAAATTCCTATAGAGGTGAAAAGGCCTTGGATTTCAGAATTTAATATTATTTAATTGTAGAAATCTTGAAGTGTATTTAAATTTACAATCGATATCTCATGAATTTCCTCAGATATGGCACATTAAAGAAATAATGATATACGTGCAATTATCCGGTTGAAATTATTCAAATTATTTCTCAAATATTATAGGAATTTTAAATATGCTTTCATTTAATTTTTGCATGATCAATTTGTTTCATTAACTTACAGCTTTGGACATAAAAAAGTAATCACAACCATTAAAGATTATTCTCTACATTTTTAACTACAGTGAAACCTCGATAATCCGAACATCTTTTTTTTTTAATTTTCTGAAAAAATTTTAATAAAAAATGAAGGAAAAATAACAATTACGAATCAGAAAAAAGGTAATCTTTATTTTCTAACTTAAAAGAAACATTTGAATTGACATTTAAGAATGAATACAGCACCTTTAGTTAGTAGAAAAAAAATCGGTTATCTTTTTCGACGTAAGAAACTAAACCTGCTTGACGATGCGATGAAGCGCCAACGCAGCATGAACATCACGCTGTGCCGGTCTGTGTAGCGGCAGCGTGCTGTTCTACGTAACGTAGCGCCAGTTCAAGAGCACTAGCAGCATCTGCGAGTGATGCAAGATTTGTTGAGACGTCTCCTTCTTCACTTTCCTCAGGATTATCTTAAACTTGATTCCTGACCATAGAAACAATGTCGTGTGGAAACAGTGATACTGTACTTCAACAAGAATTAATTCATGCACACGATCAACACTTCGGCACAACGTAATAATGACAGGATTAGATAGAGCAACGTATACAAGATCAGTGAAGTGAACACTGATTTGACTAGGGTGGACTGGACAGCAGATAAAACCTTAAAACCATGTAGACTCTAAACCCAATGGGTGAGTAGGTGGACCTGGATCATGGTCATGGTCAACAGATAAAACCGGATTGGTGAGGGACCGAGGGGTCTGTTTTTAATGCCCCTTTTGTAAGATTTTTAATGATACCTTACAAATTTTTTTATTTTACTTACTTCTGTATTTTTACTTCTTTTTGCTGGTGTATTGTGATGCGCTTGAACTTGCGTTTTGCTCATTTGGATTCACTCTGGGGGTTCCTCTTTTTGAATATTTTTTTATGTTGGCTCCAGGTCTGGTGATTAAACTAAAACAAAGTTGAATTAATTTATTGTTCTCTTTAAGTGTACTCTCGATAGGTGATGTATTTTTTTTTTCTTTTTCCGTTTTGTGTGCGTGTGTTTTGGTTTACTTAATTTACTTTTGTTGTTGCCCCTTTTTTGCGGTGTTTGTAACGTTCTGTTCTGTGTTTGTGATATTTATTTTGTGTGTCATGTCATTTTGACTTGTTGTATCTCTTATATATTTTCCCACCGGTCTACTAAAGGCCTTACACCCTTACGGGTAGGCTGGACCTGTGTGGGTTTTAAATGAAAAAAATATTTATTAATTTGCCTACGGCTCCACTGTACCGTGCGAATCACCGCCAGCTCTTTCCGTAGTCTTTTACATAGTACCCAAAGTCAATATTGTACTGCATTTGGTATATCAAGAATATTTTACCGAATTTCCTGGATAATCCAAATGAGATTTAAGGCCGATTCGAGAGAAATTTCGACCAATGCTTCAATTTTAGAACTTTTACACCGTGCCATATCAACAGGAAGACATTTCCGAAGATAAGGAATTTAACAAGTGCCATACCTCCCTTGAAAATGTTCTTCTTTTTCATGTCTTATTAAATTTTTATCCTCTGTTTCTGCTTTGTTTCCTTCTCTGATTACTGTGGGATGCCTTATGTGTTCATAAAATATGCATAGGAAGTTACTAGTATATTAAAAATTATTAAAGTTATATTTTTTCTGGAGGTGCATCTTCAGTTATTAGGCCTCCTATGCTTTACGATTATTGCCTTTCTTTTATTGCAGCTATTTGTGCTATCGCAAATCGCCAATTTTTATCTTCAGAGTACAATTTCCTTTATGATACTTTTCATGAATGACATAACGTAATCTAGCCTTAAATTCTGTTTTTAGTTATTAAAATATGTATGTTAGGTTTTTGCTACCATTTGCCTGCATTTTGCTATCAAAATATGTATGTAATATTTTTGCTATCATTTACCTAAACTTGATAAAAAAACATATTTATCATATTATTGATAAAATATTTGACGAAATCCTGTAAAAATGTCTTAATAGCTTTGAAATAATATTTAATTATATTGTTCCCTATTGTGACTCACACTGTATAAAGATATTTTGAAAAGGAGGAAGGAGTTTTAAGATAAAACTTAAAAAACAGCGTAATACAAACATACAATCCAATTCAAAATTAATTGAGTAACTAATTTAATTCCAAATAGAACAATAGCTCTGGAGCAAAATCGTCACAGTTTGGAAATGCCCCCTTTAATCTTATGATTCCTAATAACAGACACGCCTTTCAGTACAATCTGTAAATATCTCCCACCAGATTGTACTTAAATCCCCTTATAATTCCTCCATAGAATTCCCTTCAACCTTTTTGAAAAAGAAGAAAGAGAATTCTTCTCTTTCTGCTGCTGACAAATATCAACACTTCACTTTGAAGCATTTCACCCAGAAAGGGAAGGAGGTGATGCTTAAGGAGATAATTAAAAGGTTGCCACTCCTCTAGGGAATACTGCAGACTCCATCTAGAAAATGAGAAGATGAATTTTTGCTTCGGAAACTTTATGTTTGGGTATCTATTCAGAGAGGAACGAGGGATGACGGTTATTCCACACGCGGAATCCCATTAATCTCTAGATCTGCCATTCGTGTCATATGTAATTGTAACCCACACTTAATCCCAATGATTATAAGTTTAATCCAATGCTTATATTTTGCTTAAAGCGCACTTAATGATGTCTCCTCTAAATACGAATTGCCGGAAAAGTTTACCTCTTTGATGGAGAAGCTGTGAAAATAAAATCCAAGATCATAGTTTTATTATGGAAGGATTATTCATTCTTGAAAAATCGGATTTTTTCGTTGTTTTTATTAAAATGTCTCTCAGAAGGACATTCTGCAGGTTTTGTTATCGCATGCGACAAAGAAGAGGGTCGTCATCAAAATGACCAGGAAGAAAGTTAATGATAGTTGATAACAGGGGTATAGTGGAGGCGGAACACCGTTCCGGTGCGTTCCACCTGCACTACACTCTCTACTTTCTATTTTTTTGTACTAGCCGGAACGCCGTTCCGGCTCTGCATTTTTTCTTTTATATGAAAAAAATAAAGGAAAAATGTGCTGCAAAAGATGACAATCATAGAAAACTGATACTAACTGAAACTAAAACTACCCAGAACTGTTCTTTGCCAGATTTGAGACATAAACGGAAACGTAAAAAATCACGATATGGTTGTTTTTAATGATGTTTTGGTGTTAGGTATGTCTGCCACGAGAACTCTGCTCGCTAAGTGATCTCGTTGACGGCGGTCGCTATAGAAACAGGTTATCGTAGGAGGAATCCTTTTTGAGGAGGTAGAAGTTCACAAATGGTGTACTCTTTTTATCACCGCAAATTGGTGACAAGAATAAAATAAAACTCCGACTTCCATCGGACTTCTATTCGAAATAGATCTTCCATAACATAACCAGTTGCTATAGCGACCGCCGTCAACGAGACAACTAAGCGGTCAGACAGTACCTAGTTCAAATTCGTGCTTTTTAGAAAGGGATTCCCAGACACAATTGCCTTCTGAGTGGAAAAAAATCGACTTTTAAGTGGATAGACTGCAAAAATGGCAAACTTGGTTGTAAAATATGTAGTGGTGTTTCCCACTAGGTTCCTTTAAAAGAGAGCAAACTGCTATTTCAAAAGAGTAGCTTTCATGTAGTGTTACCTCTAATGGATCTTGAAGACCCTTCCACTTGACTTCTCTTCGAAAAAAATTCAGATCATAAACAGTCTACTGATAAAAAAAAATTCTGAAGCTAATCTACAATCTGTCTCAAAAATACATGGGATACATTCAGTGAATATATCCCATCTGGTCTCAACGAAAGCAATAATTAGGAACAAGTACAATATCGCTAAAAGTAGAATTGTCATAATTGCAAAGCATTGATACGAGACGTTTAAGTGCTAAATATTACTATGTGAATTATGTGAAAACATGAAAAATGTGGGTAGGTAACGTTTTTATTTTACTCTGATAAAAAATCAATAAAGTTTAAGCAATCTAATAAAATGAACACGTAGAATAATAAAAAAGTTGCGAGGCTGATCCTTTTTAACCCAGTCATATTTTACAGTTTATTTTACTTTCTTAATCATACCATTTTCTTCTTTCACATAATTATAAAATTGGGCGCAAGTCATTTTAAAATTATTATGACTAATCATAATTGCTTCAATTGCCTCCACTAACAACCTGTTTCTTCAGTACGACCATTGAGTTGACATTAGGGAAAATATTCTCTTCACATTTGCATTATGGGCTGAATGACGAATACGTATTCGCATAACTTTATCAGCCATGACTTCTGATAAATATACTTTGTATCTACAAAAAAATTTCAGCCACTCTTCTACATTCAATTTCATAGTTGCTTCGCAATTTCGGTTGGTATTACATTCCCCTAAATAATCTTTTAGATATACAAACTGGTTGAATAGAATCTCAGTGTTACCAATATCGACGTTTATTACTTGTAAATAAGCAATAGTACGTTCTATTTCTTCCCATTCAGGAGAAAGCGGGAATGAATAGTAAAATACAGTGACAGTCCCGTATATACGGGACGTATTGCAACCCTAGCTATAAGTGATAGACCTTATTCTGATCATTTTGGACTTTTGAAACTGCAAAAATTAAATGGTATAGACATTGGTGTCGGGCTACATTCAAGATATAATACGGTAGAAATTATTCATCACATTTCTATAGAAATGAAGAATAAAATAATAAATCAGGCTTTGAAAGTTTCGGGGAATATTTCTGTCATTATCGTCCAACTTTAGGGGCAAAATCTACTTTGGTTGTGTATTTTAAATGTGAAGTGAGCAAAGAACTCCCTCCACATTCTTTATTTTTAAATTTAATTAAGTTAGACGATCAAAATTCTGCAAAATCTATTAAATTAAAACACCGGAAGTATAACTTTTCTACAGGGATAAAAGAAAGTTGCGAAAATAAGCAAAAAATTCCCAAATTAAAACTTAAATTAAATACATAAAAATCTAATGGGAATTCTTGAAAAGTTTTTACGGCATTAGCGCCATATTTGGTCCCGGTAAGTATAACAGTCCGGACGTGCATGAAGGAAAAAAAGAACGAACTTACATACATATTGAAAAAACTGCTCTTATATAATATATACACTGCTGCTCAAAAAATAAGCAACAAAGGCAAAACTCGGAATAAAACAAAAACTATTTGATGGATATGCGTGAAAGTTGTACACGAGGTAGGTGTGGCATTACTAGACCACATATCAAACAATAAAGCAAAGAAAAAACATATATTTTACTACACGCTAATAGCCGGTATGATACCCTCTAGCTGAAATGCATGCTTCACAACGGCGAGGCATGCTGGCAATAGTGTCGTTGATCGCGTGTTGTAGCAGTAATGCCCATTCCTGTAGTAAGGCTTGTTATAGGTCGTGGAGGATGCCTGGTGGCACACTGCGACTTGCAATCCGTCTACTCAACATGTCCCACACATGCTCTATGGGATTCAGGTCCGGTGATCTAGAAGGCCACGCCATCTGTGGAATGGTTTCACTCTCCAGATAACTCAGCACCAATCGTGCTCTATGCGGGCGGGTGTTATCGTCTATAAATATCGCGTCGGTACCCATTGCAGCAATAAAAGACCGCACAAGAGGGTGTAGGATTTCGTTTCGAAATCGTACAGCTGTGACGGAACCCCCAGTGAACACGTAGAAGTCAGTTCGGCCGTTCGTTGCTATCCCTGCCCAGACAAGTAACCCTCCACCTCTGTAAATATCTGTTTCGACGATGTTTGGCGCCCGATAGCGTGTCCCTGGCTCTCGCCATATCATTGCCCTTCGGGAATCGTTCTGGATGTTAAATCGAGACTCATCCGTAAAGAGTACGTGGCCCCACTGCTCTGGTGTCCAACTGCGATGTTCACGGGCCCAATGCAATCGCGCTCTAACGTGCACTGGGGACAAAGGCACACAAACAACAGGTCGTCGTGCGAACAGTCCTCCTTCATGCAGCCTGCGCGACACAGTTTGGCGGGATATGTGCCTTCATGCAGCAGCAGAGAGCTGCGACGCCAGCTGTCGCGCTCTTAGTATCCCCCGGCGTCTGGCACATTACAACAGGTAGCGATCGTCTCCCGTTGTGGTGATTCTCCGGCGTCCAGACCCACGTCTTCTACTGGCGTTTTGATCCCTTTGGTAATGGTTCCACAGCCTATGGATGACACTATGATGTACATGCAGCTCTCTGGCAACAGCAGATTGTCTTGCACCAGCTTGCAATATATCGACAGCCCTCCAACGTATCTCATCGTTAAAATGGTTTCTTCTACTCATGCTTTCCGCTTTAGCTATCTCGGATTCCGCGGAACTATCGCTGCTTCCGAACTGAAGCATAGGTCCGGCAAGCCCCTTTTCAAGGCGTTGCGGTGTGACCGCGGTGTTAAGTTTTATGCTAATTTTGGTTGCCTATTTGCATTCGGCGATGCAACCTCTTTCTCGTATGTAAATTGTGTGTTTTAATTCACCGTTTTGAATGTGTACCGCTTCTTTTCGTGTTTGTTGCTTATTTTTTTGAGCAGGAGGATATATATATATATATCAGAGCAATTTTTTCAGTATGTGTGTATGGAAGTTCGTATTACATACAATACAACAAAAACAAAATTTTTTGAAAAACGCATAAATTAAATTACTACAGAAGTACAAGAAAAACTATATCAAAAAGAGAGAATGCTATTTATGTGCCAGAAAGTCGTCAACAAGTTAAAGAATATATCATATTAAGAAAAAGAAAAAATCAAATATATAAGAAAAAGATCATAAATTTGAAAATATATGGCAGCCGCTCGTCAGGAAAAGCAAGTCCACCTTAATGATATTCTTTAGCGATATTTTTCAAATTATTAAATTTTTTGTCTTTTGTTTCTTGTATATTTTTGATTTTTGTCTTTGCTTTTTTATTATATAAGAGACATCAAATCAGTAGTAAAAACTATATAAAAACAGAAACAAACATAAACAACAAAACGTAAAAAAAAAGCAATGCAATAAACTGGTCGAAATAAAATACCGATACATTCAATAGTTATAAAAATTATATAAGAATAAACAAAAGAGGAAAATAATAATAAAAAAACACAAACACAACGAATGCGCAATAAATGCTGCAATTCTAGGAGTGTTGTGGAAATATAGTAAAAATCATATTTCAATGGAGAGACAAATGGATGGAAAGTATTTCAGTAAAAGAGAACGGATGCGTCTTCAAGGAAGGTGAAATCCGTACTAACTATCCATACTAACTATAAAATAATTAGAAAAATCCCAACACTTTCTGCGATTATTAATGGAACACTGTCTTCACTTCGAGTTTTAGGATATTCAAAAAGCCAAATAAAATTGAACAAGAATTAAAAATGTACATATCGTAAAATGGGGAGATGCATGCAGCATGGAAGAAGACAAAGAACCGAATGTTTCGCGTCGTAAAGGAAACCGGAAGTTTTCAATGTATCATATTACGTGAATTCGCGCCAAAGCAATGAGTTGGGCAGAGTTCGATTAAGATTACGATGGAGACAAAGAAAGCGATGAAATATATGCAAAAATTAAAGAAAAAAGAGTAAAGACAAAAAATGAGAAAGAAAAATTATAAAATTAATGGGTAAATGTATAAATTAAACCATATTTTTGAGAGCGGTTAGAATAATATATAAACGACGGTAAGATACATTTTCGAGGTAATCATGTTAGATCTGTCCAACTTGAGTGACCCTACCACAGTTTAAAACTGCGTCAGCATAGCTCTAATATGCAATCTTTTACTTACATCTTAAATCGATTAATTAAAAGTTCTTAGAAGTAAGAAGGAATTTTATTACTATTAAGGAATTAGGAAGGAATTTTATTACTATTAATTGATACCTTTACCCATTAATTTTATAATTTTTCTTTCTCATTTTTTGTCTTTACTCTTCTTTCTTTAATTTTTGTATATATTTCAACGCTTTCTTTGTCTCCATCGTAATCTCAATCGAACTCTCCCCCAACTCGTTGCTTTGGCGCGAATTCACGTAATATAATTGAAAACTTCCGGTCTCCTTAGTATGGATAGTTAGTACGGATTTCACAATCCCTGAAAACGCATCCGTGCTTTTTTACTGAAATACTTTCCATCCATTTGTCTCTCCATTGAAATTTGATATATATATATTTGCTATGACTTTGAATCAGTAAGCATTTAGTTAATTTTCTCGTTCTTTTCTTAATATTTTGGAGATTTATTCCTATATTTGTTGTCTTTCTCCAACAATTGGCCCTCACAGAAGGTTGGTGCCTATAAATTCCGAAATAATGTGACATAATCGATTCCTAAGGTCGATTGGCATTTGATTGTTGGAATTCCATATCTGGATTGGCTTTTTCGTAGTAATAGTTTGTAATCTTATTAGCTTTCTGTATTTCATTGTGTGAATAATATTAGGTTATATTGTTTATTATATTTAATTTTAAATGAGGGTTTAATAGGCGTATATGATGAAAATATTATTTGAGTTTTAATGGTTCAAATACACACACATGTACATATATATATATATATATATATATATATATATAATTAAAACTCTTCCTAATTTTAAAAAACGCTACTCAAAATTTAATTCGTAAAATTATTCCTACTTAAGCTCCAACACACAATTTACTGTCACTTTAACTAGCTGAAATCCAGTTTCAACCACTCTAACGTTCGGGGATTCCCCTCTTTTTCAATACTACTTAATCTCGCTGCGATGGTGCAACTTCCTCTTTTCAAAATCGTGTAACCTTTATACCAGACGCCCACTTCGGCGTGGCTTGTTTCTTTGTCGCTGGTGACTGCGTTTTGCGTCTATAAGCCAGCTGAAACTTATGAAGTAAATTAAATAAACTGATTTGGACTTCAACGACTGCCTGTTTATTAAGATGTCTACTCTACACTGCACATGATGAAATATCATTACACACACGTACATATGTGTGTAATATATATATATATATATATACAGGGTGTCCAACAAAGGACTCCCTTATTTTAAAATTAAATAACTCAGCAACGGAGATCGATAGAAGATTGAAACCGGTGGAATGCTTAGTCTGAGAGCAGTCAAAATCTCATACAGAAGTTTCAAAATTAGTCACAAATCTTGCCGACAGGTGGCGCTGTACGTTGCAATCGCTATTCAGAGTCCAAGAAGAAAGCTGTAAACTGTCCTATGCAAGCACGAAAAATGCACATTTTGAATCGATTGTGATGTGGTTGCAACGATTGCTTGCAAATGACAGTTTACAGCTTTCTTCTCGGACTCTGAATAGCGATTGCAACGTACAACGCCACCTGTCGGCAAGATTTGTGACTAATTTTGAAACTTCTGTATGTGATTTTTACTGCTCTCAGACTAAGCATTCCACCTGTTTCAATCTTCTATCGATCTCCGTTGCCGAGTTATTTAATTTTAAAATCAGGGAGTCCTTTGTTGGACACCCTGTATATATTATATATATAGGTAGATAGAGTGTTGCATCTGATATGCTAACACATTTAAAAGAGTAAGCAGGTTCTCTGAATCTACCCGATTCTCCTTTGGATCAGGTGTGATTGTCTCTCAATAATACAGCCCATCTTAGCAAAACGATACTTTATTAAAACAAGCTAAAACATTATATAAAAACAAGAACGACAGTCACTATTGCTGCATAGCTACACAACTACACTACTGAAACAACGTCCACAATCCGGGATTTTAAATGAAGCTGCCAGAAGACTGCACATGCTCCAGACTCCCCTTGCTATGGCTCAGGTTTTTGTATCCAACATCCTCCCCACTTTGAGTGAATGCTATAACTCAAAAAACACATTTTGGTTAAATAAATCAAGTCCGTATTCATTGACACCATAGGAAGAGCCAGAACAGGCAGTCTTCTTTTCAATACTAATCATTTCATGCTTCAAAGAATCAACTTTATTTACACTTCATACAAGCATTAATTACACTTCTAATAGTCTTACGCGATTTGACAATCCAAAATTTTTCTCTTAATATAGACAGAATTATCTGGGTTCCCGGGTGACAATGTTTTCTATGTACAGACTATCAAACGTTTAGTTAATGTACAATTATTGGGCAAGAGTATGGGATTCAAAAAGATTTGTGCATCCTTACGCTCAGTTATGCGAGTCTTAACTCTCAAAATCCCATTCTCGTCCTTAAAAACATCAACTGGGGGTACCGCCTTTGCATTAGAAAAATATTGGCTTTGAATTAAACGTATCAATACAATTTCCGCACTTTCTATTTCTGACAAAATTAGTTTAGAAGACTTAGAAACAGAATTTTTATTACAGTTATTTATAAAGCACAAAATCAACATGCAAAACACAAAGAAAAAACAAATCATGCCTTTATTACGTGCCCTTCGTATAGCACTTTCCCGTCGTTGTAAGGCTAATTCTTTATTATCTGGAAAGTTTGCGCTTGCAACTAATTTCCAAAGTAATTCTACCTCGTACCTATCATCGGGAAGAACTGTCAATTTTCATGAAATTCTTTCAGCTGCTGGACAAATGCTTTCCTTTTTGACACATTTTTAATGGGTTCACGAATACCCAAAGACTCAATGTCCCATAATTCTCTCAAGGAAGCATTGTTAACATACAAAGAGAGAACCGTCTGCACAGAATCCATAACTGGATAATCATCACTGGAATGGAGTCCAGATTCTTTACCAATAACAGTTCATCCAAATTTTGTATGAATTGCAGCTAAACCAAAATTTAACTGAACACACCTTCCCGTTAATAATTTCCCAATTAAATCTGCTCCGATTAAAAGGTCAATCTCATTTTCATTATAAGTGACATCAGATAACTCAATATTGTTAACTCTTAAATTGTCCAATATTTGTGGATCCTCTATTTTAGGAACAAAGACACAAATCTTGCGTTCAGAGAACACCTCACAGCAGTAGCCGACAGAACCATTTAAATCCTGAATTTCTACTGCATAAATACCGTGCTCTATTGGCCGTGTTTCCTTCCCCCCGAACAGACCATGAATCATTTTTTCATGTCTGAGAGGTCGCAATTTCAAGTAGTTAACAACTCCGTCACTTACGTATGAGCGAGAAGAAGCACTATCCAAAAGTCCCCGAACACGCATTTTATTTCCCTGACCTACAATTTCTACATAAACAGTCTGCAAATAGACTTTATCAAGGAAATTATTTGATAAATTGCTTGCCACCTTAGAACTTTCATTAGCTTTGAAGGGAAGAATTTCTTCCTTACCCGGACACATTAAAGTTGCATGCTGCCTATTACATTTTAAGCATTTTACCTTAACCATACATTTCTTATTTACATGTCCATATCTAATGCATTTGAAACAAAATCTATTTTTATACAATATACGTTTCTTATCATTATAAGACATATTTTGAGCCAAAAGACATTCAGAGCTCCAATGAAGTTTCCTACAAAATACACAGTTTTTCTTATTTGTGGATGTCCCGACATATGAAGAAGTGGTACTAACCAACATGGCTGTCGTTGCGGTATCCGTGGTGTCTAAAATAGCACTTTTATTTCTTTTAAACGATCCGCCATTCTTCACAAATCCCTCACGAGTCAGCTTGATCATTTCCTCGGATTCGACTTCATGACGCAAAAAGGACATTAGCTTCTCGAGGGACCTCTGGCTTGTACAGTCATCTGCAACTCCTGAAATCCTACTGCGTTCCCAGGCACGTAAAACAATTTCCGGCAGGCAAGATTCCACAAGCGGTTCCAGAAAATCCGCAAACTTCTCCTTAGTACGTCCGAAGCTTTCCAAAGCTCTAAGCTTTGTCTCCAACATGTCGTAAAGGGTAGCCAAATCAGGTGAACTTTTTACGGCAACAGCATTCTCTATTACAAGAGAAAGAAGATCTCGCACATAAATCTGTACCAAAAGATCCTCCCGGTCAAACCTTGCCTTCAGCTGTTGAATCGCCTTCGAATAATTCTCGGTTGTACTTGGAAAACTGGAAATCAATCCTGCAGCTCTGGACTCGGATACCATGCATTGTTATAAATACTGGAACTTATCGACTTCAGTCAAATCATCAGACTCGCGTATCTTCGAGAAAATACTCCAGCATGTGAGGAATTCTTTTGGGTCACCCGAAAATTTCTTCAACTCAAATTTCGGCAACTTGAGTTTCGGTGCATTGTCCATTGAAGAGCATTGAATAAGCCTCTGGAACTCTTCAAGGAAGCTTCAACCTTGGTTTTCAGATCAAGATAATTATCTCGATAACTCTCAGCGGCTTCAAAGTCTGCTTCAAACTCAGAATGAGTGCTCGTATTCTCCAAAAGCAATGAGGTTATTTCTTTTTGAATCACCTCTAAGCGTGAAAACTTATCATCCACCTGTGAGTATAACGAGCTCAGTTTACCAAGATCCTTGCCATCAGATTCAAGGTTCTCCAAGTGCTGCTTCACACTCTTTGCTGCAACTGTAAATGCAGTTCTCAAAGATTTTCGCTGTGCCTTCAGGGCCTCCATTATTTCAAATGAATATTTCACAAAAGCTCACCAAACCAAAAGGGACGATGTCGCGGACGCCATTATGTTGCATCTAATATGCTAACACATTTAAAAGAGTAAGCAGGTTCTCTGAATCTACCCGATTCTCCATTGGATCTGGTGTGATTGTCTCTCAATAATACAGCCCATCTTGGCAAAACGATACTTTATTAAAACAAGCTAAAACATTATATAAAAACAAGAACGACAGTCACTATTGCTGCATAGCTACACAACTACACTACTGGAACAACGTCCACAATCCGGGCTTTTAAAGAAAGCTGCCAGAAGACTGCGTATGCTCCAGACTCCTCTTGCTATGGCTCAGGTTTTTGCATCCAACAGAGAGAGTATAAAACGTAAAATGAAAAACGCAATTAAAGGACAATAACGTTTCTTCAGGGAATGAAGTTATTGTGAATTGCTGAAATATAAACAGTTTGACATTTTCTTGCAATCAGTTACGCTGCAAGGCTTAAAATTTTGATTTTCATCCCTAATGTCAAACCAAAAACAGAGAGAGGTGTTTTGAATAATTACAATAAAAGTACGATGTGATATAACATTAGAGCAAAGTAAGAATAAATTTTTACGTACCAGAAGGACGGATGTTGACGTGGCAGTGTTTGCGGAGTGCCACGGTACAGACAGGCGTTGAAGGGGTGTGAACAGGGTTACCTTTAACTTTGGCTGTTACCAGGGAAGTGTAGTATGTTGGGAACGATAAAGATCAAATGGAAGAGCGATAAGGATAGAGAGCGCAGAGAAACAGTGAAAGAAATCAGTAAAATATGAAAAACCAGTGAAAAATGTCTAAAAGATGCATTTTCGAGGTAAAATATCAGACATTATCGACTTAAGTGACCCTCCTGCGAAGATTATATTTCGCGTCAACATCTCTCTGATAAGCAATCTTTTACTTACATCTTAACTCCATTAATCAGAGGTTCGTAAAGTGAGGAGGGGATTATATTAATGTTGAGGCTATTTCTTAAGTGCATGATTTGCTTTTTGGCAGAATTAGTGTTATTGCAAATTTTGTTGATTCTTATAAGTTGATTGATAATTGTGCTTTTGTAGATTTTATATGAGATATTACAGTTCCAAAAAATAAGTTTATTGACGTTAAATTTGAATTCGTTTCTCTTGTCGTGAATGTCAATTTTTAAGTCTTTTTTGTGGTCTAAGCATAAATCAAGAAAAATCGCTGGTGCAACCAGCAACAATCAGAGTCATCTTAATACTATCATTTATGGTTTTAAACTACAGTATTTCAAGAAAGTTAATTTTACCTTTACTTATAATAATATATATGGAAAATTTAAATATTTATTTTGTACTGAAGAAAAGAAAAATAGTAAATTGATTAAAGGCATGTCGAAAGTGTATTATTTTGTATTTACTGGTGCAGACTTAAGAAAAAGGCTATGTTGTCAAGTTTGATATATTCTTTTCTTATAAGTTGGCATATTAAAATTATATATGGAAATTAACATATTAATTAACATATAATATGTTAATTTCCATATATAATTCCGCACAAATTTTAGTTTCTGCAGCTTTTGCAAATAAAGCATAAATTTCATAAGGCAGATTATAAAAAAAATCGTGTGTGAACTTGAAACATTTTTGAACAACATGATAAAAAATTAAACATGAGAAAACTTTGAGTTCAAATAAAATGAAATCATATTCCTAAGATTCTTTCAAATATTGAAGATGAAAATATCATAAATATTTATGGCAGCACCTTTTTTGCGTTCGAGGCCTAACTCTTCACACCATCCCCATTTCCAACATTTTGTTGAGTTTTGCCACTTTGGGACGTCTTTTCGAACTTTATATAAACAAAGATGTTTTTTCAGTTATTCATAAGTACCGTGCTGTTCAAAATTATTAGAACGGACAGTTAAAATTTCATCTTTTGTCATAAAATTTTAAAAACTTGATAATTTGCTCTTCTGTTTTGATTTTCTAGCATACCTTATTTCATCCTCCATAAATGCATATAAGTTTTAGTTATTTTATGAAAGATCACTACTTCTTAGAAAGAATTATTGTTTCAAACAGTATATTCCAGCTGTTCAAATTTATTCGAACGACTAATGACGAAGGTTATATTTAAGTGAGTACGAAATGGATTTGTTTTTATTTTGGGAAGTTTTAATAAGTTTAACAGATTAATTTATTTGGTAATTTATTTTTTTAGTCTATGAGGCAGTCAAACCAACAGTAATGCTCAAGAGATAAAAGATTTCTTTTGATCTTCGCCACCGCAACAATGAAGATCGAAAGGATGAGGTTTCATATGAAAACCTAACAAAAAAGTATAAATTGTCGAAGTTGGGTATGTACTATTTGTACAAGAAGCATGAGACGGCAGAATCCATCGAAAACAAGAGAGGCCGAGACAGAAAACCGAAGAAAAGTACAAGAGAAGACTCTATGAATGTAAGATTTGCACAGAAAAAGACCGATATATCGTCAAGAGAGATTGCTTCGTTAAGAGAGAGAGACTTGAAATTGAATCTTTCAGCTCTCTTCCGCATCCTATTGCCTTATTTCACGTGTTGTAGTGTTAATGTACTTTCCTGTCCATCTGCATACTTAGTTTGGCGTCTCCACTAGGTGGCGCTACTTGTTCCTGTTTTTGTGGTATTTAAGTTCGCTATTTGGCATCGTACTTGCTTAACTTGCTACTCGCACTAGCCTGTCCGCCATTTTTCTGCTGTTGGTGCGCTGGTATTTTCCCTCACTGTTCAAATGCCTGCAACTTACTATATCCTTGCTACAACATGCAGTTTTTTATTATTTCTTAATGCTGTAACTGTTAGTAGTTGTATATCGTGATGAATACATATTTAACTTAAAATTTTTTCGCCCTTTATTGAATGATTCAACGCCAGAATCTATTTGGACCTCAACCACCTCATTGTTCCAGCACTGGGTTTTGGGGGAAAATGTGAGATCCTCACTGGAACGCATAGCAACTTAACAGCAACAAGATCTAACAGTTTGCCTTACATTCAAAAACTCAGGGTTGATAAGCCGTATCCAAAGAAAAAGACCATATATCTCAATACACCTCTAAACAAAACATGGCAATGCGCTTGGCCTTTGCGAAAGAGCATATTTCGAGGGTTTCACAACTCTAGGACAGTGTTTTATGGTTATACAAAAGCAAATATGATGTTCTTGGATTCAAAAACGTAAAAGAGTGTCGGGACGATCAGGTGAGGCCCTTAAAATGATGAATATCCTACGGAGAGTAAAGCACTGAAGTAGAAATGTGATGATATGAGGTTATTTCCCTATAAACGTGTTTGGGAAATTTTGATGATCAACGGTGAAATGACTGTAAGTATGTACGTCGATATCTGAAAAAAACCCTCCCAAATCTGAAGAAATCCATCAGAAATTTAAGTGTGCATCTTTCAATGTTATTATGACCTAAACACATATCAAGGATTTCCAAAGATTATTTCTCAAAAACATGATTAACATATTTGAGCGGCCACCACAAAGACCAGGCCTTAATCCAATCTAAAATTTATGGTCAGTTTTGAATCAGAAATTCCCTTTTGAAGAGAGGAGAAATAAGAACATTTTTTGAGACACTCAGAAATGAATGGCACATTGTCAATCAGGAGACAACGCATAATCGGGTTGATAGCCTTAATCAAAGACTGAAAGCAGTGATTGAGGCCAAAGAAGGCCCATATAAACTTTAAACACCTATATTTTATTTTTTAAGATTGTTATGTTAATTTTTTACATAAGTTTTAGACCGTTCGAATAATTTTGAACAACACATAATTTAGAGTTATATGAAAATATTCCGATTCTGACTTATTTTGCGATAAATTTTGAGTTATTCGAAATTTTTTCTAATCAATACGATTGAATCAATAATAAAATTAACATATTTGAGATATAAATAAATAGATTTATTTTCTATAATAAAAAGTGTAAAATTTTCTGTATTGTTCTAATAATTTTAAACAGCACTGTATTTTCAAACTTTTTAGGGGTGACATTTTTTTTTATATTTGTCAAAAAGAGAACATATTTTCCCCCATTTTAACTTCCATAATTAGTGTTCCAGAGTTTTTTCTTTTTTTGGTATCTTGTCATTTTAAGAACATGTTCAGAATCTCTGTCTATAAGAATATTTCAAAGCTTAAAAGTATAATGTTTGATCTATTAAATTAATTGAATGCATTTTAAGGAAATACATTTAATTAATATATTAAGCATATCAAGTAATAATTTTAAATATCCCTATGTCGGTTTTCAAATGCTCGAAACCTATCTGCACATAAATGAATTCTAGATTCTGACTATTAGTCCAGTCACGAAGGCCCAGAATGGAGGTGAAAAAAACATTAAATCATATAGTTTCGAGAATTCGCACACATGTTCGTGAGGGGCTCCTGATGAACATACTAAAAGTTCCCTGTCCTGAGGAAGGATCTCGCGCCACCATCTTGAATTTCATCCCCCATTTTTTAGTTTTTCCTGAATATTTCGAAAGCCATTACGTTTACAACTAACATTTAACAAATTAAAGATTTTAATTTTCAAACAGACAAATTTAAGAAATCAAAGAGCTTAAAATTCCCTACGAATACTTGCTATTATTTTTCTTCTAGCTTTAATAGTTTCTGAGATAATGGGTCTCAAAGTTTGCCAACATCTTGGATCATCCCTCTTTTTTATTCTTTTTTAAATTTCTCAGAATTTGTTCAATTTTCAATTACATAAAATACTAGAAATTAAAGAGCGTAAAATTACCTACAAACACATGTATTTATTATTCTTCTAGCTTTAATACTTCCCTGATTAATGGGTCTCAACTTTACCACCAACTTGAATTTCATCCCCGTCTTTTTAGTTTGTCTTAAATATCTGAAAAACTATTCAGTTGTGAATTAATTAATGATCGTAAAATCCCCGAAAAATATATGTATTTTTCTTCTAGGTTTAATAGTTTCTGAGATATTCAAGAAAAACTAAAAAAGGGGATGAAATCCAAGATGTCGGCAAACTTTGAGACCCATTACCTTGGAAACTATTAAAGATAGAATAAACATAAATGCATGTATTTGTAGGGAATTTTACATTCTTTAATTTTTTGATTACATCAAATTTGCAAATTGAAGATTTTCGAGTTACTAAAAAAAACTAAAAAAGCGCATGAAATCCAAGATGGTGACGAATTTTGAGACCCATTATCTCGGAAACTATTACAGCTAGGAGAATAATAATGGCGGCTCGAGCTCTTCCCCCATGATCTGGAACTTTTAGTATGTTCAAAAGAAGCCTCTGGCGAACATGAGTACCAGTGTTCAAAACTACGCGATTTAATGTTTTTCAAACCCTTCGTTGTCTGGATTATATTCCTATTATGAACATTTCAAACCATAAATTTTTTTGTCTAAATCACAAAATTGTTTTCTAAAAATTAAATTCTGTTTGAGACCACATACATTTTTTCTAGTCTGAATATTTTTATTATGAAGTAGGAGCCAATAAGAGTAGATGGTATACTTTTGTTTCATACTTTGTCGAAGTTTGTTCAAAGTCATTCAGATGTAATTGGTTTTGTTTTAGTCTAGTTATATTATCATCCCATTTTGAAGCAACACTTTGGAGCGGATCTCGTAATTTTGAATTGTGATTAGATGATGAAGCTGACGTCTGAACAGGCAGTGTTCTCATGAAACCCGCACCATAACGGCCGGAGGACGCTTAAAGTAGACATTCACCACAAGGCCACTCAACTTTTTTTGAAAGACCGTGTTCAAATACCCTTTCCGTCAGTGTAAAAATCCGATGAGAATTGGCGTAGACCTAGGGAAAAGTTGGAAATCCACCATCGTTTGTTTTCCATTCGGCAATAAAAGTGAAATGCGATCATTCGGGGAGGTAGTATGCTCTGTCCGAAAAGCGAAAACCACCTGTGGAGGGGGGAACCCGTGGGAGAGTGGGAGTGTTGATTGGGAAATCTGGGCGGGGAGGGGAAAGGAAAACAACCCGCCTTCAAAACGGGAGCTCCCTCCCGTTTGAATAGGAGTAGGGAGGATCGCAGAGAACGTTATTGCGTTTTGGATCCTTCGTGAAAGACCGACCTAAATGGATCGGCTGAATTGGGTAGCACCAAACCGTTCTGTGGTCCGAATGGTGTAGAACAGCCTTGTCGTGTATGCCCATCTTAACATTGGGTGCCAAATGTAAAGCGCGTCAGGCCCAAATGCACCGCGGATATTTGGCGGGAAATAGGACTCTCCGGTTCGAAAGTCGAAGCATTACTACCAGGCTACCACGGCCCTTCAGATAATCATATTTGAAACATTACATTTATTATATTATATATGATTTTTTAAAAAATATATTCAACTTTTTTATAAGTTTTACTAAAGACTGTTTTTTGAGATAGCATTTCATCAATGTCCATTCAAAAAGGAAAGAGAAGTAAGAAGGAATATACTTACAGACTGGAGTCGAGTCAAGGACAAAAACAAGTCTTGTTTCGGTTTTTTTCTTGTCTCAAACTGTTTGTCAAATTTATTATCTTTTTTCAGTTAAAAAGATGAAGTGACTGTTTAATACAAGGTAAACAAATTCACTTAAAATGAAGACAGAAAAATTTTAAAATAAGAATTCCAGTTTCTGAAAAACCTGTCATTCTAATAATCAAACTGGAACACATTTACTAGATTATTTTATGAAATTTTCTGGCCAGAGTTTAATAACGCTGTCACTTCGAAGTGATAGTTAAATAGTTATTTAAATGTTATAATATTAAACTGTAATAAATATATAACTATAATATTATAAAGCCTGCTTTAGAAATAGAAACACGTTTATTAATTTTTCTAAGTTGATGCTTTAGGTATATTAATGTCCCTTTCTGAAGCAACACAAGGGCTATTTTAGGCGGAACCTCATGAATTTGAGCCTCATCGCATTTAGTGAAATCAGGTTTCGAACCTGGAGCCCTCCGGCCCCAAAACTGAGACTTCAACACTAGGACACCACAACTCTTATAAAAGTTGGTAAAATACACTGGCATACAAAAGTTAAGGAACATTTCGTAAAATGCGAGAAATTTGAAATTAATACGAAAACTATGTTTCGAAATCAGTTCTGGAGAATCGTGTGACATTCAATAGAGTATCATATACGTATTATAATGAAGATTCAGTCACGAAGGCAATTAGGGGGACCACAAGAAAGAGATGGCTTTGGCAACGTATTTACTTCAAAGTTTAATACAATACTTCTGTAACATATTGTCAAGTGTTCTGCAAATTTCGAATAATTTGAATGAAAACTCTGCATGTTATAAACAAAACACATGCGGAAAAATTTGGGATTCTTTAAAGAAACATTTATATCTTCCCGAATATTTGTGCTATGCTTACGAAAAGGCATGTGAATATTATGCACATTAAACCATAACCATTGATAAAAGTTGCATCTCGTTATCAGCTTTCTGTAAAACAGGATGGGTGAAACTCCATTTTCGTCTTCATCCCTTTCTGGTGGTCCCTCTAATTGCCCTTTTGACCGAATCTTCACTGTAATATGTATATGATACTCTATTGAATGTCACACGATTCTCCAGAACTGATTTTGAAACATAGTTTTCGTATTAATTGCAAATTTCTCGCATTTTACGAAATGTTCCTTAACTTTTGTATACCAGTGTAGAACACGGGCTTACAAACGCGATGGTTCTAAACTCAAAATTTTATGGTTCATCATTTCCAGATGTTTAGATTACCAGAAAAGCTAGAAATTTCACTACCATTATACATTTCCGTATTACCAATATGTTTTAGATGTGTCATACCATTGGAAAATTCTTTAATTTTGATGCATTTGCAACTGCGAATGTGGTTTAGAATCAAAGAAAGCTCTTCGTCTTCATCAATAGAAAAAATCATGAGTGTTCTATGATTGCGTCTCGATCCTTAATTCGATATGAAAATCTTGAATTATTTCAAAAGCTTTGCTGAGATCTGCATACATAAACATCAAGCCCTGATTAGTTAAGTTCTTTCTGATTGCATTATTTTTCAAAATATCCTCCAGAAAAGTCGTAGTTTTGATTGTAAGAAAGTCGAAGCTTTATTTTTCTTTTGGAAAAACAGGGAGATTGAAGAAAGAGTAAGTGTTATTTCAGTAACGATGACATAAAAAGAGCAATTTTTATTTTTTGATTTCAATATCAAACCGTTTTCGCGTGATTCAGTTTCATTTGAGAGTGTTTTCTTTCTAAATATGAAAGGTAAAATATGCATTCACGTTTCTTTTTTATTTTTAGACACTTTTTATTATGTATCTCTCTCTACCTTGTAAATATCTTTCGAAAGGCTTCTCTGTCGCAATGTCGTAATTTTATTTCAGTTTTATTTTCATTAATATATTTTTCGCGCAACTAGCTTGCATAGAGAAGAAATTAAGCTTAAAATAAATAAATTCTTTAAATTTTTACTTCTGAATTTCAATTTATATAAAGAAAGATTTTTAAAGCAATAAAAACGTGGTTTCATGAAACTACCTCTTAGTTATAACCTACTAGGTCAATGGAGAAATAGTTATATAAAAGTTTCTTTACCTTTCGTTTTTAAAGCAGATAATATTTGAAACAAAATATTATCTGCTGTACCGGTATGTTTTGTATTTAAAGGAAAAGAAGGCATTACATAAAGGAAAGGAAATATTAAGTTTGTCCAAAATTACCCAAGGTTCATGTATTGCTTTTAAAGTACAGCTTACTTGAATAATACTATTTATTCGTAGGAAGATTTTATAAATATTTTGAACTTTAGTAAATCTATTTGTATTTTCTTTGCTTGAGGGGATTAGGTCATCTGGGTAACCCCGAATTATTCGCATGATTTGCTTCAACTGCGAAATGAGTAAATTTCTGCCAGTTAGAAGTCCTGCAAGAAAGCTTTAATAGTTTGCTTTGTTCATAACAAAACGATTCTCCTCACAAATGCAAAAACGCAATATTTCGCTGGAAAGTCGTTTAAGAAACATAATTGTAAGCATATGGAAAAAATTCCAATAATTGTTTCCTTTTGCACTCAAAAACATTAGCATATACTTTAATAGTTTGCTGGGAATTTTAAAGGTCGTGGGGTTAATTAGTAGTATTGTTTTGAAGCCCAGGGCCGTCTTAACAAGTGGGCTAATTAGACTGTAGACCACAGGTGTAATTGAACCAAAGGCGCCTAAAAACTTGCAATATTTATTTTATTTTAACTTTGAATAAAAAATTATTTGATTATAATTTCAAATACACTGAAGAGCCAGAAAAACTGGTACACCTTCTTAATATCGTGTCGGGCCCCCACGAGCACGCAGAAGTGACGCAAAACGACGTGGCATGAACTCGACTGGTGCCTGAAGGTACCCTGGAGGAAATTCACACCATGAATCCTGCAGGGCAGTCAACAAATCCATAGGAGTGCGAGGTGGTGGAGATCTCTTCTCAACAGCATGTAGCAAGGCATCCCGGATATCTTCAATAATGTTCATCTCTGGGGACTTAGGTGGCCAATGGAAGTGTCTAAAGTCAGAAGAGTGTTCCTGGAGCCACTTGGTAGCAACTCTCGACGCGTGGGGGTCGCATTGTCCTGCTGGAATTGTCCCAATCCGTCGGAATGCACAATGGACATGAATGAGTACAGGTGATCGGATAGGATGCTTAAGTACATGCCACCTGTCAGAGTCATCTCTAGACGTATCAGGAGTCTCATATCACGCCAACTGCACGCGTCCTGTACCATCACAGAGGCTCCACCAGATTGAACAGTTCCCTGCTGACAAACAGGGTCTATGGATTAATGATGTTGTCTCCATACTCGTACACGCGCATCCGTCCGATACAATTGGAAACGAGACTCGTCAGACCAGGTAACATGTTTCCAGTCATCAACAGTCCAATAGTAGTGTTGTCGGGCCCAGGAGAGGAGTAAAGCTTTGTGCAGTGCAGTCAACAACGGTGCACGAGTGGGCCTTCGGCTCTGAGAGCCCATATTAATGACGGTCCGTTGAACAGTTCGCACGCTGACACTTGTAGATGCCCCATCATTGAAATCCGCGGCAATTTGAGGAAGTATTGTACGCCTGTCTCGTCTCGCCTGATTCGCGTCTGACGTCAATGGTCCACTTTTTTCAAGGTCTTTTTTCCGGTCTCACCGATGGTGGAAATTTTATGTTTTACCGGATACCCGATATTCACGGTACACTCGTGAAATGGTAGTACTCGAAAATCCAAATTTCATCGCTACTTCGGAGATGCTATGTCCCATCTCTCGTGCGCCGACTAACGTCACGTTCAAAGTCACTTAAATCTTGAAAACACGCCATTTCAGCAGCAGGAACCGATATAATACATTTGTTGGACATCTGTTGTCTTATATAGGCGTTGCCGACCGCATGGGGTTACGATGATTGGTTGCATATCTCCGTTATTTGCGTATGCACGCCTGTACCAGTTTTTCTGGCTCTTCAGTGTATGTTAAAATTAAAAATTTGATTAGGACTTATAACTAGACAGCCATCGATTTTGTTATGTTACATTGTGAGGTCCTGAAAAGCACCCTCAAATTTTCCCACGGAAAGAGTGACCGGCCTCCCAGGTCGCTAGGAGAGAGCGGTTAGTCAAAGGGGCCGACAAACCCTTCCCAGATTGCGTCATCCCGGAGGGTCTCCGTTTGAAATTCACCGCCATCTTGACCTCGAGTGGACACACACGGAGCAAGGGAGATAGATGCATTGCGTACGCCTAGCACCAATTGCGATTGAGGAGTGAAAGACAGTGTTTTATCATTGGGAGAAGGGTCCCATCTCCTGCAAATGAGGAGCTGAACTTTTGACCCCGCCTAAAAAGGGCAGGTCCCAAGGAGGGTTTTTAAACTGGAACCCGAGAGGAGAGAGGGAGGATGGAGAGAGATCGAAGATAGGTTCGTTTGAAGAACCGGGGAATTAGATTCCCGTGACGGAGATTTTTTAGAAAGCAGTTCTCAGGCTGAGAAGCTGCTGTACCGGGCCTTGCCCGTTTACCTAAGCCGACCCGCGGCTGCATATCGCTCGTCTCGAGTGAGGAGTTCTTAGGAACCCTTGATATAACCCGTGAGAGGTTATCTGATCGAAATCTGAGCGGATTCTTCTCTCAGATCATTACTTCGGACTCATACTCGCCAGAGTAAAACTTTTAGAACTTTGCTATACCTCGAGTGAGCTCGCGAAATCTGCGAACTGAATTTCCAGATTGAATTCTGACTTGTCTAATGCTATCTCGTCCTGAGTAGCGGAGTTGTGTAATTTGATATTAATTTGTATAAAGTGTAAAAAGTAAATTAACCAAGATTTTGGCATTAAATATTAATATCTTAATATGGCTGTTTCGTCTGGTGAGTCCTTCATAGTTTAGCATCGCTGAGCTAAGACCCTACAACATTAACATGTATAACAGTTCAAAATATTTATACAAAGACAACCAGCGAGAAAATCATCCTAAACTACGCGTGTAATAAAAGTTATCTACAGTATTAGTGATAAAGTAGGTAGCTGCATGCTGATACTAATATTATAGTAGTGCACCAAATTTAATTTTTGCATTATAGAGCGCTAAAGTAAAATTTTTTTTATAAAAGCCCTTAAATTCTTAGTTATGGTCCTGATGGGGGAGGGGTCAAACTGCTTTTGCCCAGGGTGTTCAAATTTGTTAAGACGGCCTTGTTGAAATCGGGTATTCAAAATAGTTAAAATAGCTCGTAAAATATTAAAATCTCAGAGTGTATAAGTTCAGGTTCTTAGATAAGTAATATAAAACGACAGCGTTATGGCAACTTTTACTTTCGCATAACGAATGTCATGAGTTTTTTCTGTAATCAGCATTGAAAGATATCTTCGAACAGCGCATCACCTTCATTCTCGGAGGCTCATCAGAAAAGGAGGCTTTGAAACTTCGAGCGAAACAAATTCAAGGAGCGTTTTCAAACACGATTTTGTCGCACACTCCCTGCCTTCCGAATGAAGCATTTAGGTGGAGAATGAAAAGGGGAAGATTAAGAGTCCAAACAAAAACAGAATGAAGGACGAAAATTTTCAAAATGCGTTCATATACTAAATCCACAAACTCACCTGCTTATATTATAAGCTTTATGTTCTTTTGAGATATTTAATAACATTTGCAAAGCTTTTTGTATTTAAAAAAAAGATGAAACGAGTGGTTGTTAGGAGGGAATAAAAGTGTTCGGTGACGGCGAGTATTTGCATGTAGAACAAACCAGCTGCCGGATATTGGTGAGATGCTGAATATTTCTGAATCTGCAAAGGGCTAACAGAACACAGGAAGTAAATAAAGGAGAAAACGGAGTGCTAAAAAAGGAAAGAGAAAGGAGAAGCACGGATGGTTGCTTGTTCAATATGCATGCGATGAAACCAGAGTAAACAGCAGAGAAAGGAATTCAGCAAATAGGAAGCTACAACTCGATCTTGGACGTTGAATATTTCATAGAAAGCGAACAATAGGGAGATTGAAAATGTACCAGAAAATAAAAATAATCCAGATGCTGGAAAAGAATAGGTATATTTGAGTGACACTCGTAATCTGGTTAACAATGAAGAGTTATGAAGTTTCTTAATAACTGTCAAGCGAAATTTCTGTAGACATCGATATCAGATTGTTAGTATTAATAACTTGAATTCTTCAAATTATAAGAACTTTATGAACTCTGGTTCTGGCAAAGTTAAATGGCAGTACACAATACAAGAATTATTTATAGAATAAGACGACTTATTATTATTTCATTATACAGTGTAGATCATCACCAAACCTCTCTATCAGTCACAAATAAAAAGCAAAGCGAATATATATTGTTCTTCTGTAGTTATACATATTATACTTCAGCTCAATAGGTTACAATAAAATTAATAAGTATTAGTCTAATAGGCTTTTATCTTCCTAAATTATTGCTTACCATTTGGAAAAATATACAGGATGAGTTGGACCAATTCTGCTAAACGAAAGAGGGTGATAGAAGAGTCCAAGTGGATCATAAAACACTATAACCACCCTGTCCTATCTCTAACCGTTTGCAAGTTATGGCGGATAAAATGAATATGCTAAAAATCGTGAAAAAGAAAGCCAAATTTAAAACGGTTTTGGCAGATCTACACTCAAAATAAGCACATATTTTGAAAGATCAATTAAAATCCTTTAAGATGACATCATTTTTTTTTATCAAAATACTTGGATTTAAAGCCGAGTTACAAGCGTCGAAACGTTGGCGAAATGCAAATTCGAATTGTCGCCAAAGTCTTTAATATTGAATTCCGCAAACACCGTTCAAGCTAAAATCTGTCAAATTTACCAAAAACTTGTCCATTCTATCAGCTTTCGAATGAGCCTACCATAAACCATACCAGTGTTTTACTTCAGGAGAAATTTAGTCTTTCGTTCGCAGTACATCACTGAAATCGGTGTCCGTCGAAATAGACATTCGACAAAAAGTCGCCAAGCGAAACGATGGTGGATAAATGGAATGTATGCAAATCCGCCACTATGAACTCTTTCGGATATGCAAATAGGTTGGAGCACGTACTTTATGATCCACATGAAGGAAATCTACTTTCTCGAATGTTCCAGTTATAAATGATATCAAAAATCGGAAAACATTTTTGAACTGTTTTAACTGCTATCAGTTATTATTGATGTAATTTTAGTACGTGAAGATTGTAATTTAAGATATTACTTAAAATTCTTCCCAGGGCAGAACATCCTTCTCCGTAAAAACACACACTTAGACTCTTTCCTTCGCTATTTTTTATGAAAATTTATTCGAGGAATACTTTATTCATGGAATTTGGAAATGTGTCTGCCGTAAACTCATTCAAAATGTAACATCTTTCTTATCGAGTCCAAGATTTTTTTGAAGTTTGTAACAGGCAGTAGTTAAGAACCATTAGCAGGATTTACATAGAAACTGAAGAGTTTGTTGGAATTGTTTATTTAAAAGCATTAATAAAAAACTGAATATCCAAGAAGACCAATTATCGAATTCTAATGTTTCCGAATTTTTGGACTTCTACTCTTAAGAAATTATACCTAAAAATTTTCTATCCGTCAAAAGTATAAATTGAATAACTCCAGTAATTTGTTTCTCTTCAGAATCCAAAACCATGTATAACCGATAATTTAAAAGTATTGAAAAAGAAATACCAAACTCCTTGTAATTTCTATACTAACATATAAAATCCTAATTGGTTAAATTTCGACGGTATTAAACCCGCAAAAGATAATTTTAGAGTTAGCGTTCATTTCCAAATTTCATACGAGAATTATGTTTCTCTGAAAAATTTGTTACTGGTTTAAAATGTAACCAGAGCTACTGTTCGCCACTATTTCATACAGATAAGGATTGTTGACCAAAGAAATTTTTTTTGTAGATTTAGGGTTGAGAATCACAAAAAAATTTTAAATCAGAGTACGTTAACGATAAAACTCTTGATGAAATTAGAAGCAATCTTTGAAAAACATGATTGGCATGGTAAAATATCGTAATGAAAAGGAAAATTAAGACATAAAGTAGTATATTTTAAAAAATTAAAAATGCATTGAAGGAAATATAAATCGGTAACATAATAATGAAAATTAAATAGAAAAAATGCAGAAAAATCCCCGAAAATTATTTATTGGAGTCACCTTGAAAAAGCGAAGAAATGCCTGCTCGATGGAAAGAGTTCTATGTTAGCTGAACTTCTGAACTTGTACAATTGAATTATTAGGATTAATCTAAATTTTTAACATTCTCAAATGCAAAATAGCTACTTCTTATATACTTATTGTAGAAACTTTAAAGATAATTCAAAAAATTGGGTTTCGTGTTCGGTAAGTTTCTTGAAAAATATTAATCATAATACAGCTTTGAAACCGTTTATTCAGTTAATTAAATTTTTTAGTCACATAGTAGTAGTTAGTATTTTTTTCAGCTTTGGAATAGTGATATCCAAAGAGACATTAAGTAACTTCTCATAATCTCTACTATTTTGAGCTCTCTGTCCAGAATGAAAACTATTTTATCTCTATAAATCTTGGATTAGTAATGCTGTTTTTACTAATTTAATAGTGATTGTTCAGTCTCTAGATAAATGGACAGCCGATTTAATGCGCACTAGGCTAATATACAAGAAGTATTTACAGAAGAGTCGAGTGTTGAGTCCATGATCCTCCTATCCCAAAGTGGATATTTCCAGGGTACATTTTCCATGAATTATCGATTTTGAAAACTGACCTCCACAAATTTCTTTATGTGAAAGCATCAATGCTTACACTAACACACAAGAATTTCACGTGAAGAATTAGATTGTATCTTAAAACTTAATTATTTTACTTTCCGTTAGACCGGGCTATTATATGCGTCATATTAGCAAGGGACCTTTCGGATCGCATGCTTTTTCCTCACACAAACACTTCATCTTGGATTTTCATAATTAAAAACCTATATTTATTGTTGTGTGCATTAATTACATTTATAGAATACTGCTCAATCACCCCCAAGATTTTTTACAAATTGTTCTCCTCTCAAAGATTATACTTTGAAGAAGACCGAATGAATTAAGAAATAAAGTACAAGTATTCATTAATTTGCCACGCCGATTTTAGAAAATCAATCAAAGTTTTTAAAGAAAATTAGTTCATTACATAAAATGCAAGTTATATTAAACAACTATAACAGTATACAATTTGAAATATGCAGGTAAAAATTTAAAAATAATAAAATGAAAACTTTTACGACTTTCGGTTCGGCAATCTGAGAAATCGAAATTGTGATTTCCGACACATGGCGTTTGATGACTGATGCCGAATCATTGTTAATCATCGCTGATCAGAAGCCCATGAAGCTAGCTGTAAAGGCGTGAAACCACTGCCAATTGATTTCAAAGACCCTAGCAAAATATACCCAATCGATTTAAGAGATGGGATGTTAATCAGATCTTTTCTATTTATTTTTTATGCTATTTATTGTTTCCAGACTAAATTTGTGCATTACAAAGGGCAGTATCTTATTGTTATTGAAATCAAATTTTATCCTAATATGGCAGGTTGTTTTGCATTACTTAGACGATAATATTTATATAAAATCTCACTAACATGAGAAAATTGTTTCAAAACAAGGCAAAAGAAATAAAATTGATAAGGTAAGATATTTATTAAAAGGTTAAAAAATTAATTTTAAACACTTTATTTTCCTAGAAAGATATTTTGATTCTTATTTTTGCCCGGAAAAGCTCTTTTATGCAAAATTTTTAATCATTTCTTCAGCTTCTGTCAAGGTGCTGATTAGCTTTGTTTGTAAAAAAAATCTGTTAAAAACTACACTTCAGTGCTAAAACAGGATAATTTTGTCGCATTAAAAATATTTGCTTATGAAAGCGTTTTTATTCATCAGTTATGTCAAAGTTACCATCAAAAAATATTTTTTCTTTTTATTAAGCGTTGCCTTTCATAACCCCTTTTTTTATGCTGTGCTATTGAATATGTTTTCTTAATAACTTAAACTGAATGTTAATGTCTTTACTTTGACATTTTTAATAGTTTTTTCAAAAGTTCTTGAAAAGTCTTTGTGAACAGTATTAAAGTGAAATATTTTTTCTTTCGTTAAAAAATATGATTTAAAAAAATGCCTTACTTGATAGATATAATAACTGAATGACTGGGTATCAAGAAAATAATTAATTTGATACATAAAAGTTTACATAAGCCGTTTGTTTGTATATCCAATTTATTTCGCTTCTTTAGAGTGACCTAAAAGAGCTGAAATTGATGAGGGATTTAATAATGAAACTAAAATTATCTTTTCATCAGGGATTTATCTTGTAATCTTATTAGGATATTTGTGGTATTAAAAAGATATATCAAAGAAATATGAAATTCTTAAACGAGGAAGAATAAGCCTAAATTTTAAATCGATGCTTGTGTTTAGATGTAAGAGTTCATTTTCTACGTTATGTAGGATTTTACATCTAATGCTTTAACTACTGATGCAAGAATCTAATTTTTTTAAATCATTCTTCTGAAAAGATAAAATCATCTATCCTTCCTGAAAAGACTAAGGACATTCCTTCGCCCGCACCCCCCAGCATCCCGGGGCGGGGGCAGCTTCTGTTCATCGCAGGTGTAAATATTTGTATATAATATCATTTCTCTTTATTTTATAACTTGTTTTGTAATTCTTTTTATTCATGACTTTTGTAACCTTGATCCAACGAGCCCCAGTTTGTAGAGGGACCGCAGTTGTAATGCATCAATGTTTAATCTGTTTTCTTTCATTTTTAAGTTCAGTCTTATTTTTTTCATCTAAATGTTCTCTTTTTATGTATTATGTTATATCTATTTTGTTTTGTTCTCCTATTATATTCTCACGTTTCGTAATTTTTTTTTGTTCTTGCTTTTCAATCTGGTTTCCACCATACTCATCAGCCGACTTGGCTCCGAATTCGGGGAATATTCTGTGAGTGTTAAAGTAAAGTAAAATAAAATTAGACTTAATTTTAAAAATGCTTAAAACAATATTCTTTGAGTCTATGTTAACAAATTCGATTCCTGGTAATACGCACCATTAATATCGTCTTAATTTGCTTCTGATGAGCTTGGCATACAAGATTCTAGACTTCATCATCACGAAAATACGGATGAGTTTTCTGACTACTGGGAGCATTAATATTCCTCATGAAACTCATGTTTCGATTCCAAGTGTAGCTTGCATTTGTTGCTGATACGGCTGCCTATTCAAAATTGGTTGCGTTATTTAACTCTAATGTTGACAATAACACACTAAGGATCATGAAAGTTTGGAAGTGGAATATCGACTTCGGGACATAAAGTCCGAATTTGAAACGCGATTTTCCAAATGTTTATCCTTGCAGGCGGACCTGGTGCGTGTTAAATCTGTTGCTGTCAAATGTTCTCTCTCTGGTATGTTGAAGATCGGAGGGTGGAGCCCATTCCTCCATTGTCTGTGATGTCTCAGGGTCTGTTATCTCTCCTTGCCTCTGGGATATTTACATTAATCAATATTGAATTTAAATAGCAAAATTTTCTAGTAAGCGTTCGCAGATGACCTGGAGCTAGTTTCCACTGCAGAACAAGACGTGAGTTGAAACAAACACAAATGAAATATTGTAGAAGATTGGAAAACCTAGCTTCTCTAAGATTGGAAATTGTCCGTCGACAAGTGTTAGACAATCGCTTAAACATTCGCCAGAGAGGACAGGGCCAAATCTTTAACAGATTCCCCCAAAATCAACAATAATAGAATAAAAAGTTAGTAAGAGCCTGAAATACTTGGGTAATATCGATAACAGGTTGGCATGGATCGCGCATATTAGACATTACACTCCAAAAAATTTTAAGCACAAAAATTTTAACCGATCGTTCAATCTGATTTTAGTATAGACGAGCAGAGTTTCAAAAGAATTTCAGGTTCTGGGTTTGCCGGTCTCCTCGACGAGCTCGATCGTGTTCTGGATGTCGGTGAACTTGATCATTTTGTTAATTTGTCCAGTGTCCCAATTGAATTCATATTGACACTAAACCAAGAGTTGAAAATAGTCATTTCAGGTGACACGGATGGATCTAGGATCGGAGACGATTGTGGTGGTTACTTGTGCATTCTCAAGAAATTAACATCCCTTTAAGAATTTTAAATTCAAACCGAGCAAGAATAATACCGTTTCCAGGCGAGCTTGGCGCCATTATTTCGCTGTCCGCTGTTAATAGAAGAACTAACTTCAAGATGATTCTCGACAGTCAATCCTCGATTGAAGCTTTGCGAGTACCAGCCCAGGTCTGCATTTGTAATAAAAGCAAAAAGAAGAATTTTATTTGGCTGTAACTCGGTTGGGCTCACCTGGCTCAAAGGACATGTCGCGACCCGGGTAATGAGCTCGCCGATCACCATAAAATACAACTGATGCAGAATATGAATGTCCAAACCCCGCTCTCATGTGTTAAATTCAAAATTATAAAATTAATGAATTGGCAAATAATTGTGAAAACTATGACTCAGATTCGGGGAAGAGGGTCAGGTTTCGTGCTACGTAAATAAAAAATTGCGGTCCACAACAAATGCTTGTTACTTTTTTAGCAGGACACGGTCCATTCCTATTACCTACAGATTCAAAAAACTACTCACTTTTGCCCTTGGGGTCGACCCATGGGTGACTGGATCACTTACGTTTTTCGTTGCCTCGCTGACTAAGGAGATCAAAAGAACCGCACTGAATCATCGAATGGTACAAAAATTTATTAAAAATAGGGAGTGCTTTGCGACTTGAAAAGATCTTCAGCATTCTGTGAGGACAGTGCAATGGCAATCAGTACTAAATTTGGACTTGATTGAGGTGTCCCCGGTTTCCGGGATTTTTTATTATTATTATTATTTTTTTTGTACTTGGTGTCACTTCTATTGATTAGCATTCTCAGGTTTCATTCTATTACTCGGTTAACTGTTCTCGAGTTTTCGACGGTTTTAGGAATTGTTTCGGTTTCTTTTGAATTATTATCTTGTCCATTGTAAAATTTTTAGATCTCTGGTGTGCTTCTGTACAGTTTTTGTAATGCGTATTGTCTCTCGATTTTTGTTTGCAACTGTTTGGTTTTAAATGCTATTGATTTTAATTTGGTTATCTTTTGTAAGTGCTTTGTGTTTTTAATGTTTAGTTTTTGCTCTTTGAGTTTTTGCGTTTTCTGTTTTTGCTCTTTATCTTTTTGTACTTTGTGTTTTTGCTCATTATCTCTTTTTTGAGTACACTGTTGTCAACGATGATTTTTAAATTGTTCTGCTCACCCCTTGGGGTTATTTGTAAACTCGTTTTTAATGTAGCTCATTTCTTTTGTTTTATGTTTCCCCTCCGGCCTGTGGAAGGCCTTACACCCTCCTGGGTAGGATGGGACGGATCGGGTTGTAAATAAATAAATAAATTGTCTGATAATGATGATTACAAAGTTGCGATTATCATTTTGTGTTCCCTTTCTCTAATGGTGTCTTTTGCATTGTCATATATTTGCAGCTCCATCAAGTTCTTAATTAATATTTGAAGTTTTAGGAGCTAAAATCTTAATAATACGGCTATTGTAAAAATATTGATAATTGGCCTTTTTGAAGGTGCATGAGGGTTATTTGTAGAAGATCCTTTAAGTTTAGAACCGTGGCCAGGCAAGCAAGATAGTACCCTGAGTCGGCACCCAGCTCTCCGAACTTAACTGTCACACCAGCTTGAGAACATTTGATCCACAACAGCAGTTTCATAGACCATTATAATCGGGTATCTCCGGTGAAAATGTCGAAATATTCGGTAAATCTCGAAACCGCGATCTACTGATTCCGAAGCCGAGATAAATTACAATTAGATCACAGGGAGGATATATCGCATGTTTCAAATTATAATTGCAATTTCCATCTGAAACACAAAATTCACTTTACACGCGATGTAGTTATGAGAAACGGACAATGAAAAACACATAACCAAAGATTTTAAAAGAAATATAATTAAGGCGACTCTGTATCTTTTCGGGTGTATGGTCTGAATATTTAATTATAATTTTCAAAATTAAAGTTGAATTAATTAACTGCATCAAATATTATAAAGAATCAGCTGATCTCTGGATAGCATTCTAAACTAATATATTCATAGCATTTGGATAAATAATTATAATACGTTATATACCGTATTGTAAAATAACATGAACGATTTCTCGTCAAATAAGTCATTGTTAACGCGAACTTATAGTTCACTTTTTTATCATTAGCATTTGTACCATTGCTTAAATGAACTCTGTTACTTCAAATTAACATTTCCTGATTTTAGAATAGTAACACTAAGTTTAAGTAAATAAATGCTTCTAAAACAACCAGGAGCAGTTAAAAGAATGTTTTTGTTAAAAAGTGATAATAACACTTATCTTAACTTCATTTATTTTATAAAATGGAAATGTGCTGTTAAAAGATAAATTTTATATCTTTTTATAAGAATAGCTTTTGTAGGAATATCTTTATTTCAGTGTTTTTAAAGGTTTCTTGTTTAGAAGCAACTCTTGAAAAATGGACGAAAAATTTTAGATATTCGCCTTATTGCATGCTGTAATTATTCTCTTCAACTCAAACAACCCTTGTACTCATTGATTGGGCTAGAAAGAATTGCTAATTACCGTTCATTATTGTTTCGACTGAATGTAAAACAAAAGTTTGCACTTAATCTTTCTTTCAGAATACTCAGAGATTTATACAAAGAAACATCCATACACTTAACATTTTTCATACCTCCGAAACATGTTTTGTGAGAGGAATGTTTATTCTTCCTGATTAAAATGTATTGATAATTTAAAAATGTGCTTTTATGTCAATTGATTTAAAGTGTGCTACTTTTTATCAGAAAAAAATATTGTTGTTTGCTTGAAGTCGATAAAAATAACATAGTTTTTAGAGATAATATCATTTTGCACAAAGAAAGTTTGCATAATAATTAGAATACAATAATGTACATTCTTAATGCTATTTTCAACAAAGTATGCAATCAATTGCAATCAATTGCAAGTAATATTTTATCTTACAAATTCATAATGACCTTTCAACCTTATCAAAATCTCACTTAGTTGTACAATGTTATTTCTCATGTCCATGGAAATTTTATCGCAATTTTGAGAAAGGAAATTCAATATTTTTTAGTAGTTCTCAGCAATTTATTTATATTAAGAGAGTTAAAGTCAATCAAAATTTTGAATCCCATTCAGATATTTCTAGCAGGTGGATTGTCTAAAAAGTTCTCTACTGTAAGGGATATTTTATTGATTTCCCCATTCCCTGATAAGAGTCAATCATCTTCAATACGTAAAATACAATCAATAAAAGGTTTAGTTGAAAGCAGTTCAGAAATTGATGCCGTGCATCAATGTCACGAGCAAATTCCAAACGCTTCTGGCATTTCGGATCTATTTCCACTAGAACTGCCCGTTGATTAGAAAGAAAGGATTTCACCAGCGGTTTCCAGGGTCGTTGTTCTCGGGAAAAAATCCCTTTTCGAAGTTTGGATTCTATTGTTGAACAAAGGAGATTGGGAATTGTTGGAATTGTACCTTAGGATGCAACAAAGAAATAAAAAAAATATCAGTTTATAGACAGATGAACAATTCTGCTTAACGTTTCCTATTAGCATAAAACATCTTACGATTTCTCCACGATGTTACTACGATATTCTGAATGCCGCACAACATCATAAAGATATCTTATGGATATTTTAGAACAGCTTATTCTTGTAGGGTTGGGTCGAAATAAAGACATTTGACTAACTATCACATTTACAGTTATATTTTTTTTTGTTTAAGCTTGGTTTTCATATTGAATCAGTTTTTGCTCAATTTCAAAAACCTTTCTATTTATAAATCTACTTATTATGTTTCATCAGCTTGATGTGCAATATATGAAAAATGTAAAATTAGGCAAATAGATTTCAATATATAAAGATGCCTATTTTAAAGTTTTTATAATTTTATAAAACTTTTTTCCAAAATAAACAAACAGTTGAGTACTTTAAGATTTGTATGAAAACGTTGTCAACTTTATTTATCCACCAAGCAGTGATAGCTATGAGCCGAACATTTTGAATTTATTCTATGAATTGCAACTAATTTATTTTTATCTTGATTAAAACGTTTTGTAAATTTTATGTCTTGATAACTTTGGGTAAAAAGATAAACTGCATTAAATTTCAATGACACTATAATAAGTATTTTTTTAATTAAATATAGCAGAAAAATTAAAGTTCAATTTGTGGAAATTCCTCATCATTTTGTTTCTCTTTAAGAACAGTAGAAATTCTGCTCGCTGCAATGCCGATATCCTTCTAATTCTTAACGGTATTCAACTGGAATTATTATATAAGCTGCCTTAGATATCTGGCTTTGACGTTATGAAAAGAAAATTGCGCTATGTCTGGCGCATCTGCAGTTAAATATTATTTACTACAAATATTCATATTTCCTCGAATATTGAAGACATTTGCTTCAAACTTTAGTATAATGCTTTGATATTAAAATGTCATGTATTCTATAAATTTCGTATTATTTGGTTGGAAGCTCTGTATGTGGTAAGCAAAAAACTTGCGGAAAAATTTGGAATTTTTTAAAGAAACCCTTATATCTTCCCGAATATACATGCTATTTTTACGAAAATGCATGTAAGCAATGTGCATTAGGGTGGGCCGAAAAACACTTTTTTTCGAAATCGCTATTCTAATAGCGCGGAAAGGGTTCTCTCTGGGTTCAATAAACACGGTGTAAAATATTATTTTGATTGGATATTATCTTCTGCCCCCGCATCGCACTTGGAATTTGGAAATTTGGGTAAAAATTGTAATTTTTACTTGGTGTAGGAAATATAATTATTTTTCAATATTGCTATTCTAATAGTGCGGACGAGGTGCCCACTGGGTTCAATAAGAAAGGTGTAAAATATTTTTTTGATAGAATAATATCTTCTGTTCCCGCATTGCAATTGAAATTTTGCAATTTTTGAAAAAAGTGCACTTTTTTATGTGTTATAGCAATAAATCAAACCTGAAAAATAGATGGGTACAAGCACTGTTTATTGTTGTATTGTGTGGTACAATTGATTATATTACCTGAAAATTATTAAATAATTGCTGAGTCATAATATATTAATATAATATTTGTTAAGGATATTGTAACCATAGAATGTTATGACATGCCAATACCAAAAGTTTACTTGCACTTAATCAGCAGGAAGAGGCTTGAAATCAGCCTTATTGTCGAATTCAGGCATCGGGAAAAGAATGTGGTCTATGAACTCGTCTCTATTTTGAAACCCATAGACCTTAATGGATGCTTCTGTCACTAACTTGGCACACCGTTCCATTGCCTGTGTGTCGTATGGGAAGTGAGCGAAGTCCCATTCTGGATTTTTCTTATCACACACAATGGATCTAAATAAGGCAGTGGATATATTACGAAGGATTGGTGGAGAAGTAATGGTACTTGAAAACCAGTCAATCATTTCCGTATAGTCAGCTGCTTCAAAATTAAGTTATGGTTGAGAAAGATACGTACTGACTTTACATTGGAAGATGACTCTCTAGACTTAATTATACGTCGTGCAGCAAGTTCTCTGATGTACATTCTTTCATACTTCAACATACATAGCAAGATATTCTTAGGATGAGCAAAGAACGAATTTCTATAAATTACTCCATCAATGACGTCCTTGAGGTCTTGAGATAAATACCTGGATCTAGAAATAGTATTCTACACACGCTTAGCTCAATATTTAAGCGAGTGTTTAGACTTTATATTAAACCAGTTTGGAGTGTAAACTTTCATAACAAACTCAGCGATTTGTTTCAAATTCAAAGAAAAAGCTGGAGAACTAACATATAATCTTAGAACTCTGTTGGCTGTTGTCAGCCAGCGTGAATGTGATAATGTGAAATAACAGGATTGCGTCTATTCAGCTCATCGGAACAATTTCCCAATCTCAACGCTTGAGATATTTCTAATAAGTACATTTGATCCTTGCTAAGTCAAATCTACCAGTTGTTGGTAATTCGCCGTCAATAATTTCGAAAGTTGTAACTGGCAAAGTTTCACATGTAAGAAGCGCCTTCCCAAAATTACCAGAATATGATTTTGGACCATTTGTTTACACATCCAACGTTTCAAATAGATGCCTCAGAGTAAGTGTTCATTAAAATGCGGGAGACATATTATCCACTGCAGAGGTTTACAAAGTTTCAATTCCAAACGCCGAATTACACCGGATTTCCATCCGGTATTAACAGATGTGCCGTCACAGCCAATTGCCTAAAGCTGAAAAGGATATCTTGTGATCCCTTCAAAATATCCAATAATAGTCGCGGAAATCTGTTTTGCGGTGCCAAATATTGGACTCAAATGAGTAATGTAACGTGAACCCAGTTCTTCAATAAGACATAAACGTTCCTTTTTTGCTTTTCTCGTGTATCTTTTAGTATCTACTCTCTCCTCTATCAATGTAGAATCTTTACAACCATCGAAATACAGCCCCTACAATGTTAATGCCTGAGCTTCACTTAAAGCCTGGAATTTTAAATCCTTTCTAACTTTAGCCTTTTCCCTACGCAACTTGTTTTCGTCAACCACCAAATCTGAGTTGTTGCTAGTTATGAGACCGACATCGTGAAGAACACTTGAAGCAATTGCAGCCACAGCCCCGTCTGAGATGCCACACCTGTCGCCAACCACAGGAGTTGAAGGGAGACCAAGTCGCATTTGTGATGATTTAGCTACAAACGGAGTTAATTGTTTGTACTTAGGATCAATAAGAGAGATTAAACGGTTCGATGCTGATGGTTTGTAAGTGTTCAGATTTAAAATTACTTCAGATATATCTGAAGAACAATCCGTTTCTTCATTTTCATAATCTACATATTCTGCGTTAGGCGTTGCTTGTGTATGATTTAAATATAAATTGTGAGCCTTTCTATCAGCATTATCAGCAATATTCCGAAGTCGTTTCCTGTATGAAAAGACAAGAAAAAGTGTACTTTTTAACAAAAATTGCAAAATTTCAATTGCGAT
This sequence comes from Araneus ventricosus, assembly GCA_013235015.1. NCBI lineage: Eukaryota > Metazoa > Arthropoda > Arachnida > Araneae > Araneidae > Araneus > Araneus ventricosus. Next base: position 1,004,361 of record BGPR01000158.1, on the reverse strand, counting down.
GCGGGAACAGAAAATATTATTCTATCGAAAAAATATTTTGCACCTTTCTTATTGAACCCAGTGGACACCTCTTCCGCACTATTAGAATAGCAATATTGAAAAATAATTATATTTCCTACACCGGGTAAAAATTGCAATTTTTACCCAAATTTCCAAATTCCAAGTGCGATGCGGGGGCAGAAGATATTATCAAATCAAAAAAATATTTTACACCGTGTTTATTGAACAAAGAGAGAACCCTTTCCGCACTATTAGAATAGCGATTTCGAAAAAAAGTGTTTTTCGGCCCACCCTAATGTGCATAGGAAACAAAACCATTGATGATAGTTGCAAATTAATATAAACTTTTATGAAGCGGCGTAAAATGAAATCCCTCGAGACAAAACTTCACTGTAAAATGTGAGTGCCCACGATTGTACGTCCCATCATTCTTCACAACCGATTTTGAACCATTATATTCGAATTAACTCCAAATGATTCGCATTTTACAAATCTTGCAATACTTTTGGCCACTAGTTTATATTAGGTTGGCCCTTATTTTTTGATGCTTTAATTTCAGGTTGCACACCCTCCAGTTTTTTCCTTTTCTCCCAAGAAAGAATTAGAGACCTCATTTGTTCAAATCAGAGGTTGGGATCACGTGCCTCATCGCAGTAGAAGTGGGAAGCCTGTGGGTGAAGGCAGCGCGCCCCATCCTCCGCCGGCGACTCGCCCTCAGTCTGCTCTAGTCGCTGTCCGAGTAAAATATGAGTGCAATTATGGCTTCTAAGTTCAGAAATAGTGATCGAAATACCTATTTAATTGGTAGCGAGTGTCACCAAATTAACGAATGCCTGATTTTTTGGGAAAAGGCAAGGTTTCCTAAGAGAGACACCTCATTGTGTAGAAAAAATTATGAAGATGCACTCTTATTGCGGCAATCATCAAAAATGGAGGACAGAAACGCAGAGAGAACAAGAACGTAAGTTTAAATCAGATTTAAATAATTTGTTTGACACTGCTGACTCTAAAACTTTGGAAATTATAAAAGAAGACAGAGCATCTTTATTGAGTCAAAGAGAGTCAGGGCGGAGAAGATATCGTTATGGAAATCGCTTTGAAGCTTTCAGCGTGAGGAAAAGACATTATTGAGAGCCAGAGAACAAGAAAACCCACTGACTAAGGCTCATTTTTGTTCGGAGATCGCAGACCATTTCATGGATTCATCAGAAGAATCGTCAGGTATCCAGGATATTTCTGATCAACCTGGGCCTTCATCAACTTGTTACGCAGATATGCGCAGATAGGATTAGGGATAAAAATGTACTTAGGAGGAAATATTTTTAACTCCAAAATTAATGGCTGTATTACATCAATGACATATTAGTCAGTAAAATGTCGTTTTTGTTCTCGGAAACTGTGGATGAGTCTTTAAAGCATAACATTGATGAACTGGCAATCAATCGAAACTCGATCCAAAGATATCTGAAAGATTTTCATAAGAAGATGGCTACTAAGATTAAAGAATAAATTAAAGGAAATGGACATGATTTCATATCCTTTCTTTGGGATGGCAAATTGCTACTTGTTTTAAATGAGCGAAATTTAAAAATTAAGAGATTTAAAGACTACCTAATTATAGTTACATATGAAGAACAAGAAATATTTGTCGGGTGCCAAAATTATATGATTCTTTAGGAAAGGAGCAAACTATAACTGTCTAGATTATTCTAAAAGATTGGGGTTGGGACAACAAGGCTCAAATTCTCTGTTCTGACTCAATAAATTCCTACACTCTTCTTATCAACAGTGTTATTACATTTCTAAAGCAGTATGCAGATCGAGAGATGGCATATTTTCCATATCGGCATCAGATATATGAAAAAGTGCAACGAAGTGTTTTCGATCATGAGGTTACCTCATGCGACTAGTAGTTCAGATGTTGTTTTCTTTAAAGATATCAGAGAATAATGGAATAATTTCGAAAAAATGCTTGATCGAAATATGTGATGTGAGTGAAATACTGAGTAATGTAAAATATTTTTGTAATGCACCTAAAAGAGGAAAAATTGAAGCACGATTAAAGGGAGCTTGTTGAATTGTAAAGATAGTCAATTTTTATCATTTTTCAAATTTTTAACTAGATTTTCTAATGAATATTTACAATTTAAGTTATTCAGAATTTGGACATGACATCAAAAAAATTAGCTCATTGTAGCTTTCTTTTTTCAGAAAAAGCATTAGCAGACTTCTTTCTCAGAAAAGATTAAATATATTAAAGAAATTGGACGTGGAGAAATTTGATTTCTGAATCTTAGTCCAGATCTTTGGGATAGGGTAGATTCTTATTTAAAGTCATGAGAAACACTCCGGGAAAACTCAGTGGTGTTAATGATACTGCCGAAAGAGGGGTAAAATTTATGCAAGCTTCTAATTATATCCAACTTTATTTTTTATGATATAATAAGATTAAAGGTTGAATGGATGGATGATACAAACGTTTGTGTTCGAGTTTGGGTCACTATAATTCTTCGTGAACCTGATTGTTTTTCACGTCAGTCTCAGAATTAGATTCTTGGTCGCTGTACTCAGTCACTTCTCCATCGAGATATAATGCATTCCATTCGTTCTCAGCTGATATTTTCTTGCTTAATTCTTCCAAAACAACCGAATATTGCTGTTGTAGGTATAATTTCCCGCCGTTTCGTGTTAGCCAGGTTGGGTTATGGAGAGCGTTTCGTGTACTTTCAAACGCGATCAGACCAAACTGACGGATTCATTGTTATTGAAAATGTCGGAGCAAGTTGGAGGAATGTTAATACAATGTTAGATGTGTGGTGACCTCTCCATCTTTGATTGTTTTTATTCAGCTTATGGTACATACACACCAACGCACTCTATACGCCGTACCTGTCCATAATGGGTTAATCAAGCTCGATGCGGCACTGGATAACCTTTATATATTGGAGAAATATTTGATATATTTACACATTATGGTAAAAGGAAAAAATTAGAGGGTGTCTTTTACTTTAAACGAAACAGTTTTCATAAAATAGAAGCATTTCCTCCATTTTATTAAATTTTAAGGTATATAACTCTCTTTTAGGTGCTGTATTGAAAACCAATATCATTTATTTAAAAAATTAATTATTAAAACTGCATTTGTTTATTTATTTTAAGATTAAGGTTTATACTAGAGAAAAAAATAAGTTGCTAAAATCAAAACTAAATGTTTGCTGATTATGTCAAAAGTAAGATTTTTTTACTGCTTTATGAGTGAAAGTAAAAGTTATGGAGAATGTATTACAATCGAAGCAAAAGTTACGATTCGAAAATATATATTCATGTACGATTTGGGTGCCAGAAGTCCGGAGGTAATAAATAAATCCTTTTAATAAAAGTGTTTCTCTTACGAAGGAACAGAATTGCATTATTTTGAATATATTTTTTATCGTTGGATGATACAAGATGAAAAGTATTGAAGAAATCATAACCGTTTGAAATATCATAACCGTTATTTGTTACTTCACTCATAAAGAAGTACAATATTTGTATTTCTTTAAACAATAGAAATAATCATAAAAATACTGTTCACTTTTATGACATTGTGTAAAATATGAATTCGCTAAAATATATTTCGTTCCAATAAAAGTTTTCATAGAGATGTTTAGATTAATCCAAAAGTACTGGCGTACATATTTCAATTTGTACTCTTACAAAGTGCGAATATTTTAAATAATAGTTAACTTTATAAGCAGCGGAACGGTTCTATGTTTATTTCAAAAGCACATTATTTATGTTTATGTGTATATTTTCTTAAAACTCCATGGGTAAAATATTCTTAAGATTTCAGAGATTGGTAGAATAAATAAAAAGTTTCGTTTATCACTTTAAAAGCTAATTTATTCAAACCTTAAAGTTGTTAGGACAAATTATTTTTGTCCTTAAGTTTTTAAAATATAACGAAAAAATGTTGTTCATTTCGCTTTTGTTTCTTTACACATTTATTCTAAAAATCTTTCTGAGAATTTATGCACTTTTTTTTACAGATTTTATACTTCAAAACATATTTTAAGTATGAAAATGAATCTAATCTATTTGATTAAATTGGAAAAGTCAATAAACACAACAAAGCAAAAGATAGTTAAGAAAAACATTAGATTATCTTATGAAAACAGGAATAGAATTTATTGGAATTCAAACTGGATGAAAACAATCCCTGGTAAAAACATTTTTAAATATCATTAGTTTAGCTTAAATCGACTCTCAGAGTGCCTTACTATGGTTTAAATTTACCTTTGCTGCATCAATTTAAAAATATTTATTCAGTTTTTCTATCTGAAAGTTGCACCTCAGATTTAAATTATTTAAAATGTTTGCTAATTCATAATGAAAGAAAAATAATTTCACTCTACATTCTAGGTTATTAGAATCGCCTTTTTATAAAAAAAAAAAAACCTTTTTGATTGGCAAGAAAAATATCTTGCATTTGGTGTCTCAATTTTAAACATTTATTGAGTTTTCGATCTAAAAATTGCACTGTATATAAATTAATGAAAATGTTTACTAATTTATATTTTTAAAAAGTTTTGATTAGGAAGAATTTTTTTTTGCGATTTGTGAACGAAAATTAGTATCTTCGGTATTTAACGCTAAGAAAATGAAAAGAATTATATTTTCTCAATATAGAATTAAAGACGTTCCAAACAATTTTGAGTTATCTTTTCGGATTATTTTGAAAAGCATTAATATTTAAGGAAAATGTGTCCGCTGCTGTGGTGTGTGGTAAGTTTGTAAAATGTTTGCAACATTTTTAGTTGCTTTGCAGCATTTTACTTCATTATATCCAAAAATTAAAAGCAGCGCAGAATGAATGAATGCATGTCTTGAATTTTCCTTTAGTAATGTTGAAAGATGAAGCATTACAGACACTTTTTCATTCACAATATGGCTTTTATGTCAATAAATTTCAGATACGTTAACAAAAATTATGTTTAGAAGTTAATTATTTTGCTGGTAAGCAAATGCTTAATAACTTTAATAATAAATACAAGGTGTCCCAGAACTCCACTTACAGATTTGAAGGGGAGGTAGAGAACATTGTTAGGAATCATAATCATATAGGAATGCATGGTCGGAAATGCCACTCTTAAGTCATAAAGAGTCACAAAGAAAGAGTATAAGGGCACAGGAAAGAAAACAATGAAAAGTTCTTTATTACCACACCAAAAAGAGTACAATAATGGTTACAAGAATCACAGGAGGTGCTCAAAATTTTGCCTATCGGCGCTGACGCACGCATGACATCTGCGTTGCGTAAATTGCCGAACATTCTCAGATCGGCATTTTGCCGATCGTAACAGCAGCTATGGCGATTCGCACCACCAGGTCCAAGTCAGAATCTACTGGAGTTTCGTACACAATGACTTTCAAGGTACCCGAATAAAATAAAGAGGAAATAAATCAAGTGATCTGGAGGGGCCATGCGACGAAACCTCTAAGCTCAATCCATATACGTCCAAACAACCGATATTATGTATCGCTACTGTGAAGAATTCATGTTCAGATAAGTTCTTCTGCACATGAGCGAACATTTGGGGATTTGGTATGCGTGTCGTTTTGAAACCTTTCCCAATACAATGTACAACAGCGCGACCATTTCTGTTAATTAGGCCATACACGAAGTGAATATCGGTCAACTCGGTGTTCGTTGAACAATTCATGTTGCCCGCACTCAGTCTACATTTGAAATAAGGAACCTGCATAAGCTGACCTTAAAAGGTCGCGTACAGCGTCACCTATACGTTTCCGATCATGCTCTCCTACACTGTAAAAAATTTTAGTGTAACACAACACCAAAAATGGTGGCAACTACTTTACACCAAAAGTGGTGCAGTAAAACACCAACCATTATTTTTGGTGTAGTGAAACACCAAAGATAATTTTTGGTGTAATCAAACACCAGGGATAATTCTTGGTGTAACCAAACACCAGGAATGTTCCTTTACACTACTTTTGGTGTAAAGTAGTTGCCACCATTTTTGGAGTTCAGTAACACTAAAACACAGGGCCTATGTAATACATAAAATATTTTATATACTGACACGAAACACCAGCAAAAGTAAGAAAAATCGGCTGGTTATTCAAGTATACTAGAAAATAAATACCTTACCTATAAGACATATATGAATATTATATAAAATATAGTTATACATGAATGTTGTCAAAATAACACAAAAACAATAATATGCTTAAGATATATAAATACATATGGGTGTGTGTATATTAAACACATTTTATTACAAAATCTGAAAAAAAAAATAAATCCTTAAGATTCAGTAACTCCGAGAAGTTCTAAACTGAAATCATTAAAAAGTTATTTAAAATTATTCAAATAAAACTTTGAATCGCAGGAGTGAAAATAAATATTCTGACACAAGAACACACTATTCCGTTGTAACTAAAAGACTGTGCCAATTATATTAAAACAGCAAACAAATAAGAATAAAATAAAATCATCTGTCTTATTATCGTCTGCGTGTTTCAGGTGGGAGAAAAATATGTAAAGTATTTAAATCCATAAAAAACAAAATATCGAATATTAATGAATGAGGTATCAAAATAGGCTAAAATTTTCCAGTGCTTTCAAATATATGCAATTTTTAACTGTATCTTTAATGAGTAAAAAGATAGAAATTTGAACTTGAATAAAAAGTTTTAAAAGAAGATGAGAAAAAAAGAGTTATAAGAAAAAAGGGTTGCAACAAAAATGTCCTGAAATAATGTATGCTAAGAAGTGCCAAATAAATTTTTCTTCTGTTTTCACATTAGTGCATTATTTAGGTTTCTCTTCTTTGTAATGTAAATTTAATAAATTCAATTTTTCTGATTTAATTCTTCATAATTATTGCGACTCTTGTAATTAGAATTGATATTAATTTGCTTTTTCCGCTTGAAACAAAATAAAAATAAATATTAGTGAGAAACCCTACTCGCTCTGCTCGCCAACACTCAAGAATCACGCTGAGATTCTTTTGGGATCATTACTTGACAGTTATGAGTTCCTGCTAGTAATAGGAAATTATAAATACATTAATTACTAGAAGTAAATTTAAATTATTTGAATAACAAGAAATTCTAACCAAATTCCTTTTAAAAACCTGTAACTAAACTTTAAATTACTAAAAACTAAATAATCAAATTATAAAATTAAAAATTTACCTTTATACCACATATATGTAAATGTTAGAAAGAAATTTGAATGCTGAAATGTATGATAAAATGTTTTCTAATAAAAATTATTTTCATCAATCAGAAATCAGGCACTTTAAACTTCTTTGTACACACAATTGAATTTAAACAGATTCATGAGCCCTAACTTCATTCCAACAAATTTCCAAATATCCACACTTATCAATGAATTGTTGCTCAGAAAAGCTTCGCCACATGCATGCACACTCTCTGCAATAATTATTTAGAAAAAAAAGATATAAATTTTCTCACTGGGTAGCTTTTTATATGTTAAAACTTCAGAAAATTTGAGTTTTCGAAAGATGAGTTAACCCATTTCAGAAACTTTTTGTTTAAAAACTACACTTTCAAGTGACAAATGGCTTTAAATATGTTCAGATTCACTCTTCAAAATTATAACCCATAATAAATACTTACTTTTACAATTATAAAATTAACAAAATAGCCTTTATTCAAAATTTAAAAAAAAATTCTAAAATCCTTGCATTTCACACCAAAATTTAAAACATGCTTTTTTTCACAGAAATAATGATCAGCCACATGTATACACGTTAAATTAAAATTGGTTCGTAATTTAAATGCACAGAGAATATTAATCAGGGCGAATTCGAACTAGGCTTAGTAAAGAAAATTTCAGAAGCATATACGAATTAAATGTAATAAAATTCTTAAATACAAATGCATACATATAAATAAAGTTATATTTATCTTATGAAAACTTAATTATCTTTATTACACAACTAACAACCTTCTATAACGTTTCTGTGTAACGGCAGCAACCAACGGAACAGCACAGTTGTTTACTAATAACCTATTGTTGCCATCGGAGACTTTCCAAACGTACGCCAAAATTGGTGTTACCACAGGTGAAAATAATTCACGAATGGTGTCAGGCGCGTGTGAGCAGGGTGTAAGGATTCACCAGTATTGGTGTTGGATGCAAACAACACCACTTAAAGTGTATAAGAACGCTTGATTTGGTGTTAACTTTAAATAAAGTGTTTGTTCACGCAGTTTTTAAGGTTTTTCAACACCAAATTTGGAGCGACATTACTCCACAGTTTTTACAGTGTATGGGATTATGATTCCTATCGATGTTCCCCACTTCCCCTCTAAGTTTGTAAATGGAGTTCTGAGACATCCTGTATTTTCAGATGAGTTTACCAAATATATACTGTTAATTGAAGTCCTTTTATGTTTATGTAATGTTTACAAATATTTGTTTTGTTACGTTATTATGTTTTGTGTTTTATACCAGAAGACATTAAAATATCATACGTTGCATTTTTTTAAGTGTTTCCTCATTCTATTTTTTATTATGAAACAGTTCGAGCATAATGTTTCAAGATAATTCACTTAATCTAATTTGACTGAAAGAATTTGCTTTGGAAATATTATACCAGTTTGATGGCAGAGTGGTTAAGTGATTGGCCAATCTCCTCAGTTTTCAGTTTCCTTATCAGGAAGTTATTGATAGACATAAGAAATGTATACACTCACGTTTTAGATGACTAGAAACTAGATGGAAAAGTCATTGTGAATTGGGCCAACGGGTGTTAAATTTCTGGAGGTTTAAAATTTTTTGCAAGGCTCAAGATGTACAGAAAGCAGTTTCCAGCATAGCTGACACATCTATCAATTGAATATTGTTCAAAGTTACAATTTCAAAACAGTTGAAGTTAGAATAAGAATGTAAATGTAATGAATAAATTGTTCTTATGCTTACATATTACATTAGAATTTAGATATGCGAATGATTGATTTGTTAGAGAACATTTCAAAGGGATTGTTTAAAAGGTGAGATATTTTCTCGACTAAAGACAAAATATAGTCTGCAGCATTGAACTAATTCTAAAAATACAGCGAATAATTTACCTCGAAATTGTTTATTACATTATGGAAACATTCTGGAAATAAAACTTTATTTTAAAAAAGCGCCTGTTTATTTTCCCTCATTTTCTGACTGAGTCTAAAAATTATGAGGTTTCTCCCACAAAGTGCACCACTCTTCGTATAGTATCACAATGGGAAGTTAATATAACAAATAACCTTTTCTGACAGCCGTATGTAAGAAAATGGCTCCTTTGGTTTCTCAACAATCTAGAACGATTATTTATTGCGCGAATAAATCCATCCCGTTCATTCCTGCCTTTTGTTTTTAGTAGCCAAAGGGAGGCTACGGTGACCTGGTGCCAATCTAAGCATCATTATAAAAAATCCCTGGTTATAAAGCATGTGTTTCTTCGAAGATGTGACATATAGGTTAGATTGTTTCCCTATTAGTTAGGTTAAGGTCCAATCTCCTTAGCTTTATGTGTAAATTATAATTTGGAACTTATGAGAAGATTGCGAGATTGCGTGTGCTCATATGTCTTTTTTGCAGCTGACCGCAGCTTAAAATGGCGAGGTCAATCCTTTCGTTGATTTTAACCCCTTAACAGTGTAGTTTTCTGTACCGTCTAATTAGATGACTTCCCATTCCGTTTTGGAAATGCGAGTCGTAATTATTAAACTAAGAACCACAGAACATTTGAGATGTTAATGGATTACCGGTCATTTTTGTATCGAATGAAAACGTCTATGCATGATTTAATTTTAAATTATAAGTGTAAAAATGTCATAATTCGATGCAAGAACTGAGCACGGCATCATTGTTAAGGGGTTAAATAGGACGTTAGATAATATAATATAGAAGAATAAAAGGAACAGAAAAATTTTATGCAATATAAAGTTTATAATGAAATATGATTTTAAAAGTATAAGTATCCTGAAGAAAAGAAATAATGAATTATATAATAAAAAATTGTTAGCAAATATTTTTGCCTGTGCTGTGAATTGCCGGAACTAAATAATTAATATTTATTAGTTTATTAAAAGAGAAGTTGAATAACATAATGTTAAAAACGCATTCTGTGCAGCTTCGAGATGGATGAACTGTTATTATCACATCCTACTTTCCTGTGGCTTTCTATATAGCTATCATATGTTTAAACTGATATGAATGGAATAAACTAGAGCAACACCTGTAAAATCACTGGTAGGATAGTGGGGACGAAACGTTTACAACATTATAGATGAAAATTGCAAAAAATACAACTTTTAGTATTATATATTAAAAGATATAGAGCTATGTATAACTACATAAATCTGGACGTACAGTGTAAAAGATTGGGAATCTTACGATTACTAATAGTACTCTTTTCAATGTACTACACAAATACCTCTCACTGATTTCACAAATATCTCTGCACTATTCCTTCCTATCGTTCCCTTTAGTCTTTTTGAAATTGAAGAGAAGAAGTTACTGAGGAAAATTCTCACTTCACTTTGAAACATTCCACCCAGGAACCCTACCACCATCCTATAGGCAACTATTCGTGACGGATAGTTCTCGCTCACGTGCACTCAAATTCTGAGGAAAAATACCTTCAATTTGGTGCTACCACCAAAGCTGCGTTAACGAAACTGAGTAAGTTTTTATCCAAAAAAGAGCACTCTTTCCGAAAGCATAAACAAACAAAGTGAATGCCCATTCCTTACTATGTCGAATCGGCCTGTAAAGTATACTGTTTTATTGAAAACTTCTTACTTACTTTTGTTTAATTTGGATTGACAAATTAGTGCCAGTGCCAAAAACACACATACAAATCAGTGACTTTTTTTTACTCAAGTGTATCTGAATTTCATGATTTATATGAACATTATAATTTAAGTTATTTAAATATTTGTTCTTAAAGAGCTATGTGATTGTAATTTGTACTTATTTTTAGGAAAAACAAAACATAGGTGTTTATATTTAATATGCTGTGGTTTAGTATTTGAGATAGATTGGCAGTTATTAAGCAGTATTTCTTAAATAATTTGTGTTTGGATTCTTTGCTCAAAATGGCAAGATTTTATATTTAGAAAAATATTTACATTATGAATTTGACGTTTCTTTTCTCATTAAATATATACAGTTATGATTTGTAACAATGAGTTTATGAATTGACTCTTTGTATGAATGTCTTTTGTTATGCAATAAAATATTCAGTCTTTGGCTTTTTAAATGTTTATTTTCAATACTATATCCATAATCACTATATCATGCATGTAATAATGACAAGTACACTATAGAGAGTGCTTCATTTATAAAACATCAAAATAACATTTTTGAATATTCTTTACAGTTTTTTTTCATGAAATCATTGATAAATAAATTTTCCGTCCAATTATTAAAAGTTAAGCATTCCTCAAGACTATTTGTCTCAGACATTTTTTTTTTATTTTATGATTATTGCCTATAAAAGCAAGTTTTTGGGATAAAGATAATATTGTATTAGCATTAATAAATAACGATCGCAGGCCCTGTTCTGTATTAATAACATTATTTTGTTGACGACTGAAATTTCAATTTAAATTTTTCATTTCAACTTTTTAGCGAAGTATTTCGTCAGAAAATTTTATTGATAGAACTAATTTATCTATCATCGTCGATTAAATTATTTTTTAAAAATCTTTATCACTACAGAAATACGACAGTGGTTCGTGTAACGACGATTTCTTGTGTATTGTCATAACTCGAAATACGTTAACTTTTGCTTTATATGGAAATAGTTTCTTTTGCCTTTTTGAAAATTGATTTCCTCTGTAATTATTATATGCTTTTTTATAATACTTGGTATAGATGCGTTTTAAGGAAATACTAACTAATAACTTATCTTGTGCTATGTGGTGTTTACTTTGTTTGTTGTAATTGTGATTGCTGGTAACTGCATGTTTTTGTGCATGTTATTTTTATGTAAGAAATAAAGCACAGATTATTATACATTATACCTATATTATATGGGTCAATTTTGTTCGATCATTACTTGTGTTTGTAGTAGTATATTCCAAATAAAAAAATTGCTTCAGAACTGAAGTTACTCAAATATTACTCGTGTTTTTGTCTTCATAGAACTGCAAATAAAATTCATATTGTCCCCCTCCCCCGCAAAGAAAATTGAACAGAATGTAAAAAGCTAACATTAGTTTCATAAGTCAATATTTTGAATGAAGACATCTGTACTTTTTGAATATCTTATGGCTATGATTTGGTTTGGTTTTTTTATGGTGAAAGGAAACCATGCATTTGATCGTATTGCTCATGGCTACGGTAAAAATATATTATGTGCATCCATTTCATATTGCTCAGCCTGTTTTCATTAGAAACTCGAAGATAAGGTGTGGAGAAAGAATAATTTGATTCGACATATGATGTGTTTTCAGGATATTTATATTCCATCACAGAAATTTATGACCTTGCTGTTTGAGTAGAGTAGTAGAAAAGTAGAATGAAATTTGAAATAGATTTTTTTCTAACACTAAATATTAGGCAGAAAAAAATGTAAAATAAAAATTCAAATGTTTTTTCCAGTTAACAATCCTCTTTCCTATTTAATTACTACTGTAGTTTTCAAAGTATGTTAAGATATTGGAATTAGTGATGTGGAGTGGGTTAATACCTAAAAGCTGGGCATTTTGAAAAAAAAGAAAAACGTATTTACAAATAGTTATTTAAAATTAAACAAAGTTTACAAATGCCCCCAAATTTTGTATTTTGCAGAAAAAAAGAAAAGCATTTGAAAATAGTGATTGAAAATGAAACATAAAATTTATAATTATTCAAAAACTGGGTATTTCTTGAAAAAAAATATTTGCAATCAGTGATTAAAAATTAAACATTGTTTATTAAAAACTGGGTATT
>BGPR01000158.1:726398-991396 GCA_013235015.1 Araneus ventricosus | reverse complement strand
TTAAACATTGTTTATTAAAAACTGGGTATTTTGCGAAAAAATTATTTTCGAATGATAATTCAAAATGAAACGCAAAATTTATAAATATGGAAAGATAATTTACAAAAAACAAAAAGTATTTGCAATGGTGATCCAAAATGAAACATAAAATTTATACAACCCAGCAAACACTGGGTATTTTGCAAGAAAAAAAGGATTTGCGCATGGTGATTTTAAATGAAGCATATACAATTCATATGTATAAACACATTGTTTATAATATTTTAAATTAAAGTTGGTTAACCTGGAGTTTAGGGTGCGGTTTTACTTCATTCCTCAGGATCGCTAACTGTTTGCCATCAAGAGATAGAGTGCTTGGCGGTGAGAGAACATTTGTTTTGGATGCGCGTTGATCTTTTTATTGGTGCCATGCGAGCGCATTTATCTTCTTTAAGTTAAAAAAATTTGCCCGGTGCCCACTTCAGATTCCGCAGACTCTCCTTTTCTCTCCTTTTCAGACGCCGCAGGCATCGCGTGTGCAAGAAACCAATAAAACGCTCACTCAGCATCCGAAACGCTATTTGGCGACGCCAAATGAAATTGCGGCAAGAAAAATTGCCGAAAAACAAGACCGCATCTTTAACTCCAGGTTTACCTTAAAGTTTTCACCAAATTAAAAGAAATAACTAGTAGGATTAGACTAAAATATTCCAGAACTGAAATGGGATCTGAGAATAATTTGATTTTTCTTGTTGGAAGCAATGACATTTAAAATGGAAAAATAATTTTGAAAACTGTTTATGTTATATACATAGTACCAGTGAAGCTTCTGATTCATAATTTTCTCTCAATGCCAAACTACAAGCCAGCCATTCTTGTTTTGATTTACTGAAGAGTTAATCACTCACTACACATGTATTAACATAATGGTAAATCCCATGCTGAAAAGTAAAACAACAGGATTTATATGACCCTGCTTGGAACTTTTTAAATGTAAAAGTGTACATGTACTTAATCGTTGAGTACACACATACCAATGTAAGCAAAATGGAGAAACACATAAAAGAATAATTCAATGCCCTGTTGATTTAAAAAAGGTTATTGAAAGGGATTCGATAATGAATTTTGTTTTAGAGAAATTCCAACTACATCAAACGTAGAGTTTTAAGAATATTTAAAACTGATGTTTATGATCCAGATGAACCTTGACTAGTGAGCAAAATGTCGAGTACATTTTAAAATAACTCAAGAACTTCATAATCACTTTTAAAAACTGTTAGAATTGAAATATTTGCTATGGCTGCTTCTTTGACTAATTAATCCAAAATAAATTATAAACAAATGTATCTTTCATTTTAGTTTCTATTATCAACTCTTTATCATTTTAAGACCGAAATCAACATCTTTTTTTAAAAATTTAGTTCAAATAACTTTTTTAAAAAGCAGCAAATACATAATTATTCATTTTCTCATTTAATTAAAAAGGGTTGACATTTAAATCACATATTTCATGTAAGATGCATAATGTAGCAATCGTTTGTTTTTTTCTGATTAAATTTTTTAGCTTTTATAAAATTAAAAAAAACTTGTAAAAAGGTCATGTTTGCAGTTTTTCTTTTTTTTGCCTTACCTTACACTTAATACATGTTGTATAAATATTAAATTACACCCTAGCGCATGTATTTTACATGAATAGAATTAATTGAAAAATAAATACCCAGAAAAATACCCATTTTGGCTATTATCGGGTGAATACCTAATTATTTTAAATCAGAGGACTCTAAACTTTTTAGGAATCTCTTGTTTAAATTTATAATTTTACTTTAGAATTATCAATGCTGTTTAGTTAATTGTGGAATAAATATTGATTCTTTTACAGAAGCAATATACAGTGATGTTTATTCAGGTTGCTGTTGCACAGTATAGAAGTTCTAAAAGTGTATTGACACCATATTTTAAAAAGTATAAAGTCGCATAAGTCGATTTATTGAATCGAACCATTTTGGGAATTTACCTTAAAAATAAATACCCGCGTATTTTGCATCATTAATTGGAAATATTATTTTTAGTTACAATTATTTTTATGTGTATTTTTGCATAGTTCACACATTGCTTTTATTTATGTCTGAGGTTCAATACAATAAGAATTAATAAAACTAGAATTTTTATTTAGAGCTGGCTCTAAGCCAGGCAAGGCCCAATTCTGGAATTAAGTGCAGGGCCCTTCACATAATCTTAATGTTAATAATTTTTATTTAGTATTATTTGTAAAATAATAATTTTTAATTAAGTATTGTGACATTGTATAATGCTGTATTAATAATGCTGAATATTGGCATATTCAATTTAAAATATTAATGGAAAATATAAATTTTTTAAAAGATACATACAAATTCCAGTATATATACAAATTGTGTAAACATTTTTGGATTAAAAAAACAACAAAAACATTACATTTCAGTGGGAGAAAAATCCGGAAATTATTTAAAAAGGAATTTATATTATTTTGTAAACTTAACATTTATGAAATAGCTTTTATTTCACATCAAAAATTGTTTTCCTATTAATAATTCAATTGAGCTTTCTTAAGGTAGAAATGTTTTCAGCATAAAAAAAATCTTGCTTAAAAACATTCGTTTAAGTATTTTTTAGTTTATCGTCACCAAAATAAGTCAATATTTAGCATATTAAATTCTAATGAATGAAAAATAATTTCAACATATTTTGAAATGATATTTTTAAAACTGGAATGGTCATAAAAATACATTTTAAAAAAATGTCAATATTTTAATTATCGGTATGTTTAATTAATAATTGAATGAAAAATGTTTTGAAATAAATTAATTTCAAAACATTTAAGTAGAAAATTAGACAAAAATGATGAAAAAGATTTTATATCAGTTTGATTATTAGAAAGAAAATATTGTTTGCATTCATTAACGATTTTGTCAACTTTTATTAAAAAAGACGGCAATATAATTTTATAAAACAAACATTAAACTAGCGAAAAATATCAAAAATGAGCCATTATTTAACGAAGCGATAATGTGAACAAAAGAACACAAGTTACTCAGTACCGTCCTCTGTCGGATTGAGCTTCCCACCTGCCTTTACGCTGTCCGTTAAAAACGTTGGAAATTCCGATAGGGAGTCTGGTACCGGAACGATTCCGATAGCTTCGTGGTAGAGAATTTAGCTGTACTATCGGAATGTGACGTCATGAGTGGGAGAAATGGTGATTTATCCGACACGGAATGGTTTCCGATAGGGATGCATAATCCACGATATTTTTAATAACGAATATTTTTGCTCTTGTTATTTTTAGATATCTGTTCTAAATAAGTGTGATTTCAATCACACTTTTAATTTTCAAATTCGTATTAAATGTATGTAAAGTGTTTTGAAAAAAAATTAGATAAAAAATTGTCATTTGTTTTTATTAACCTTTCTGCAAAATTTTTTGTTTCTAGTTCTATATACTGTCAATACATGGCGCCTGAAGCGAAAACTGCTTTAAAAAATTTCCGCTCAATTTAGTTAACCACAAATATTCCCATCAAGAGCGGAAAACAACATCAACATAGTTCACTATTCAGATGATTCTTTTGGAGATGATTCAAAGGTGATGCAGTCGACACGCATCTGGGGAATACTGCAAACTCCATCTAGGAAATGAGAAGGCGAATTTACGCTTCGAGAACATTATTTGAGGGCTTCTATTCAAAGAGGAACTTGGGATATGGTTGTTCCAAACGCGAAATTTCATTAATCTCTAGGTCTGCAATTCAGGTCATAATTGTCGAAACTTAATACTAATGATTATAAGTTCAGTGCAATGGAAATATTTTGCTTAAAGTTTGCTCAATTATGGCTCTGCTAAATACAGGATGCCAGTAAAGTATGCATATTTTAATCAAATTCTTTGAAATTGGAATCCAAGGTTTATAAGTTTATTGTTATAAGATTTTTGAGGCATCGAAATACGGTTTTAGTGCTCTTTATTGTCATTAAAAAGTCTTCAGAATAAAAATTTAATTTGTTAATCTTAAGTGGCGAAGATGAGAATTAACTTGAAATCACTAGGAAGAAAATAATATATTGATGGTAAGTATGAAAGAAACTCGTTAACTCGAGACAGTTTAGGATTTATTTTAATACATTCATTGGAGTTTTTGAAATGCATTAATTAAAAGAGAATATGATTCAAACATATATTAGCTTTACAGGGTGATTCAGCTTCTATACGATAAATTTGCGGGAGAGGTAGGGGGTAAAAAGACGATTCGGAATTGTATAGGATTGCAAAGTTGGAAGTACTTTATTCACATATAATGCTTCCTACTTAAGGAGGAGAGAAGCAAAGAGAAGAAAAGAAATGAAACAGCAGCATATAAATGTAATAAAGGATTTTAATTATTAGATTTATAATAGCAAAAACAAAAAAAATGTTAGAGAAGGTGCTCGAAATTTCGATCACAAGCTCATTCTCAGGCCTACTGAGGAACATGTTTTTTCTGAGAAAGTTCCGGTAGAACTTACTATGCCAGCCCAAACATTTGCAACTAAACATTTCTGGACTGCATGTGTGCATTGTAGTTCCTATACAACGCCTTCTACTTAGTGAAGACCCTTGCAATGACATGTGATTCCGAATAGTTTTTGTGCCCTCTATCCTTCTCGAAAGTGTATCTGGTACTGAATCACCCTATATATGTACATAATTTCAAAATTATTAATGTCTGGACAAGAAAATTAAGCAATTAACTGATTAAGACCGGAAAAGGATATCGTTTGATTTCTTTAAAAATTAATAAAGCTATGGGTTATTTGATTAATTAATACAGAAGAAGGTTGATGTATATTATATACTCTGTATACTTTTCAAGAGTTTTAGTTTTAGCAACATTTTGCAGAACTATTAATCACAGCTGTTGCATTGCTTATACAAAAGACCGCATAATTACTTGAAAAGTTTATGAAACAATATAATGAAAACACTTTAAAGAATGAATTCAATGAATGGCTTAAAAAATCGAAAATTACTCTTATACTTTATTATATGCATAGCCAGTGAAAGCAACCGAGGAGACAATTATTGGATTTATGATTTATGATTATTACTATGATTGACTGATTTATGATTATTACTATGATTGACTGATTTATGATTATTACTGCTTATTACTGATGAAATTAGCATGATGAGAAAGTTAATCAACGGTGAAGCATATCGTTGATAGAGTTGATTTGTATGGTATTTTATATATATTGTAATATATTATTACTTGTTGCTTGTGAGTATGAGTGAATTAATCTCAGCAATTCATGCCAACCTTTTCGAAAACAAAGATGGCACGATATTTTATGGTTCGTTTTACTTTCAGTTCACTACCCCAGGGGCACCACGAGTTCATGGATGAGAAGCCACCAGATCAGTAAGTGGTGTCTCGCTTCTCCTGGGGCGTACAATAATGGTAGGGATCGAGATACCCCCTCCAGTGTTAGTACGTACCACCTACGGGAGGGGCCAGGCCGTGGTCGGTGATAGCTAATAGGACTCCGGATTCAGTACTCGAGCTATTGCAACGGCTGTCATTTATTAGTCCCCGGATGCCTAGGCAGGACAAGGGTTACTCCGTTTGTAGTTACCTTCAGTTCAAGAAAAGATGACTAATTCATTTTTTGATATATTACCATGCTAAAAGGACATAAAATAATGTAAGAAAAACATGTCAGAAAAATAAAAGAAATGTTTAATTTAAAATGGCTTACTCTGTGATAAACGCCTTTTGTAAGAAAGCATATTTAAATTTGTATTTTAAGAAAAAAAATTCCATAACGAATAATACGCCATGCACTTTTTATCTAACCTGACCCAAAAAACAACTGGATATTTACAAGTGTTTTGTGTTGAATCAAACTTGTAGTCAATAAAAAATGTCAAAACAATCCACTAGGCTAAAACTGGAAATTTTGCATGGTACGTCAAAATGACATTGATAGAAAATATACACGTGCAAATATTTTAAACGAATATATATATGAGATATGAATTTCCTATTTATTTCATGTTTGCTTATGTTAATAAAAACTCTTTAACACCTTTAAATTAATAGTCTTTTAGATTTATTTATTTTGAAGTGATCATATTTGGAATTCAAAGATTTTAGTATTTCACTACATAGGTAGATGGCGCCACGAGATTTAGAATAAGATTGCAACATTTAATTTTAAATATATTTCCATATTAATATATATCATTATAATGAGTTTAATTTAAATTTATAATTTCATTTGATTTTTTAATGATGTTTAGTATAGTATCTATAACCTAATTTAGTAATAATATTTTCACTTTAAATGCGGAACTATATTTTGTATATAGCTCATGTCATTACAATAGCTAAGACTATGAATTGGTAAGCATTTAGTTATATTTTCTCGTTTCTTATCTTGAAATATTTTGGAGATTTACTCCCATACAATTTGTTTTTTCCAACAAGTGGCTTTCGCAGAGGGTTGGCGCCTTTAAATTCGGATTAATGCGACATATCAGTTCCCAAGGATGATAAGCATTTGACTGTTGGAATTCCAATTTCTGGGTTGTCTTTTTCATAGTAATAATAATCTAACTAGTATTAATACATTAGTTTTTAACTTATCTTTTTGTATTTCATTGTATGATTATTAATAAGGTAACATTATTTTATTTTTAATTTTAATTATTAGTTTAATAAGTGTTTGTATTGAAAATGTTACTTAAATTTTGATTGTTTGGAAAATATTTAACTCTCTCTCTCTCTCTCTCTACATATATATATAACAAATACGAAGCAAACATAGCAGAAATGTAAAAGCAACATATACAAAATAAACATTCATAAAACAAAATGTCAAGAAAAAAAATGTCAAGAAAAAAATCTGCGGTAAGAAAAAGCCGAAAGTGTAATATATATATAAAAGGGGAACATAAAATAATATAGAAAAATATAACACAAACGCAACGAATGCGCAAAAATGCTGCAATTCAAGAAGATTTGTGGAAAATATACTACAAAATACTACAGTCTCTCCATTTTATTTTAACATTTTTTGACTTTCATGATATTGATATATATATATATATATATATGCCATTGTGTCTTGTATGTTTTTGAATTTTTGTCTTTTGTTTTTTGTTTGTTTTGATATATATATATATATAATAAAGAGAGTAAAAATGTAATTTGAATACAAACATGATTAAAAGTAAATATCTGAGATAGAACATAGGAAGAATAAATAACTGAAATTCCAAAAATACAATAAATAATAAACGATAAAAAAACACAATAAAGGATAATAATAACCTCAAACGACCAAAAAATAAATAAAAATACAATAAACATATTAATCCAAAATTTAATGTTCCAAAGAGTGATAATGTGGAAAAACATTTTAACCTAAATACTAGTTTATCCAGCGAATAAAAGGTCATCTCAAAGTACAATAAATAGACAAATATAAAGTTTAGAAAACCAAAGAAGCAGAAAAATTCTCACCATTTCCATAAATTACAGAATATCCTGAAGAGGGAAAAATCGTTGGAATCACTAGAATGAGTGCAAGAATCATTAAGGCAGTCTGGAGTATAGAAAAGAGCGGAACTACCTTCTGAAATCAATCCAATCAAGCGTAATTGGTCATTTAGAAAGAAGATATATTCATGTGGAGAAGCCACTTCATAGAAAACAAGTCCTTTACTAAAAGATCTTCGAAAAGACCGTCGCATTTTGTTTAATACTGCATTTTATCGAACGAATGTTTACTTATGGTTTCTTTTCTTTAAATATATCAAAGGTGTGTGCAGAAATTATTATCTTCAGTTTCTCATTTATATTTAAATTATATTGTAATCACAATGAAGTCTCCTTTTTAAAAAAGTATTTCAAATAATTTCCTGGAGGAATTATTTTTGAGAGAATTTCTCCCTTAATTTACCAAATCAGCATTTTTGTAAAAACAGGTTTTATAAAAATAGAACGCCCAACTTAATTTCTGATTGGAATATCAATAAATTATTGATTAAAATTTATAAATCAAACGGAAAACTTTTTAAAAGAAAGTATTACAAATATCGAAATAATACAATATTGTCAAATTCTAATAAGTTGTAATAATTCAAATTTAGAAATCTCTAGAGTCAGTCACTGTTAAATTGCTCTCGAAGACAGTTGTATATTTTCTTTGAATTGTATTAATACGAAGGTTATGTTTTCGTACGTCCGTTCAATATTACAAAAGAAAAATAGTAAACAGTAATTTAATAACAGCAATAATATTTTCAGTATCAATCTTTAATACCTTCCCAACTTATTTTATTGCTTTCTTACTTTTTATTTTCAACCATATAAATAATAAAAATTAGTGCGCTGTTTAAAATTATACATTTAAAATGCACAGTAACTAGTTTCTTCCAACACAAGGCCAGAAATACTATCCCTATTAAATATTTTTTTTTTAAATTCAGTCTAAACATTCTTATCACTTTCTATAACGCGTAGATGTATCGATGAACCGAAATATAAATATATTTAAATGTTCTCAAGATTTTCGCAACAAATATATTACAGCATAATTTGATTTTAAAACCTCTTATTTATGTGAATAAATCAGTTTTTAATCGAGCTTTAAGTTAAACTTAGTGAAGGGAAGGTCATTTTTTAGTAAAACCATATATTTCTTAGTGTGCTGGACAGGCAAAACAGCTCTAGAGACGCTCCGAAGGTAACTTTGTAAGTCTCTTAGCCTCCAATCGATACTGTAATTGCAACATTCCGCAATGGGTTGTTAATGTTCACACTTTACCACCTCGATTTCTCACGTGTATGGATCCCGCTCAGTTCCACGTTCTGGAATCCCGAACAGAATGGTAGGTCCTCGGCATTACGGTCTACCTTATCAGGTAATTAAGTTAGTGAGGGTTGTTTGAAACTGCTCCAGCAAATAGGGGTGCAGTCTTCATTTGTTGAGTGTGTTGCGGAGTGTTTTCCTGGCTCCAGCTGTTTATCGGCAGTCAAATTTACACTGCTACGGTCACAGCTGGTGCTAGGGATTGCAAGCGATTAGATGTGTTTATACATTCAGTAGTGCTAATGGGTTTCTGAAAGCACGCACTGCATGCTAAGGAAAAATGTGAGTTTAAACACGGAGTAGCGGATCACCAAGCGGACGTGATATATTTAACGGCAAATACCAGTCAGATCAACAGCTCAGGAGGAGAGCTGAAGCGTTACTTGAATTCTTCGCAATTAAAGGGAAGCATCGTTTCCTTTTGCTTAGAGAAATCTATTAATTCGGCTGAGTTAAGTACATTTAAAATTCTTCTTGAGATCTTTTTGGATTAATTACGTTTTAGGAAGAATTTTAAATTAATTTCATTTAGAAGTATCATGTGGTAGTATTTAAGTTGAATTGATATTGTGATAAGAAAAAATATCTTTTCTATGTATAATTTTAAGTTTATTTTTGATCCATCGTGCGTATAGTTTCTTAAAACATTTAAAAGCTTGAATCAAATTACTTTTTGAAGTACATTTGATTCAGAATGCCAAAACTTAAATGCAATCATATCACATTTTTCAGAATAGAAATGTTTTCTATTGAATATAGATTCTTATTTATATAGACATCGAAAGTTCACTCTAGAAGCAAAGAGATGTAAGGGCAGTGCACGAAATCCGGTGAAAGCAGGCATAATAAAGCCCGTTGTTATAATAAATGATTTCAATATAAACATTTTTTAAAAATACATTTTTATTAGTCTGGTAAAAAGCAGATTTTTTTATTTTAATTATTTTCTTCTTTTTAGACTTTAATTTATAAATCAACATTATAAATACTGCAAATCAATTTTTTCTCAAATTCACTATCATGTAGCACCAATCGTATGGAATCAAAATTCATTTAAAATAACGGATTAATTGTCATTAATTTCTGAAAATCGAGAACACGAAAGTCTACAGAATTTCATAACTCTAGCACATCAAGAAGTGAGTGAAAAATCGATTAAAAAATTCCTTCTTTACAAACACGAAATAAGTAATTGACTTTCGAGTTTTGAAAATTTTCATGTCGCAATTTAAAAAATTTCATGCCGAAAATCTCAAAAGTGGCATCTTTGAAGCTTTATGACGAATTTTGTTAGCTAATAATTCTTAAAACCACGAGTTGAAGTCCTTGAGGGTTCGAATTCATTCTTCAGAGTTAAAACAAACCCAAGTTTAGAAATCTCAGTTCAGTACAACTATTTTTATAGTGATTGCTGAACCTCTAGATGAATCTTTTAGTTCAAATTGCGTTAAAATAACAATTTAGTCTATTCGAAATTGATTTTAATTGTCTTTACTGAAAATTTTAGTGAAAAGTTTTGTATAAACAGGAGAAATCTAGCCTTTTCTAAAATATTACCAAAACAAAAGTTCTTTTAACCCTCTGATTGCTTATCCCGCGATTTCCTCGGGTCGGAAGTAAGTTTATTTTCTGATGCAGACTTGCACATAAATAACAATTATCTTCGTTCAAACATATTTGAACATGTTTGCGAAGGTTGCATATAATTAGCGATTTTAAAAAATTCGGCTGTCAGAGGGTTAAGAATATTTATGATAAGACAGACAAAATTTCCCTGTATCATATATATCCTATGGGATGGCCTTAAATTTTGCATTATGCTTCATTTGGAACCACCAATTTGAAGCCCTTAGTTGAATAGAAAAGCTGAAATTCATTTGATTCAATTCACCTGCGGTCTAGAAAAATACAGAAGCATCACAAATCGATAGAGTGTAAAAGAACGAATATAAAGAAAATACTATACATTACTAAAGAAAGTAGATTCTAAATCACGATTATAAAGCTACAACCTTTTTGGATCCTAAGCATTAAAATATCATGCTGTTTCAAAGTAACAAATAAAGACTCTGCAAAGTAGCGACAAATAAAGAATCCAATGACACGGGCTATCAATTTGTAATTCAGTACTGGTTCAGAAAAAAAAATATCCAGAAAAGGTGGAAACTAAGTGTAGAGAAATATTTTAAAGGTAAATGGGCTCGCTGCGTGCTCCAGGTGTATGACACTTGAACACTGCAGTGCTAGTGCGCTGGTGTTCACAGATTAAGTACAAACACACTTCTCGCAATTCGAAATAGTTATCATGATCAAATAAAAAAATACGTAGTATATCATTTGGAGAATGATAAATGCAACGTTAGAATCTACGTTACATTAGGTACCTTTTGAACGTTGAAAAAGTGAAGTTTTTGTTTAAGAAAGCCTGAAACTGACCGACTTTCTTATTTGGAATTTTCGTCTATAGAAGTGTGGTTTTTAGCAAAAAACAGAAAGAAAACACTCTTCAAGATCGATTGATTTCAGCGAAAACGAGTTCTAGGAATCATTCCGATGGTAGTTAAGATGGTGGTGATTTTATTTTTATGAACGGCAACGCGAGACCGCACAGATCTCAGCTTGTGGATGATTTTCTGGAGGAAATGGTGTTAGCCGAATGTTGTAGGCAGCCAGATCTCCTGATGTTCGTCCTATATAGCATGTTTGGGATGTTCTAAAAAGAAATCTTGGGCAACATCGGTTCTTTGGACACCAGTGTGCATGTGGAGTAGTTTCTAGTCCAGAAACGCAGAAACATACTCAAATACATTTTATTTTCGATAATATACGAAAAGCATCACGCTAAGCTTCCTGTGAGAGATATTTATTTCAATTATCGAAATTCCATTGCGATGCAGATACTGTATTGATTGATTTTCTTGATAAAAGTTCCGCTCAGAAGTTACAACAGGCTGGTGCTGGGAAAGACCTCATTATTTTCAACTGTCATCAAATGAGGAGGATGACATTCTCCATGCCAACGTCAGAAGATTTGAATCAGCTATGGTAGATTTCACTTACACCAGGTTCATATGTAGGGAGGAGTTTCTGTGGAATCAGATTTCGAACCAAAGAGCATCCGATCCTGAAGCCAAGACTACTTGATCCGCTGCTGTCCTGCAGAGGCCATGTATAAGTTGACCTCCATAAGCCTTTTTATCGTATCACTGGCCGCACGAACTCAAGAGGATTTTACATAAAGCATTATATTATGTCTGATGACTTATATATTTAAGCAGAATTCCATTATTTAATTATTATATCAAGTATTATGCTCAGATCAATTGTGTGTGCTACAGAAGTATACTGTTCTATTGCTGTTTTAAATATATTCCATTATAATAAGTAAAGTTGTTTACGATGACTTAAAGGATAAAGTATACAAAAAAACCCTTATTAAAATTAGCAATTTTTTTCGAAGCATGGAAAAGGAAATCAAATTAATAAAAAAGAAACATATTTATTAATTATCTAAAAATAATTTTAAACACTATTTTTTGCAAAAGGATATTTTTAATCATATATATGATAGAAAAAGTTCCATACAAAAATTTTAATCATTTCTGCAATTTATAAGTTGCTGATTAGCGTTGTTTGCACAAAAAATCATTTAAGAAGCTACACTTCAGTGTTAAAACAGAATAATAATGCCCCATTAAAAATATTTTCTTATTAAAGCATTTTCATTCATCGGTAACGTCAAAGTTACCGACAAAAAATTTAATAAAATCTTAGGCTTCACAGTATTTTTTGTGCTTTGCTCTTGAATATTTATATTTGTTCTCTTAAAGGGAATTTGAATGTTTTTCCTTTGAAGTTTTTAATGTTTTTTTCCTGCATTTCTTCAGAAATATCTGTGGACGGGAAGAAACGAAATATTTTTTTTTCTCTTCGTAAAAAAAATTCTTTGCAAAATATAATATCTCATTTGGTAGATAAAATAGATGAAGAAATGTGTATCACAAAATAATTGCTTTTGTACATTCAATCTCACAGGAGCTGTTTAAAATACCACTTAACTTCGCTTATTTAAAGCATACTAAATTGATGAGTGATTTCTTAATTAGGCTTAATTTATCTTTGCTTTGGGGATTTACACTTTAATCTTGTTAGGACTATTATGGAATTAAATATTTTCAAAAGCGTCTAAATGTTTTTAACACTTAACGACCAGTAACGTAATATTGCGTGTATTAGTGGCGATTAATAAAAGCCTACATCCGTAATATTGAGTAACTGATAATATAATGTTCGATTACCAAATATTTTACCTAAAATATGCATTGAATTTAATTGAAATAAACATTCTAATATGTGCAACTAATGAGGGCACATTGACATATGCCAGGGAAAAAAGCTTTTCGAAAGTTAAAAGTACTTAAGTGAATGAATAAGTACTTAAGTCTTGTATTTTGTATTTTTAACATTTAACTGTACGTCAATAACTTACACTTAACTATAACACACCCTATTTCTTACTTTGAACCCAACATGCTTTAAAAAGAGTCGGATATACTATATTTTTCCCTTGAAAGACGAATAAATTCGCGATTTTAGTTTTCTAAATCACTGCAGAAGTCATTCTAACGCACGATAAAAGAAGTTTTGTCAAGACTATGTGTAAAGAGAAATCTAAC
This sequence comes from Araneus ventricosus, assembly GCA_013235015.1. Lineage (NCBI taxonomy): Eukaryota > Metazoa > Arthropoda > Arachnida > Araneae > Araneidae > Araneus > Araneus ventricosus. Next base: position 977,849 of record BGPR01000158.1, on the reverse strand, counting down.
TTATCTTTCCAATGGCGAAGACAGACAGGTAAGCGGCTACAATTGATAGCTCTCTTTCTGCTGATGTTCTTTTCCGCAACTGACAGAATATAGGTAAAGTCTATCGAAAAAGATAAGTAGCCGATAAAAGAGCGAGACTATGCGCGTCTACGGATAATAACTGATAGTGAAGGTAATTTTCAGCAGGTTACTAACATTAATAAAATTTTGCTTTACACGTTAAAAGAAGCGTCCTTGGTATTTAATTTCAGTTGCAGATGTATAACTTTATTTTTGTTATAATTATACTTAGAGGTGCGTACTCTAAATTTATTTTGTATTCGAAATCGGCTTCATATAGAATACTTTAAATTAATAAAAAGATTAGAGATACATAAATTGCTTTCTAATTTCATAAAAATACTATGCAGGGAATGTGCTCCCTGGCGTAACAAGGCTAACATGCAAAAAAATCCTAAAAAGCTATAAACTATTTAATATAATACAACTGAAATCATAACTTTAAATAAACATATTTCTTTTATTATTTAAGGTACATTCTGAGTTAGTATATTTATTTTCAATAGTAACCACTGGCATTCTTTTTAAAAAATTGCAGCTAATATAAACTTATAAACTTAGCCGTTGCTTTGGAAAGCTTCAGATTTACAAATCTTGTAATGTATCTAAATGAATAAGAGGTTCTTAGTAGATCGAGCCGAAAATGTAACTAAAAAATTGAAATTAACAATAAAAAAATATTCGTATGGTTATCGATGAAATGCAATTTAAATAATGTATTTAATTTACATGAGTATTCAGGGTAGTGAACTTTCCTAAAATTCAATGTTACTGTTCGAAATATCAGTTTGTTCAAGAACCCTCATTACTTAGCTTCTTTCAAAGAGAAATTTAAAATCTCCTCACTGAAATGACAACCTGTTTATGAATTTTAACGGTATTCATATAAAATTTTTATATACGTTGCTGTATATATCTGGCTTTGAAGTGATGAAAGAAAAATTACGCTATGTCTACCACATGTGCAGTAAAAAATTATTTAGTACAAATACTCATATTTCCTCTAAAATTCAGCGCATTTACCTCAAAGTTTAATACAATACTTCTGTGACGTATTGTAGAGTGGTCTATAAGTTTCGTATAATTTGAACGAAAACTCTGCATGTTATAAACAAAAACATGCGGGAAAATTTGGGATTTTTTTAAAAAAACCTTTATATCTTCCCGAATATTTGTGCTATGTTTACGAAAATGCAAGTAAATATTATGCACATCAAACTTAACCATTGAAAAAAGTTTCATCCCGTTATCAGCTTTCTGTAAAACGGTATGAGTCGAAATCCCTTTCCGTCTTCATCACTTTCTAGTCGTCCCCCTAATTGCCTTCGTGACCAAATATGCATTGTAAAATGTGTATTATACTCAATTGTATGTTACACGATTCTCTAGAACTGATTTCGAACTACAGTTTTCGTATAAATTGCAAATTTCTCTAATTTCCCGAAATGTTGCTTAATTTTTGCACACCAGTGTTTTACCGGCTTTTGATGTGTGACGTGATTTTTGTGTCCTACTTTTGACGTGAGCATAAGTTAACTCCATTCCAGTCTAATTAGTAGCTTGACATGCTAATTTACTTCGCATACTAACTTCACTAATTTGTTTCGGGAGGCAATAAACAAATGAGCAGTAGATTAGTTGTCTGTTTACTCGCAAAGAATATGCTTTGTCACTTAGATTCCAACTTTCATTATAGTGATAATTTGTGCTAAAAGTTGACCACGAAGCAGAAAATGTAAAGTGTGTCTCACATAAAAATTACTTCCGAAACCTTGGACTTTCCCTTTCTTTTGCTGATTAATTGAGTTTCTGTTCTGTTTTGGAGAGACACAGGAAAGGCTTCTAAAGACCATGGTCAAAATTATTATGAAAATGGTTTTGAATATATTAATTTATTTCAAAGTTAGAAATCTTGAATTGAAAGTTATAATGACGTGTTAATGATAACATAGAAAAATTTAAATTAAATATTTTCCATACTTAATATTTTTATAAAAACCGTCTTTCGATTGAGTGTGTGAGAATTAATTTTGCCGATTTAGTGGTTTTCGACATTTGAGAAGATTTTGAAAACTTAATTAGCATTCTGTAAAAAAATATCTCTATTATTATCATGCTGAATATTAGTTCAAGAGAATTTGTTAGTTTGTAATAATTTGGTGAGAAAATATATATCTGTGTACTACAGTATTCCGAATAGAAATCTATATTTCCTTATAGATTTCCTTGGAATTTTGAGTTCATATATTTGAATCACAAATTACTATAAAAAGCAGTTGTTTGCGAAGTTAAATTGTAAACGAATTTTACACAAATATTTTGGAAACACTTCTCGAAAAGCAAATTGTAATGAATTATCAAAGCTACAATAGGTCTATGATGAAATCAGGCAAACTAAGCTATATTTAAGATCTCTACATTATTTGTATAAAAACGGCTTGTATTTAACAGATAAGTTTCAATAATTATATTTCACTTTGTTTTTATATTATTTTGCAAGAATACTGATTTTAAAATTTCTTTTTTTCAAGTGAGTGCATCAAAAATTAAAATATTGCATTAAACAGATACAGCTTTCAAAGCATTCTTTTCAAATGCCGTGTTAAATGCTATTAACATTTTTATATACATTTTAAGTCTTATATGATTTTTATAAAAAAATTATTCTTAACAAATACCCCCTAAAGAATTCTAATAATACCGCCTAAATGCTATTTTTCTTCTTTTCCAAAAAATGAGACATCCTTTAGTAACCCATCCCCAATTTTCTAATTATGTCATCTATTGTGTAAGTGGTTAATTCTACAAATATTCTGTTATAAATGATAATTAAATTCTTTGTCAAACTCTTATTTGCGATTTATTTTTTTTTATTAAATTATCTTTTACTTTCTTTCAACTGTCTACGTACAACTCAATTTCATATTTTTTTCTTTTAATGTGCTCCAATTAAATACAAAAAATTGACATGTTTTACAATTTATTGGAATGAAAATTTGATTTTTCAGTTAAAAGTTTTGTCCAAGTAAGTCTTCTAGTTTTGAAACTGTTTTTTATATTCATTTCATAGTGAAAGTTTTAAAATATTTTTCTTCTGTTGTAACCATCCATGCATGATCTCTTAGATTAGTTATGAATCCAATGTAATGTCAGTCACTTTAAATGTTTTATAAAGCTTAGTTGATTGTCCATTTAAGAAAAAATGTGTTTATCTTTAATTTTAAATAATTTAAATCATTGTAGAGGACAGTATTCCATGCTGGAGTTTTTTCAAGACTTGAAAATTCCTGGTTGTCTTACAATGCCTTTTTTATAATAAAAACAGAAATTAACTTTATAAAATAAGGTTATTAATTAAATAAATATGGATTCAGAATTTATGTTTGATAAACTGTGAAATGTATTTAATGGAAAGTATTTCTTGAAGATTTTGAAATGAATGTAATTTTTTCTGAGGAACTTTAAATCTCCAAACACATTTTATAAGTTATCAAAATTATATTATTTATATTACATTTTTAGTAACTGATTAAAATAGATTACGGTCATGACATTAAGGTTTGATATGACATGTTTATTGTGAACAGTTATTTATTTCATATCTCGTAAGAAAAGTCTTTTTCATTTTCTGAAAAAAAACCTAATTTTCGATGCCTATTTATCAGGAATTATGAAAGAATTTATTAACATGAAGATTTTATTCTTATATTTGCAAATGAAAGATGAATGGTAAGCAAACTGTTTTCTATAATGCTTAAGATTTATATATTTTTAAAAAAATGGTCTAGCGTACGCAAGTCTTTATGTGTAATGTAAATTTATATTTGTAAATTATATTTTTTGTGAATACGCATGCTCAAAAGAATGAAATGGGGACACAGGAAAAAACAGTACTCGGAGATGCTTTATCCCTCTAGGAAGAGTAACGGATAGGGAATATTCCAGAGAAGTTTCTTCCTGTCAGCTCCCAGTTTTTTCCTGCTTTTCGCCTCAAAACTGAAAGCGTCAAAACATTATATTGTTGATGGATTTAGATATTACATGCAAAACCAAAAAAAATATGTGATTAAACTTATACCCCCCCCCCCCCACAACAGTTTTTACTCAGATGATGACGTTAAACAAGCAGTCAACAATTGACCTCGTCATCAGGACACACCAAGACTTCATTGATATACCGGCATGATAAATGTCTAAAGAAAAAGGGCGATTATGTGGAAAAATAAGGTACATATGTCCCTTCATATGAGCTACCCTTTCGTCATTGAATATTTAAAATTCTCAAAATTAAAAAATAGGGAACCTTACTTCCTGATATTACCTCGTAATATGGTTAAAGAAATAAACTTTCTAAAGTCTATCTCGAATAATTATAACATACCGAATCTTTTTATAATTAGGTATTAAAAGGAATATAAATTTAATTTAGGGAAATTAAAATTTTTAATAGATCACGAAACATCCTGTTTCCTTCATCTAATGGGAATTTTTATTAGTTTTTATTTTGAAACTAATAATCTGAGAAGAAATGAAAATAAAAATATCCATTTAAAAAAAATTAGTTGCTTATAATTCTGCTCATATAATTTCTGAACTTTTCTCTAAGAAGAACTAATTATTAGTTAATTAAATTATTTTGCGAGATCTCAATATCGAAGAAAAAATGGCTATAGAAATTTAATTCATATAAATTGAAAGCATGTATAAAATTTAACTTAAATTGAACCATGAAATAATTACTTCACTTTGAAACATTTTGAAATTTAATATTTAGTTTATTTTGTTTGCATTATGTTAATTGAATCCACTTTAACATCATTTAAGAATCTTCGAAAAATGGGGATCAAAATTTGCATATTTCTGTATTTCAATGCAGCTTGATGTATCAAAACATTTCGAACGTTTCTAAACTAGATATTTTCAACCATTGACAATATTTGTCCCAGACTTTGTTTTCAACATATATTAACTCTTTCGACCCGACTTTTGCATAATTAAAATTTAACTATGAAAAGTAGTTTAATTTAATGTTGACACACTAAAAGAAGTATACTATGAGTTTAAAGTTTTAACTTTCCCCTTTTCCTGGAAATCTTCTCGGACAATATGTCTCAATTGCATAGTCAACTGGGACAATTCCAACAAAACATTTGTAAAACTCTCTTTCCTCCTATAAGATTAGCATATCGGGGAAGCAGCATTACAGCTGCGTAACAATAATGTTTTAGTAAATTGATCACTGATGGGACATATTGTCCCAATGTTAAATACGATTGGGACAATATATCCCACAAAAAAATGTATTCAAAATTTCTTAAATTTTATATTAAAAAGGCTAAATTATTACTTAATAAGAACAATAAAAACTATTTTACACTAAGTATGGGTTAAATAATGGGATAAATATAGCTGCACTTACAGAAAAATTTTAAAAAAAGAACAATTGAAACTTGAGTTATTTGGTTGTAATCTGAGAGTGTTTCGAAGTTTCTTTAATCATAATTGTATTCCCTAATTCCTTAAGAACACTGAAAACATAAAAAAACAATGCAAAAATGGTATTTATTTACTAACTGGGAATGAAATCTGATCTCCGAGACGTATATGTCCGTTAGGGCCGAAAGGGTTAAGGAGATATAGTAGACACAAAACTTGGCCAAAAATGAATTTCCAGTTTAACATTTTATTTTTAACATTTAAGATTTTAATACTTGTACATTTTAACAAAATTGTAATGAAAATTCCATAAGCATACATAAAAATGTTTTTTTGAAAATTAACTTTTAAATGAAATAACAAAAAAATGCCCAGATTTTAAAAAGGTAATAGTGGAAAATTAAAAACTAGGGCACATGGAGTATTTAAAAAATGCGTTACATTTCATATTTAAAATATTTAAAAAAATATTTTTAGTTTAAAAGTTTTCTAATGATAATTAACAGTTATATTCTAATACTTAGTAGTTATATACCAATATATAAACATACAAAATTTCATAACCCTAAGCCAATAATTTATAAGGAAAGCTTATGAGAGATCACCGTCCTCTTAAGTCTAACTAACAACTTCAATTACTCTGAGGGGATGAATGGACCCTCTATGGAATTAAGAGGGGACGAATATTTAGTGTCTGAGAAATGTCTATTCTAATTCTAGCCCCATTTATGGTGTCATACATCATTGGAGACCTCGAATACCTAATAAACATCAATAACGGATTTAATTAATAATGTAAGCTACATATTTTAGAACAATCTAGTATTTTTCACTCACATATAAACAATTAGGATTTATTAGAAGTGAAATTTATTTTTAATAACTAATTTACGTCTTAATGTTGTAATGAAGTAAACGTAATGATAAGCTAGAATAATATGGAGACTTGTTGATTTTTTTTCGCAAAAACTTGTTTTAAAGAAAGTCTTTGACATTATTAACGAATAGAAAGAAAAAATATATTGTAGTTTAAAATATAGACTGTGAAATTATTAACATCCAATCGCAATATTTTTATTATTAGATTATGAGAGCGAATTATTATTAGATTATGTGAGCGATCATCGAAATTATTGTATTGTATAGTTACAGGGTGGTCCAGTGGGTAATGTTTGAAACGAATCGGAATTTTAAAACAAATAAGAGTGATGAAAAGATTTTAATGATATATATTGAAATTACATAGTAAGCAATTAATGATAAAGGGGTTCGAAGTGACCGCGTTCTTTAACCAGGACAGTAATGAGGCGGTTCTGGAATCCATCACACGTGAGCACACTTTTATGGTTTATGGCCCTTTTGTCTAGCCAGTTCTTGTTGTGAAACTCTACCAGCCATACCCGTTGCACTTCCTTAACAATTTCATGGCATTTGGCTATTTCGACCACAATAAACACTCGAATATCTATTGAATATTTATTCATTTTGGCTTGTGACAATCACAACTGAACAACACACTTAAACTCACCGCTCGCTAACGATGCACGCAACTATACAATTGCCCGCTCTAATGATCATGCGCACCAAGTTTTGTCTCACTTGCTCGCAGTTAACGCCATTTACTAGATTGTTTTTCAAACATTACCCGCTGGGCCACCCGGTAATAAAACAATTATAAGTATTATAACAGTGATATACATTTTTGAACTCTTCACATACAGATTATAATCATGAATGATTCCGCTAAGAAGAAAACATGCATTCCTCGATTAATTTGTTTAAATTATCTTAAATTATTACTGCATAATAATTTTTTAATGTTTTGAAGATATAACTGTCTATACACTGGTGTCCAAAAATAATGCATACTTTTGAAAATTCTACAAAATTTGAGTTAATATGGATACTATGGTTCGCAATGAGTTGCTTAGAATCTTGGGACATATTATCGTCGAAACTCACATTTTACAGTGAAGATTCGGTCTCGAGGGCAATTAGGGGGGAGGGCACCAGAAAGAGATGAAGGCGAAAGTGGAGTGTGACCCATCCTGGTTCATAGAAAGCTGATAACGAGATGTAACTTTCATCAATGGTTATGTTTGATGTGCACAACACATGCATTTTCGTAAACACAACACAATATTCGGGAAGATATAAATGTTTTCTTCAAAAATCCCTAATTTTCCCGCATTTGTTTGATTATAATATGCAGAGTTTTCAACCAAATTGTACGAAACTTAATACTTGACAATAGAACAGAACTTGATAATAGAAACAGAATACTTGACAATATGTAAAAGAAGTATTATATTAAAACTTGAATTAAAACTTTTGAATATTACAGGAAATATGAGCATTTGTAGCAAATAATTTTTTGCTGCGCATGTGCGGCACGTAGCGTAATTTTTTTCATAACTTCAGAGCCAAATATATAGGGCAATTTATGTAAAAATTTCAGTTCAATACCATTAGTATTCAGAAAGATATCGGGCAACTTTGTGAATTTCGGTACAATCTAAGAGAAGCTAAATGATGAGGGTTCTTGCAGTAACTGATATTTTTTAAACATGAATCTTCGAATAGTAATCGTCGAACTGTAATTTAAATTATGTATTTAACTTATAAGTTTACAGGAGTATTCAGGATATTCAACTTTCATAAAATTCAAAATTAATGTTTGAAGATTCAAGTTTAAAAAATATCAGTTTGTGCAAGAACCCTCATCATTTAGCTTCTCTTAGAGTGTACCGAAATTCACCAAGTTGCAATGCCGATATATTTCTGAATACTAATGGTGTTGAACAGGAATTTCTATATATGTTGCCCTATATATCTGGCTCTGAACTTATTGTTAGATTGCAAAAAATGCAACTACATCATTTTTCGGCTTTACCAATATTTTTTAAAAATTTAAATCTTCGCCACCAAAGTTTCTTTCGTATTTTGTTTCATCTTTGGCAACTTTTAAAATTTCAACGGTAATTTTTACAGTTTTATTAAATATCTTAATTTCTCATAATTATTTTTCTAGTAATCAACTTAAATATTAATTGCTTTAAGTTTTTATGTCATTTCTTTTAATGTTTCAAAGTTTATTGAATTATAAATCAATTTAATTTAACGGAACTATTTGCTCGCCATTTTGTACAGCGTATGAATTTTTGTGTGAAATGGCTTTAACGTCGCCTGACTGGGAGAGATTCCTTTGTGTGATTTTTGAATTTGACTGGATTGTACGTGCAAGAAGTTGGTGCAGCTGAGGGTCCCGAGGGCCGTTAGGCCTCTCGGCTCTTGAACCTGCTGTTATTCTGTTGGTCCCCAAAAAGAAAAAAATGGTTTAAATGACCAGCAAAAATTTTTTTCACGACAGAATGCAAGTGTGTGAAATCGCTCAGTTTAAAAAGATGCAAATCGAATATAGTTTGAACTGAAGCTGTTTTTGTTCACGTTTGGAATGGTGGCTGTCGTAATCCGTTTGTGTTCTTCTTAAAAAATAATTTTGTGAATGGACTGTGGATTTTACGCTCTCCAACGAAATGTAGATTGAGTGAACCTTTAAGTACGCATGAAGTTATCCAGTATCAGTTATTGGATCCAGTTACTCTACCCACCATGCCCAGAATCCTGGACTGCAGTACACAAATAAGCCTTCTGTTAGAATAATGGAACAGCCTACCCCTCGAAGTCTTCGTTTTTCGTTATGAATGTGAAATTGAAGGAAGTTCTGCTGGAAGCATTTGTGGGCATCAATAATACAACTGAATCACCTGTAGATCATTACAAAGCTTGTTCCTGATTAACTTCTATGATTTACTACAAAGCTTGCTGTTTGTGTGGTTTCAGGATTACCATTTCTGTTGTTCAGGAATGAGTAGTGCCTCTTCTTAAAGTTTGTGCTGCAAAATTTGATTATGCATAACCTTGAAATGTGTTGCTTCAACTGATTCAAGAAACTTTTTGTGACACCGAACATTATGTGTGAATATCGAATAATTTCAGTACTTTCCAAGGTACTTCATTGCAAGACTGGTATAACTCACGATCAGTGCAAATTCATTTCGTAATGGCCATTATGGAAAGGGTATATGTTTTACATTTATTAATTTGATACAGATTGTGCTAAAAATATATATATATATATATACAAACTTTTTTATCGTTATTTGATGTCATAATGTTTTGGGGTTGTGTGCATCAGAATAATCTGTTGTTGTAATTTTCTTAACTTAAAGTTGGCAGCGTATAATAATTTAAACATTTATCAATAAAATATATTTAACATTTAAGAATTTTGGCTTTTATTTAATCTTTCAATTGTATAAACGAAATGTACGACTTATGTTTTCAGCTATTTCCTTTAGCGGCCAATTATCTTTAGATGCCTGAAAAGGTAGGTGCTCAATAGAGGTGTAGCAAAAATTGCATTTTATTGTATTCATGTTTCAACACCCGGTGTTCATTTCATAATTGAATAAAAATCTATTTTAACATTTTAACGAATATAATTAACATTTAGTGCCGTTGACAAAACTAAAATGTATTGAATACAATACTAGGTCGAGAATTTGGGTTGTTTAAGAAATTTAAATTGTTACTGCCAACTAACATAAATTTAAATTTAACAGTGATGCACATGATAGAGAGTATTAAAATATTTATTTTTTTCTCATTGCTCCAGTCTCCTCTGACTCTCATAGTGAAAATGATTTCATGATATTATATTTAGGTGTATATTTTTTCATATTTTCAGTATTTTTGCATGACATATTTCTCTGCATATTGTGTTTACAAAATTAAATATTTAAGTATTTGTGAAGTGTGGTATCATAGTACAGCATATTTTGTAAATTCAGTTAAGTATAATGGCCCATAGTTTAATTTCTTCTCGCACACCTTTTAAAGGTGGAAAAGATAATTTTGAATTTTTCATAAAACAGTTTAATGACATTGATCGCTTAGAAAAATGGCCTGAGAGTAAAAAAATCTTAGTTCTAAAACTAAATCTTAATTTGGCTTTTGGTTTGTTTGCTAGGCATTTTTCACAATGTTCACAAAAATTTTTTGTTTCTAAGTACATACCTTTCCACTGGTACTTGTGACGAAAGAATTCAAAAGTTTTCCTAACACCAAAATGTGGAGCATGTGCAGTTTCAATACAAATTTTTATCAAAGATTTTGGAATTACAATTCTATTTACAATTTTCCTTTTATTTTTATGTGCATTTTTAAACATTAACAAACCTGAATTAACATCTAGAAAATATTGTTTACATTGTTTCTTATCAGATAAATCATTCATAATTTTACTTAAAGTTGCATCCTGTTTTTGTTCATTTAAAATATTCTGCATGGAAAGTTTTTCATTAGGTTGAAAAAGAGTGATGTTGTTTACATTTAGAGAATTTTCCTCCACAACTCTGGAGAGAACATCAGCTGGATTTAAACTACCAGGTATATGAGTTGGAGTAAATGAAAAAGTGCCCAAATACAATAACCACGTAGCAACTATCTCAGGCTTTTTGTCCAGACTTTGATATTCAGTTAAAGGTTTAGCATCAGTTAAGAGTTCAAAATTTTCCCCCAATAATAGGTCATGGAAATGTTTGACAGAAGCATAAATAGCAAGTAATTCCCTTTGTATAGAAGGATGTTTACATTCTGCTGGTGTTAATTTTCTAGAAAAAATTCTAATGGGAAATAAACATTGTTTTTTTTTTTGCAATAATATACCACAAATAGCAATTTTACTAGCATCAGTAATTAATGAAATAGGCAATTTTGGATCCAAGTTTTTTAACGTAGGTTTTTTGAGAATGATTTCCTGTACCGTGTTAAAAACATTTTCACATTCAACTGACCAAACAAATGGAGTATTTTTCTTTGTTAAATTTACCAAAGGTTTAACAATTCCTGCATAGTCAAAAATCAAACCTCTAAAATAATTTAGCATACCCAAAAACATTTGTACCTGTTTTAAATTTTTTGGCCTAGAAAAATTTGTAACTTGATTTACATTTTGTTCTGATGGAGAAAAACCATTTGCATTTAGATCAAAAACAAGATATGTAATTTCTGATTTGCACAACTGCAATTTTGCTGGATCAAAAGTAAGATTAAATTTTATGAGTCTATCAAATACTTCCTGCAAAGTTACTTTTAGTTCACCTAAGGAATCCGCTGCAATTATGATGTCATCAAGAAAAAATTGTACATTTTTACCTGTGATACCATTTAAACATTTTGAAATTAGTGTGTGAAAATATGATGTACTATTTTTAGAATCAAAAGGAAGTCTAGTCGGTTGAAAATTTCATATTTCTGTACAAAATGCAAGTTTTCTCTTATCCTCATCTCTCAATTTTATTTGAAAGAAAGCTGATTTCAAATCCAAAACACAATAAATTTTCCTACCTGCAATGTTTTTAATAATTTCAGAAATTTTTGGAAGACAAATTTTGAACGTTTCAGTGATACTGGTTAAGAAGTCTATAATCTACTACCATTCTAAATTTTGGTTCAGAATTACTATCATTAGGATTTTGCTTTTTTTAATGAAAATTACAGGAAAACAATAGCTCGAAGAAGATGGTTCAATGACACCTGACTCCAAAAGATTTTTAAATTCCCGCTGAGCATATTTTTTATCTATAAATGGAATAGAATAAGGTTTTGTTTGCAAAGGAAAATTATGCAAGAGAGAAAATTCTGGAGTTACAGCTGTAGTTTCACCAAGAGTTTTATATGACTTTGAAAAAACCTTATAATTTTTTAGAAGTAATTCCTGCATATTTTTTTTGTCTTTATCATTTAAATGATCAAGTTTAAAATCAGATTTGAGTAACTCGTCTCTACGCATTTTATGAATTTCATTTAAGTTTAAGGTGTTAATTTGATAAATATCAGATTCAGAAGGAGACATGATGTCATTTACATCAAATGTTGATAATTTACCCATAATTGTATTCTTTCTTAGATGAATAACTTTGTTTGTTTTATTTTCAATTATAGTGTGAAAGAGATTGGCGTTAGTTGGAACATTTAAGGATTCATTGATTACATAACCCAATTTATTCTTTTTTTGGAAAAAATAGATCTTTGTCTTTTGAAATATTTTTTGGAACTTTTAAATTTATTATTTCTGTTGAAAAAGGATGAACTGTTATATTATTGGCTATTTTGACATGCGCACGAAAAGTTTCCTCGCTGACATTAACTTTCTCACAATTATTGTTGTTAATTTGCTCAAAGCTTTCTTTTTTGTTTTTGTCACTTTCAAGTATGTCACAATCAGTACTTTCACTGTTAACATTGGTAGGAGAATTTTCCTCAAAATCAAATTTTTGATTACCAACTAGAAGTTGTTTGTTTACAGTGTCTATGACAACTTTATTTCTTTGCAAAAAATCATACCCCAGAATAGCATGATAGTGAGAATTCCATGGATTCAAAGTCACAAAAAATTGATTCGAAAACCATTTACTTTCAATTTTGAATTTTAAATTAATTGCTGACATGTATGGAACTACTGTGTTATCTATTGTTTTGATTCTAACCATTCTTCAAATGTACTCAACTTTAGTTTTTGTTTTGATTTTATCCACAACATGTGGCTAAATTAAATTTACATTAGCACCTGAATCAATAAGACATTTTAATTGAGTACCACAAATTTTTATATTTACAATTGGAAGATTGTTGCTATTGTTAGTGCACGACATTAATATTTTTGTCTCTGTTTTGTCTAAAACTTTCTCTTTTTTATTTTGATTTTGAATTGGCTGTTTAGCTGAGCTATTTTTTTTTTACTTTTTTACTTTTTAGTTTGAGATTTATGTTTTTGATTGCATTCTCATCCTTTGATTTATCACCATCATACTTTCCTAACACTTTGACATTACTCTCCTGTTTTTTCTTTGTTACATGAGAATTTTTTTGTTGTTTTCAAAATCATAACTCTTTTTTTAAAGACTCCTGCCAAAGAGAATTCTTTTTTTTTGAAATTTGAAAGAATCTTCTAGACGTTTAAATCATTTCTGAAACCTCTGTTCGAAGCACTTCTGAAGTTACCCCTGAAATTTCTACCAAAATTACTCCTTTGATTGGTTCGAGAGCGGTATGGATGAAAACTATTAGAACGAAATGTTCTGTTGTTGCTCAGCCTGCTATTACCCATGTTAAATCTCCCTCTGGTGTAAAGAAAACAATTTCTTGCTATGTGGTTAAATTTTCCACATATTTGACACTGAATTTGTTGATTAACTTGTACATTACTAGAGGTAGATGGTGCTTCTGTCAAACTATTTACCGCCATATTTTGAGTCGAAATAGCATTAACCTTCTCTGAAAGTTCCAAAATTTGTTTATTTTTGTCTAACTGTTGAGTTAAGATTTGATTTATACCAGAGTATGTTGTATTAAATTCACCACTATCTTCTCTAAGAGCATTGTCAATATTTTTTGCCATTGCTGCAGCAGATTTAAATGACTTTGGCCCCAATTTTTTTACTTCGACCCTGATGTCTCAATAAATTTTGAAAGTTTTAACTTTTCTGTCAAAGTTACTAAATTTTCCTCTTCACTGCCTTTTGGATTTATAAATTTTTCAGTATTTAAATTTACCTGATCTGCCAAATCTGAAATTGATTGGCTTACTTTTTGTTTTAGGTTGTGAAACTGCCTTTGAGCTTTTTCAAAATTTGCTTTTTTACGAAATTTTTCTTTAAGCTTGTTTACCAAAGAATCAAAATCTTTAATTTCTTCAATTTTGGGATTACTCACTAGAAGTTTTAATGCCTCGTCTTTCAATTGTAGTTTTAGAAATAACATTTTTTGTGTTTCAGCCCATTTTTCCAAGCGAGCAATATCTTTGAACTGTTTTATAAAAAAAATCAAAATTGTCCCCACCCTTAAAAGGAGTGAGAGAAGAAATTAGGCTGTTAGCCATGATAATAAACTAAATATACTGACAGTAATGAAAGATATATATATATATATATATAAGATATAAAAATACTTAAATAATACGCAAAATTAATATATGTAAAAGTCATGTAAAAACACTGATAAATATATACCCAACAAGTTTTGAAACAATATACCAAAAAATATGAAATTATTTTCACTAAATTAATACCATGTCAATTTTATTCCTTCAGAGGAGACTGGAGTATCGAGACAAAAAAATAAATTTTTTTTAATACTCTGTCATGTGCATCAATGTTAAATTTAAATTAGTTTGCAGTAAAAATTTAATTTCTTATACAACCCAAATTCTCAACCTATAATTAATATAATACACTTTTGTTTTTGTCACTGCCCCACAGTGTTGGTTGCTGGGATGTTAATTAAAAAACGTTAATGCTAGATTGGTACCCTATTGATAAAATTAGATTAATATATACCAATTATTAAATCAAAACTGGGTGCTTTAATATAAAACACATCAAATATACAACATTTTCTGCACTTAATTGAGCAAGTACCTACCTTTACAGACACAGGTACCTAAAATTATATTTAACTGGCCGCTAAATTAATGAACTGAAAACATAAACATTGCGTTATTAAAAATAATTAGAGAATATTGAAACAGAATCAAGTTGTAAATTTTAAATATTTTTTATTTATAAATGTTTAAATTAAGTATTACTGCCATGTTATATGAATTAATAGTAATTAATATATGCGTAAACATCAATATAAAAATACAAATAAATGATAAATGTAGCTCCACATTAATATAAAAAGAACATTGCAGACTTTGAAAATTACACAATATACTGAAAATGAAAAATTGGAGTAAACGAGAGATCTCTCTATTTACGTTCTATTTTGTGGTTGTCGAGCTAATGCTTTTTTTTGATAAATCAGACACTCTTGAAACATTTTGTTGAAGAAACAGATTACACCGCCACACCAATATTTCAGAAGACACTCCTTGATTACCCTCATAATTGAAAAATGCAGAAATAAACTACAACACATACCACCAACAGTTTAGTGATCACTTTTTATAACATCACTGATGAGAGTGCGGATTTTACAGCCTTTTCATTCACGATCTGTGATCTAAAATGCTCTTACTACTTTAAAAGCCAACACAATTTCTTTCAGCGGTAACCCAGATCGTTGGATGATAGGTCATAACGGTTATCATTCAACACAGCCGAGAAAATCAAACGCTGGTCTTGAAAATCGTTCGGACAACGCTCAACACCACTTTTTAAAAATATTATTGGAGTGATATATATATTTTTTATTTTACTTCATCTGCTCTTACGTGATCATTTCTCATAAAATCTTCTGCACGTCTGAAAGGCCGAGAACCGAAGGAAATAAAAATCCCAACGGTCTCGTGAACCTCCAGACGTGCGTCGGTTACTTTCAGTGTAAAAAGGCAATCTAAATCAGACAAAGGAAAATGCTTCCAGTTAGAGACGCCAAAGCCAATTAACGCAAAAATGCATTCACGAAACAAGATGGCGAGTAAATAGTCCCGTTGAAAAAAATTTGATTTATAATTTAATAAAGTTGAAACATTAAAGGAAAAGACATCAAAAGTTAAGACAATCAATATTTAAGTCGATTACAAAGTAAATAATTAAGAAAAATTTAGATATTTAACAAAACTGTTAAAAGTTACCGTTAAAATTTCAAAAGTTGCCAGAGATGCCACAAGATTCGAAAGAAACTTTGGTGGCGAAGATTTAAATAATTAAAAATACTGATAAAACCGAAAAATGATGTAGATGCAATTTTTGCAATCTAACACCTTAGAAAGCCCGTTGTAAAATATGATTATGGTATAATAAAATTATATTTTACTCTTAATATAGTTATGAACCAGAGGCAGTATTGCAATGTTGTTAATTCTCTTTCCGTTAAAGTTTTTAATATGCAAAAGTTTCCATTTATATTCATTGTTCCATCTTTATAAATGACGAATTCACATTCGCCTATTGTGAATGAGAGCAGAAAAACCCCTCTATGTTTACTATAACTCTTTATTTTTTCTATAGAAAATCTATTTCTTACCCATGGCATGTATGAGTTAACTAGAAACTTCGAAACTGATGTCAGAAATTTCAATTAAAATTTAATTGATTCTAAAATTACGCCTATATTTAAAATACCGGTGTAGTAATTTGCATTTTGAAAATAACACTGTAACAACAAGTTACTCCTGGACTTCTTAAACAAACTTTATATAACCTTAATAGGAAATCGTATAGTCTGAAATAGACTTGATATAGTCATTTTTATATTTATCTAATATGAACACGTATTATAGATTGTAGTTTTGTAATATTCGTAATTAGGTAATATTCGTGTTTGCTCTGCAATAATGTTAGTTCTTTCGGACAGAATAACAAAAATAATAGAACAGACACAGCTAGTAACCCCTTAACTTCTTCGAGGGCGTATATACACTTTTCAGAGCCTCAGTAGCTCTGGAATATTATATAATATTTGTACAATATTATACAATATCCAAATTATACAATTATACAAGCTTCCAAAATATTATAAATACTCAGAAGTATCGAATACCGTTCTAAAAATATTGTACAACAAGTAAAAATATTTTCAAGCTATTAAATTTTCCTAAATATGAAAAACGTAAAGTTTTACATAAAATTATTAATTTTCATCAGGATTTCTCCTGACTTGAGGTATTATTTTTAAAAAATCTACTGAACAATTTATCTTTAAGGTGCTGAATAATAAACCGTGTTATATAATGCAGTGGAAACGATATTATTCATTCTACGTTTATAAACTTTGTACAATATGTCAAAAGTGATTAAAACATTATTCATTTTTAAGGAAAAAGAAACAATTTTTCGTAATGAAAATGAAAATTTTTTTAAGAAAAAAAATTCCAAATTTTTTAAAAATAAAAGTGAAATTATGCTTGCCGTCAACAGATAGCAGATTAATTGATTTTTCCTTTTTTTCTCATTTAGTTAACTACCACATCTACCTGCGCATTTAAGCATCTGACGAGTCCTATCTGGATGGCACCGCCTAGCCAGTAAAAAGGTTCCAGATTCGAAGTTTAGTGCAAGCTGAATGCAGTATAGTTTATCAATAGAAATAAAACAGTATAAAAAAACCCGAGTTCGAATTAAAGAATTACCAAGAGAGGTTGTTTTTGAATGCATTAAAAAAATCTTTTTTTCTACAATCTAACACATAGTCTTTTAGACTATCAGATCCTATTATCAAACATAAATTTACAAAAAACATAAAATACATATTTCGGATATTGTATAATATGCAATATTGTAAAATATTATATAGCATTGTGCAATATTATATAATAATGCCTAATACTATATAATATTGAAAAAATGACGTACACTTTACACTGTTTCAATACTTTCAAAAGCATTGTATAGTATTTCTTAGATTGCAAAAAATGCAACTACATCACTTTTCGGCTTTATCAGTATTTTTAAATATTAAAATCTTCGCCACCAAAGTTTCGTTCGTTTCTTGTGGCATCTCTGGCAACTTTTGAAATTTAAACGGTAATTTTTAACAGTTTGATTAAATATCTAAATTTTTCTTAATTATTTACTTAGTAATCAACTTAAATATTAATTGCTTTAACTTTTTATGTCTTTTCCCTCAATGTTTCAAGTTCATTAAATTATAAATCAAATTAATTTAACGGAGCTATTTGCTCGCCATCTTGTTCCGCGTATGAATTTTTGTGTGAAGGGGCTTTGGCGTCCCTGACTGGAAGGATTCCTTTGTGTGGTTTTCTAATTTGACTGGTCCAGACTTTCTAAAAGGTGGTGCACCTGCGTGGGAGCCCGAGGGCCGTTGGGCCTCTCGGAGCTTGTCCCTGCAGTTTTTTCCGTTAATCCTAAAATTGAATCCACTCTGATCTGAAGCTGAATTATTTTACGTTTGTGTTCCTTTCAAAAATAAGTATGCGAAACAACTGTGATGGGAAGAATGAAGGTGTGTTCTCCGGCGCATGTCCAGAACAAACTGTGATATAATATGGCTTTCATAAAGAACAGAAGTGATTGCTTCCTTAAATTATAATCTCTGCTACTTGCTAGTATAAGAAGGCAAGGACATTTTTTCTCATCAGTGATCCCGATTAATGATTGTGAATCACCTCTTACAAAACCTGCTGTTTGTGTATTACCAACTTCAACATTTCTGTTTTTTAAGAATGAGTGGTGCCACGTCTAAAGTTGGTGATGTAAATTTATACGTGTGCAAGAAAATACTTCAAGTCAAATACTAGGCTAAGAGAGCTTTTTTTTCAAGGCAAAAATTTGAATATAAGTGATAAATAAAATCACTTAACAAGTGCGTCTAATAATTCAAGACGTATTTTTTTGTGGCACAGAATAGTCTTCAATATGTTTCTTGAATTTAAGTTGTTTTTACTTAGTATCCTTATTACAATTTTTTAAGCCTGCAGTGCTTTCATTTAATGTGTAGCTACATTTTTTATTTGTTCTTATATGTTGGTTGTGTGCATCAATCTCAGTTACTTTAATTCTCTATTATATGAATAGTCAAGTTGGCAGTCTAAAGTTTAAGTGTGAAAATAAAAAAATATTTAATTTCAAAATTCTAGTTTTCTTCAATCTTTCAATTGTTTTAAGCAACGCAATGTATATTTATGTTTTCAGCTTCTTAATTTAGCGGCCAATTAAATTTTTCAGGTGCCAGTAAAGGTAGGTACTTGCTTAATTGAGTGTAGCAAAAATTGCATATTATCTGTATTCATGTTTCAGCACCCAGCATTCATTTAATAATTGAATAATAAATCTAAATTTTAACTATTTGGCACCAATCTAGTTTCAACATTCTAAAATTAACAATCCACAATTAACAGTATTATATTTACAAATTTTACAATATTACTATTTTTCCTCATCTTGAGGATCCGATACTCCACCATCAAATTTTACATTTTGTGATTTTTCCATATTAACAATAAGCGTTTTTTTCTTGCAGAACGTACCAATGCTTTTCGCAAACTCACCGCATCATTATACAATGCTACTACCCTATAGAGTAAATCACTAATACAATAAAGAGCAAATTCTTGGTAAAGAAATTTGAACATAGCAATTGGTTGGTTTATATTTTTACTGCACAAGCTGTAAATAAACGGTCGTAGAGGAAGAAAAAAATTAAATTTGTACTTATTTTATTTATTTATTTTACTTATTTAGTTCTTCGTGGGAGCTCAGGCCTTGCATGGAATTATTCACAATCGACAAATCTAGTAATATTCTGAGTCATACCTACTATGTTTTGTAGTTATTTGCGTTACAACGATGACTATGGAAGCCGTGAAGTGTATGATAGCATCAATGAATTCGACTCATGCATTCATTGTTTGTTGGTGATTAAGTTGATTCGAATTACATATTCTGTCCACGAGCTAGGTCTTCGTCGTTTTCATATAAATTTTATACATGTTCGGTAAGTCCTATAGCGGTGTTTTATTTATAATTTCTTGTTATTTCTCAAGTAATCATTCTTTAATGTTTGAACAGTCGATTTCTCGAAATGATAACATGTTGATTTAGTGCTTTATTATACCAGCATCTTAAATCTTGCCTTCAAGTCGACAATAAATGTTATAAGTGCCATATCATAAATCGTACTGATATGACTTAATATATATCTTGTTTTCTCTGCATTTAAGAACACTGATATTTTAACCCTCCGTTAGGCTTGGGCGGTCTCTCAAATAGCTTGTGCATCGTTTGCTTTTCATCTATAAATCATTTGGCAATAGTTTCACGCATATGATTTTCACGAGCCTTTGAGAACTGGAAGCTAGAGAAGTTTCGGCTTCAGTTGCATATATCGAAGGCCCAGAAACCATATAATTCCGATCTCTCAAATCGCCGAGCCCAAATCATGAGATTTTTTCTCTTTGTTTTCTAAATTTTTATTTGCAATTTTTTTAAGATGTGTACTACTACACTTAATACAAAATGAATTCAACTTATTGAATGAAGTCCCCTTAGAAATTGTGAATGATTGTCTAAAATGAAAGTGTTTCTTTCCCTAGATTCACGATGGTCTCCAAAATAATCAATCTTTGTGATGAGAACGATTTGCAAACAATTTGCGGAATATTTTCGTAAGACTGTGAGATAGAGCAACATATATAAAAATGAATAGATTTTATGCTTTTGAATGAAAAAAAATAAAGATTAATTCATTTTAGATGAAAAAAGAGCAAGTGATGTGAGAGACCACCTCGGCTAACATGCAGCATATAATAGCCACGACGAAATTCAAGGTTAATTGTTAGTTTTTAAAACTGATTTAAAAAAACTGACAACTTGTATTGACTTGTTAATACATGAAAAAACATACAGCAATGTGAAATATTATTTTTTTATGTATAGACTATGAAACCTCATCATTTTTTATATCCGCCACCGAATCCACACAACATAAGGGTGGAATTAAATTTAGTATCACTTGTTCCACATCTCATGAGCACCAATCAACAATTATGCCATGGTACAACTTCATCCGTAGTAGTTACATCTACTACATATAAAGACAAAGGCTAAAATACAGCAAGGAAATGCGTTTTTAGAAATAAATATAAAGATTCAAAACAGGAAAAGAGCAAGAACAGTAGAAACAGTTGATTTTGTAAAGCTTGAGGAGAAGACAATGCCTCAATGTTTAAAATGTAAGACAGAAGTTCAAGAATTTTGTGTGGAGTTTTTCGATACTTTTCAAGTTTCGATAATAATTTTTAATTCAGTGTATTACTCAAGGAATATTATTTTTAGTTATTTGTGTCCCATCTTTTTCTTAGTCTTTAGGAGGTACCACTTAAGACCTTTGCTCCCTTAGTCGTACCGTTGTTACTTTTTCAACATTTGATAATTGTATGTAAAATCATATAGATATTTTGAACAATTATATAATAAATAGCTGAAAAATTTGTAAAAACTTTTAATATAGCAAATATTTCTTATTCAGTTAATAAATCATACAGTTTATAGACTCGTTTGTTTTTATTTATTTTCTACTTTTTAGCTTTGATTTAATATTACAAATATTATGGAATCTTGAAATCATTTATTTCCCATATTCTCTTCCAGGTGGCACATTTCGTATGGAATCAAAATTTAACTAATTTAACTAAAATAATAAATTAAGTAAAATTGAGTTTGACAATATTAAAATATTTTATTGTCTTCGAGAAAACACAAGTGTACACAATATCAGAAATTTAGCACAACAAGCAGTGATTGAAAAATAGATTACGAAATTCCATTTTTACAGATATATCAAGTTAACTAAAAGTTTTTGAAAATATATAAACTCTGAAAGTTATTTTTGAGAAAATCTATGTTTTCTTTATGTCTCGTTTCCCTATTCTTTAAATTAGAAATGCATTACTTTTAAGAGTTAAATATATTTTATTTCACAAATTATCTGCTTTAAAACCATAGATGTAGATATTTTTTCCTTAACACTTCACAACCTGAGCTTTTAAACTAATAATTCCATGGAAATCAGTTTTAACTATTTCAAAATCCTCTTTTGTATTTTTTAAAATACAGAAACAAATAATCGATGGATACATTTCGCTTAAATCTAATTTTATTTTATACCCTTTTTAGGCGATAAAAACAAGACTTTTACAAATAAAATAATGGCAATGTAAATGAAGACATTGTTATAGAAGAGTTTTTTAAAAGACGATTAACATAGTAGAGAATAACGAAGGGTCAAGTATAAAAAGTAAAAAGCACATTTCTTGACTTTCATATTTAGTGAGAAAATAATCTCAAATGAAATTGAATCATGGCAAGACGATTTCATATTAAAACGAGTAAAAAGTTTTTTTAGTGCCATCATTACCGAAATAATGCATAATCCTTCTTCATCTCTCTTTTTTTATTTAAAAAAATACGGCTTCGACATTAGTAAAGTATTTTTTACAAAATCATTCACGATTTCTGTTGGATATTTTTCAAGACAATGCAATCATAAGAAATGAAACTAATCAGTGCCTGACGTTGTTTATATTCGAGACTTTATCGAAACAGTTGAAATAATAAAGAATAAACTATTCGAAATAAAAGGAAATTTTTACCGTTTGTGTTTTTAATCGGGCAAGATAGATGATTTCTACAAATGGCAAAAATAAAAAGCGTTCTTCGATTTTTTTATTGGTATTTGCAATCTTAAAGTGCATCAAAATGGAACAAATTTTAATTGTCTAGGAAAGTTTAATACACTCTTACAAAATAGAAATTTAAAATCGTAATTAAATTTCTAACATTAATTTTCATTTAAAATTCTGACATTCTCTAACTATAATGTATTTATTATAAATTTTCTATTCTACCATCTCGGTGAAACTGATATGGTAATTTTATTTCATTTTGAACTTTAAATTTTGTTCTCGTGACACGAACTGAAGCACTAGAAGTTACCGATAGGGTGAGCTGTTTTCCTCATCGTGTAGCGAAAAGTCATTCTAATATATTTAGGCATTATGTTTGTGGTTGCCAATGGCTGGGTTTGGCTGTAATTTGAACCAAAATGGGCTTGAGTATTCATCCTGTTAATGAAGATATTATTGTTATGTTTATAAAATATAAGGAAATCGGAAATGGATTTTTTGTGGTTAATAGCCATTTTTGTGATTAAGAGCCATTAACCATATCTAAGTCATTATGGACAATGCGAAAATCCTCAGTAATTATATGTTTATATTTTTGTATCTCAGAGAAATCAAATACCTTAACATGTATCTCTTGCTGCTTTGAACGTAAATTATGCATTTCAGAATCCAATCAAAATAAAATTATAGCGACGATCCTCATTAAAGTTTTGCTATGAAAAAATTAACTGTAAATTGATGGAATCGACACTGACTGCGCTGTATATTTTTATCCTCACAGTTTTATTTTAATATTTGCATGTACAATCAGAGATTTTTAATTATAAAACCAAATCTTTATTTTACGAAAAATAGGATAATAATATAATTTTGTATGGTAAAGCATAAAAATCTCGATTTTTTGAAATTTAAAGCATGAGTGCAGCTCTAGGGTAGACCGGGGCTAGTTGGTCTTAGGGGCACGTTGGCCCAGTCGCGATATTTTTAAAACTTTCCGGTATTTAACGTTGTCAGTTCAGACAAGTTGTGTGTTGTCCCGTCGTCCTTATTCCACATCAGCGTCATTGAAGAAGCAGAGTCCCTTAAAAAACCAGCTAGATTGTTCTAATGTTTACTCAGCTGAGTAAATTTCTTCACTTGTAAATAATCGTTTTCTTTCGTTGCTTGTAGATTAGAATTTCCATTTTGCAAATAATATTCAGAAAGATAATTCTTCATTGTTACTTTAGGGCTTGTTTGTTTATTGAAATGCTTTCAGAATAAATCCCTGCAGTTATAAGAAACAAAAATGGCGATATGGGATTAGTTGGCCCATTCGCAATTTCAACATATACAGAAATATCTCTGAATATGTGGGATTGAATTGCGTCAATTTAGTATGCAAGATACTTTTTATGAAAAACCATGCGGATTCAATTTTGATTAAAAATACACAATAGAAGGCTCTGCTATATAATACGATTTGATGATTACCATAAGAGCTATTGAGTAGAAATGCACTAAATTTGTATATAACACACACAATGTGGATAATAACACAACTTCGTCATTTAGATTAATAATATAAAGAAAATTTTGTGATAGTTGCTTCATACTAGTAGTGGGTCAATTTACCACGCAGTCGCGGCAGGTTGACCCAAGCGACTTGGTGTCAGTTTGGGGTTTTAAGTTAATACCGATAGTTAATATATTCAAATTTTACTAAGGCGAATTCTTTCTGAAAATGCATTGAGAGTGCCAGCTGAAAATATTTTAAAACTTTTGAATTCACTTTTCCAAAATATTCTCAGAAGAAAAAACGGGCCAACTAGCCCCTGTCTACCTTATATATTTTCCATTTATAATTAATATTAAAATTTTCTGGAACGAAAGTGTCAATTGTTAAAAAGTTTTTGTGAACCATATATGATTTCTAAAAAGGTGAAATTGATCTCTTTGAACATACTTTTCTGCGAAAATATGTATCCAGAAAAAAAATATATCCAGTCCAGTAAAAATCCAGTACTTTTTTAAAAAACCAAGAGTCATCATTTGTAGCTTTCTACTGTTAGACTAAGAAATGTAGATTGGTATTAGCATTGTATGGTTTTTGGCACAAGGTCCAATTTAAGACAAGCTTCAACATTCAGAATATTTAATGAGAGATCAAGGACAAAAACAGTTTCAAGTAGAGCAAGAATGTATATTTACAATATAAAATAAAACCCACGCCAATAGTTTAAAATATGTGCAGTTTAATGTGATTTGGCGCAAAGGTCAAGTGTTAAAATTTCAGATATTGGAAAAAAATAGTTTTTATAAATCTGAGAAGTTTAGGGTGGGTTTTTCACCTACCGACTAAAAAATAGAAGCCGCTTATTACAAACTTTGAAATATACTTCATGAATTTTTTCCCAGGTAAATCAGTAATAACAAGTATTACTACAAGAGAGTGCCATGCAAAGTATAAAGTAAGCATTTCAATTTTTGAATGATTTCTCAATTTTTGATGTTAACTTTTTGCATAAAAACTTTGAAAGTTATTCTTTTAGATAGATTCCTTTTAGGAAGACTACCTATTTCAATAATTCTCATAACACAACTTCATAAAAATTGACCCGAAACCAGCCTTCTCTCTCTCTCTCTATGTGTGTCTATGAGTGTACGCTTTACCCATAATATCTTGTGAACAAGACAACTAGAGTAATTTTGATTAGATTTGAAACGGAAAGGGATCTGTGTTGTAGAGGAAGGGGGGAAATTCTGGGTCATATTCGTAGATAGGCCATCCAGCTCCAAACGGGGAATATGAGGGGTGGACATTCATTCCCTATAACTCTCTTACTACTGAAGATAGAAAGATAATTCAAATCATTTGAATTCTTGCTTCATCATAATGAAAAAATTTTGTATTTTTGACAGCTTATGCACCCTTATAAATTAAAGGTCGTCCAGTCCCCTTTATTGAGCGGTTTTCTATCTAGGCATGTGACATTTCGTTGTAAAGCTCTAAGCAATTACATTCTATTTCACCTTATTTCAGCTCAGTAGTTTCGACCATTATGATATTAGAGGTAAAATTTTACAGGGAATTAAAATTTTATTTTCCCTATATCTCTCTTGATACTAAAGAGAGAAAGACGGCTATTGCCTGTTCGAACGGAGTACACATGCGTTTTCTCACAATAATTGGATTCTTCCGTACTATGCTTTAGGTCACTCCCATAAGTCAACCCACTTACAAGCACAATAAAATACAACAAAATACATTTGAATTCGGCTGTTCTTATCTCGTCTAATTTACAGCAATATTATATCGCTCTTGTATAAGACTTCCAAGAGTTTTACGAACCTAAAACCTAGATAAAAGGAATCTACCGTGTCCTTCAAGTTCTCTAAGAGGATTTTTTTATTTGAAAAACAGTAATAGCTAGTTATCGCTTCTTCAAGTATTTTATCTGAGAGGAAATGCCTTTCCACATTAAATCTAATTTATCTTCTTTATTTTTACCATCAAATATACAAATATTTTTAAAAGCTTTGCCAATTTTTTAATGATTATGAAATTCAAACACTTTTTGGATAATCAATCTTTCATATCGCTTCCTTAGTGATGCCTGAAAGTTTTATAAATTAGTAAAAATTTCGCGTGATATAATAAAGACAAAGAAATTTTTTTTCTGGAAATTTTATGTTGTGCAATAATTTTATATAAAATATTTAAATACAATCAATCACGTCCTTCTATATTAGCAGTAAGTTTGTCTTTTAATACTTCTTTACACACTTTTAAAAAAATCTTACGAGAGAAAATTATACGGAGAAATAATAACAAAGCAAATATTTTAATTTTAATATTAAAAATGCTATCCATGAATCCTAATTAAGATTCGATGTTATGATAAGTTTTGATATTAGGATAATATATGATGTTAAGTTTAAGATCTGGGGTTAGGTAAGATTGATGGTATGAAGAAATAAATTACTTAATTAACATCTTAATCGACGTATGAATCAAATAAGATTTATACGGCGATCAAATACGTTTCATACCTATTGTCTAATCAGATGACCCCTCCTCTATTGTAATTAAGAGATAACAGAGAAGGGATAATCTAATTTGATAGATGGTTCGAATCGCAGACGTGAGTCGTGGCAGCTAACGTGTTAATCTATCATAAAAAATAATTATCTTCCACATGTTTAAAACTATAAACATCCAACCATTCATATGTTACTATTTATTTGCTAAGTTTATTTAGAAAATAGTTTCATAGAAATTTATAGTAAACATTTTTTAAGCTGCATAATAATATTTTTTTATTTTATAGAAGGAGAAATTCATCTTTTTCAAATACTTCTTCTCTAATTATGCAGTGCTTTTCTCATAATCACATATAAAACGAATAAAAAAATAACACAATTACACAATGTAAAATTGCATATAGTTTTTAAAAAGCTGAGTATTTTTACTTACTGTTACTTAGTTTAACCATGGAAAACAAAGTACACTTTTCTTTCAGAGGACTTGGCAATGAACAGAAAATCTTTAAATCAATTTACACAATTAGTTAATTCTAAAAGTAAGACTGACTGCAGTATAATAATAACATTTTAAAAATATTTAAAATTGACTTTATTAACATTAAATCCTATCATGCACTTCAATCCAGTAGAAATAAAACGTTCATTCTACCAATGAAGAATATTATTGGTTCTACATTAATATAATTATTTTCAGTTGCACTAACTTTGGAGTTTTTCCAGATACAATAAAAACTGAATTCTGAAGTATTATAGCCATCGAATTTAATTTTGCTCGTTAACAATCGTTAAAACAATGAAATACACTTTTTATCTAATGATCATTTTACTTTTACATTCATAATTTAACTTTAAAGGACTCATTGAGAGAAAAATAATCTCATAGAGAAAAAAAGTTGCATTTCTCTTAATGAAGCATATTTTTTCCTGTACTATTTCGGAAACAGATGAGTTTCGCGATTAAGTTTTATTTTCAGATGCCAAAAAATCTTCTTAAATCAAGCCATTAATATAAAGAAACATTTCATTATTAAAATTATCGGTGAAAAACCTTATTCTTAATTTTAATTCTTAATTTTAATATCAAATTTGAAGGAAAATATTTTCCTATTATACGAAAACTAGAAATCACACCTAAATTTAAGCAGAAGTAAGTTCTTTCTCAGAAAAGGTAATTGGGCCATAAAAAAATCACAAAATAAGTAATTTAATTATTCAAAGGAAATTAAGGGCTCTCCGTCCTTTCAACAACAGTTTTGTTTGAATACTAAAGGAAACTGCTTTGGGAAGTTTTAAATGCCGAATTGGTTTTCTAAGTCTCAGTTTCGGAAATATTTTCTTATAAAATGGTTAATGAGATGAATAAATTTCATTTTAGAGTAGGAAGTGTTTTTTATTTAAAATTAAATGAAAATTTGATGCTGAATGAATTATAAATTACAATAAAGAAAGTGTACGACATTAATTTTTCAAAACACTTTGTTTTTTTACCTCCCAAGGATTCCTGAAAACTTTTGATTTAAAATTAATTATTAAAATGAAATAGAAATGAGTGATTTTTCTAAAATAAAACGGATTTCTACATTGCTGTCAACGTATTTTCTGTTGTCGTATATTTTGAAAAATTATTAAAGAATGTATCTGTTGAAAGAATCGATTAAAAAATCCAATTGTATTTCAATAATATCTCCTCTACAAGATCCTTTAGAATGCACAACAACAGAAATTTAACTAACTTTGCATCAATTTAAATTTTACTTTTCCTCATTAATGAATCATTTAAGAAATAGAAGGAATTTTGTATACTCATTTCCATATTTAAACGAAACTTTATGCATCAAAAGCCTTTGATCGCTTCTAAAATAGAAAGAACCAATCAACGACCGTCTTTCTTTGCGACTGGATGTAGAACCCATATGGCGTCTATCCAACAGTCGCCCTCAATTGTCCTAAGATATCTTTCACCTTCCTGATCTTCTGTAATGTTTAGAAAGGGACAAATCTAGACTGTTTCAGGATGTTTATTCGAAGTCTAACCCTATTTGTGGTATCTTACCCCTTGGCAAACCGTCCGTGGCCGGCTCAGAATAACATCTATTTAGGGGACTAGTAGTTATTATATTAACGATATAATATTATGTTTTTAAAAACAATCCAGTATTCTGTGTTCTTTGGTTCACCATTGAAGCCTATTAGAAATCAAATCTATGAGTAAAACTAGTGTTTCAGTGAAGGAAAAGCACACCCAGTTTTGATGGAACGAGCATCTTCTTATGAAAGGTTTCTAAATATTTAAGGGAAAATAATTTTTTTAAACAATTCAATATACTGCATTGACCATTAAAGCTTAGCAAAAGTCAAAACTACGACTCTAAGCACTGTTTTTGCTATTTAATTGCTTCTAAATCTCGGAGAGCAGAACATGTTACGTGATATTGTAAAATTTCGTTCGATATTGTAAGATGTGATGCGGTATGGTACACTATTATACAATATTGCGAATACTGTTCAATACCATACATTATTGTACAATATCTATATACTACTGTGATATGGTAGGTGAAGGAAAATGTATAGCTAAAGATAAAATTAATGAAAGAAAAGTGTTGCCACTTTCGTTCAGAAGAAATTATTTTTATGTAAGATTTCTAGATATTTGTTCCATGAAAAGACAAATTTGTGCGGTACTCTTTTTGCTTACTGTGACTTAAAGATATAATTACACAGCCGTGTTGTAAATACATTTTGAGAACAAAAGTTAGCATTAAACAAAATAATTTTACGATAATAAAACGACACTATAATTGTAGGCATTTTTTAACTCGCCGTGGGAAAAATTTAATTGTGCATATAAAAACGTACATTTTATAATTTTTGTTTTGTAATTACTTTCAATTTTTTCTACACAATAGTTTTGATGTAGAAACATCTGTTTTGTTTTTGAGAAAAAATTAACCTATCTAGTACAGTTTCTACATTAACCGTAACTGTTTCCGAAGATAATATTTCTCCTATTTTTCTCGATTTTTAGTTAAACGCATAACATAACACCACAGCATACCCCCGAACTCGGAGCCAGGACGGCTCCCTATCGGTTGGTTGGGTATGCGTGAGACCTTATTGAAAAAAGCCAGAGCAAAAAAAAAACTTCTATAAAAAAGATACAAAAAACAGGAAATTTAAAACAAAAGAATATAATATTTTTTAAAAATTCAGTCTTTCAGGTCGTTGTGTTGTTGAATTTGAGATTGTCGTGCCCTGTGTATGGAAGAAGAGAGAATATGAGTACATAGGGTTAGTTGGGTCTATGGCTAGTTGTTGTCGCCATCTTTTGGAAATAAGAGTGTTTCGTTTTCCGCGATGAAGTGGATGAGTTTTCTGATTTTCGCCCTAGAATTGTTGTTGTTCATGACTCTTTTCCACCAAAGTGGTTCTAGGTCAGCTGACGGTTTTGTTAGGTGGTATGATGTTGTAAACAGGCAACTTGTAGCATAGTGTAAGGGGTTTCCCGGGTTTCCGCAGCCACAGGAATCGCTGCTTCTGATTTTGAATCTTTTAAGATATTTTGGAAATGGGCCGTGGCCCGTGACGAACATTATTTCTGGCCTTTGCCATGGAGCAGGAGTTGTCTTGACTTTTGGCAAAACGTTATGAACGCTCCTGCCTGTTTCTCCATTGTCCCATTCTTTTTGCCAGCGGATGCTGGACTCTTTTTGTAGCAGACTCTTGATATGGTTTCTTGGCGCTGGGATGAATGTGGGGATTCCCTCCTGTGTTGCCTTCTTGGCTAGTACTTCCGCCGCTTCATTACCGCTGTATCCGACGTGAGCCTTAATCCATCCAAGTTTAATGTTTGTTGATTTTAGTAATATTTCCTGTGTTTGTTGAGCAATAGGGCTCTTGGTATAAATTGAAGCAATTGAACGGAGGCTCGACTGGCTGTCTGACCATACTTTTATCTGTTGGTTGGTCTTGCTTGCCCAAAGACAAGCCTCCTGTATAGCAAGAAGCTCTGCTTGGAAGACTGTGTTGAAGGGACTAAGTTGCGCCATCCATTCGTATTTTGTTATGTCTTCTTCCATGTCACGGAAGGCGCTGCGTGTTTTGTCTTCTATCTTTGAACCGTCCGTGTAAATATTGAGACCGGGTACTGGAAGGAATTGCATTTTTAGAGATATTCTGTCTTCTAGTTGAAAAATTGCTGGGTGGAATTTGGTGGATGTTGTGCCGTCCTCGTAGTTATTGGGGTTGAAGTTGATATTGTTGTAATTAGATGTTTTGCGCAGTCTGGCTGTTCTGACGTAGACCGCTTCCTGTTCTGCTTTGATGTGGAACGGTATGATCCCTTCTATAACCTGTAGTGCGGCTGTTGGCGTAGTGGAATATGCCCCTGTGATGTTGAGCAGAAACTTCCTCTGAATTGAATTCAATAGCCTGGATTGTCTGGTTGATAGTGGATAGGCCCATACTGCAGCTCCGCGAAGAATCATCCGCTCTGCCACTGTTCCTTCTCCTGAGGTCTTTGTTAAGTCCCCAGTTTGTTCCTGCTATTCTTGTGATTTTTTGGTGGCGGTGAGTTAGTTTAGTTTTCATGTTGATGAGATGATCGGCCCAATTCAGCTTGTTGTCTATTATTACTCCTAGGTATTTAAGGGAGGTAGATCTTTTAATTATTTGATTATCCCATTTTACTCGAGGACCACTTACTAATCTGCTGATGAGTATGGTGGTGGATTTTTCTGTAGATACCTTGAGTTGGTGTTTGTCAGTCCAGTGTTGGAATTTCGTGAGGGCTGCTTGAGTAGTAGCTTTCAGCTTTGCTCCTGTGGGTTCGCTGATGACGAAGATAAAGTCATCAGCGAAGGCTTGTAAATGGACGTTCGGCTGCCATTCTTCGGATATGATCTCATTTGCCATTAGGTTCCAGAACATTGGACCTGTGCAGGAGCCTTGTGCACATCCCTGCTGTTGTGACCAGCTGACTGGGCCTTGGGCTGGTTGGATGGTAACCTTCCTATCAGTAAGTATATCTTTAAGGGTTTCAATTGTATAAGAGGGGAAGTTGATTTCGTCTAGGCTATTGCGAATTGAATTATATTGCAGATGGTCAAAAGCTCCTTGGATGTGTCTAGGGAGATGACCATTGTATGTAATTTCTTGTTTTTAGCATCTTGTATTTTTTCAGCCAATTGGTGGATGGAGTCGTCAGTGGATCTGCCCTCTCGAAAACCGAACTGGTTGTGATGAAGTATGTTTTTCTTTTTGAGCGTGAGATTGAGTCTTCGGAGAAGGATCTGTTCCAGCACTTTGCCTATGGTTGGAAGCAATGTCACCGGTCTGTATGACTTAATTTTATCTGTTTCTTTGCCGTCCTTGTGGAAAAGGACGATAATTTCCTTTTTCAGTTGTTCTGGGAACAGTGTAATTGGTAAAATTTATTGTAAAAGGTGTGGAGGATTTCAGGAAAGCTATTGTTGACTTCTTTTAGTACGATGTAGTCTATTGCATCGAATCCTGGGGCCTTCTTTGTTGGTGTTTTTTCAGTATTCTTCTTATCTCGTTTTTTGTAATTTGAGGTTCTTGAATTAGTGGGAAGCAGTTGGGTGGAATAACGGGTGAGTGGGATGGAGGGTAGAGTTCCTGAAGTATTTTAAGAGTAAATGATTTTGTCTCCACTTCTTGGATTTCCCAATTGCTTAAAGAGCTCCGCTGGAGGATGCTTATTCTTGACTACCGCTTTGTAAGGCCGGCCATATGGGTCTGATGTTTTGGTGCAGGTGTTCCGGAAAGAATTCCTTTTTGCCTTTTTCGCCTCTCTTTTTAGCTCTGCTTGTTTTTTGGAAAGTTGCAGTTGATATTTCAGTTTATTGTCGTCTTCAGACTTCTAAGTTCTTCTCTTTAGGGCTTGTAATTCTTTTTTCTTTATCTGAAGGTTCTGGTTCCACCAGTTGTTGTTTATTTTTAGTTGGAATTTTTTTATCTTGTATGCTTTTCTACATGCTGCGAAGATTGCCTTTTGGAGCTCTTCCGTTGCCTTCGCCAGATGATCTTTGGTGTTGCTTTCTTCTATCTGTTGCACTAGCTGCTTTGTTTTTTGTCCTAGGTGTTGTAGCATCCTTCTGTGTCCTCCATAGGCTGTCTTGAATCTTGGGTGGCTGTAGTGTGATTGTGAGAGAAGGGTTTCTATAAGGATATAATTGTGATCGCTATGGGTGTAATCTTCAAGAACTTTCCATGTGCAGGAGTTAGAGAAGTCCGTGCCTTTGATGAAAGACAGGTCCGGCCATCCTTTTCGGCCGCAGTGCTCAAATGTGGGAGGGGAGTTTGTTTCATTTAGAAGGTAGAGTTGTTGGACTAGAAGAAAGTCCTCCACTTGAGCCCCTCTTGTGTCTTCATTAGCACAGCCCCAGATCCTGCTATGTGCATTGAGGTCTGCACAGATCAAGACCCTTTCATCACCTAGGTCTGTGAGGATAGAGTGTAGCTCCTGCAGTGTTTCCATGATGTTTTTGTAGGGAGAGGAGTAGGCGGAGATGACTGTCAGTGGGCCTTGTCCGATTTGTATTTTGAGTGCTGTTGAGTTAACCGTTGATTGGAGGAATACTGGTTTATTGCAAGATGGCAGGGCGATAATTCCTGGCTTGTTATTTTTAGAGAGCCGCTGGTTCCATGATCTTGGGAAACCCGCTATTCTTCCGTCTAGTATATATGGTTCCTGGACTAGAATAATAGAGGGATTGTGGGAATTGCTGGCTTCTAACAAGGTTGAGATTGCTATTTTTGATTTTCTGAGAATAATTTGTAAGAAAGTTGTCTTATTGGTGGCTGTTGAGCTGGTTGAATGCTGGTGGTGAGGTGGGTGTTGTAGTAAAAAGTTATCTGTGGTGACCATTTATCTATGCTTGTTGATAAATTGTATTCTTGGATATTGACCAAAGAAGAAGTTCTTGTGTGTATTCAGCAATTCTAAAGTCTTTATTTGGAAAGTTTTAATAATTAACGGATTTCTGGTAAAAAATATTTCTTTTTTATAGCTAGGGCAATTATGATCACCTGCAGAATGTCGGATATCGTGATCCGTTCCATCTTTATCATTTGATTCGTCAGACTGTTCATTCTGTTCTGTAGCATTTAGGGATTAGCATTTGTTTATCTGTAGTATTTAGTTGAAGCAAAAGTAAGAATGATTCAAAGAATATTTGTTACTTTTTTGTTTCTAAGTTTAATGTTTATAATTGTTAAATAAGAATCAACTAATGAAATTAAAACAAAGAATCAAATCTAAATGATAGTTTATCTCGTCTTCCAATTCGTTATAATTCCATAGGATACAAAATTCAAGGACTGCTAAATTATTTATATCGGAAACTTTTAATTTTTCTACACCAACCATATTTTTTTAGAAAAACAACCCATTTCACAAGTTTGTTTTGAAATTTTTTAAAATGAAAACTGTGTATTATTGCAAAAATTATTAGAATGATAATAATTTAACGATTAAGACATTGCTCAGAAAGGTAATAGACTAGTTTTAAGGATAATTATATGAAATGAGCTTTGTGAATGGTTTGAAAGTAATCTGTTATGGTGTGACTGAAAATGTTAAGTTGGGCCTAACCCTATAGCTGAAAAGAAATACATATAAAATGGCACTGTGATCGTATAAATGATTAAATGATTAATACACCAAAGGCAAGAGCACAAGAATGAGTTAGACAAGAAAAACACTATTTATTAACAATTAACCACGACATTACTGTAGAACAAACATTCGACACATCAAAATCCATAAAAATCATTAAAACACGTGTATGCAAAATGTGCATAGTTACTATAAAAATGTTTCAGTATAGTGATACGTGTTGGAAAAAAAATATTATTTTAACTGTAATAATTACTATAAAAATGTTGCAACATATTGGGAAAAAGGAAGCTTCAACTGCAGTTGAAAAAAAGTCTTACCAAAGCATGCTTAAAATGAGGAAGAAAAAATCGAAGCTCGACAAATTATTGACTCGAAGCCGAGATCTCCATAATGCTACACTTTAGTATAAACACCTGTGATGAAGAAATCATTGGGATAATATGTCCTTAAAAACACATAGAAATTCACTCTAATCAATTGCACGAAACATGATTCGAACACTAAGGTAGCAACTCGAAAAGCCAGGAATCATAAAAAGAAGGCGACATCATTCCAAACCAATTCTTCACACGATTCCATCACATGTTGCCGAACGAACCCCGAGAAGCACGTGTGTTCCACCTGTTGCCATTCATGCTCTTCTTAACAGAAACCTGTTCTAACGCAAGTCCAACTAGAACATTAGTCTGTGCACTTTCGGACCAACTATAACATTCCTGTGAACCTTCAGTCCAACTATAATGCAGTCCTGTTCACATAATCATATCAATTTTTAGTAATATCTTTAAAAAAAACAAATGCGTTACAGCCTAAAAACAAGCGATTAAATTTTGTCTAATATTTATTGATGCATTTTTAAATTCACTGCCATCCTTTAGTATTTGTGTATAATAAATAATTAAGTTAAAAAAATTCAGTTAATAGCGTCAGAAGTAATATTCTTTTATAAATATGTTAAATCTAGGTATAAAATATGATCAACACAAAAAAATTTTACCATATTCAGAAAGAAAAAAGAATGGAAGAATTTCAAACTGAATATGAAGTATCAAAGTATTTAAAAAATTATTAAAAGAATCTCCTTACTGAATAAGAAAGTTCTCGTAAGACAGGTCGAATTACTTCCATACGTTACTAACTTACTTGACTCAAGATCTGTATTCTAAAGGCATAAATTTTAAGGAAATTTGTAACTAAAGATCTGCATTCTAAAGGCATAAATTTTAAGGAAATTTGTAACTCAAGATCTGCATTCTAAAGGCATAAATTTTAAGGAAATTTTTCCGGAGAGTTAAAATTAAGGATACTCGGAGAAATGGAAGATACAAAATTTCACCTATTCATGCACTTATATAGAGTTATATGCAATATTCTTTATTTGTATTTACTATCATGAACGGTATTATGGCAATTGCAATGCATTTGTATTTTTTTTAAGTTGAAGAAAGTAAAGGTGATAAGAAGAAATACTGCAGTTGTGGACGTTTACAATTTGAAAAATACGTGCTCCTATTTGATATGTGTGCCAAATATCCAAAGAAATTAATTAAATTTGTTTAGAAAAATAATTTTAACTAGGAAGGATCGAAATTACATTTATTTGAAAACATTTTTTTAAGTTCGATGTTACGAGATTAAATTTGTTGATCACATCATAAATATTATTTTGTATTTGTGCCAAAAGCTGTTGAGTATTTTGCTATTTAAGAAACAGAAGTAATCACATGAATTTTTAGGGCGAGGAAATTGTTCAGAATATAAATTTATTTAGGTAAACTTTTAACATACATAGTTTAGGAAACTTCACTGAGCAAGCCTATATAATTTCAATTTACAGTTGCAAAATTTGATTATTTTAAGTTATATCGAGGCTAAATAAATACTTTTATTTTTATTCATTTACTCTTGAGGAAATGGACCAATTTGATTCAGATTGCATTCTTTTAAAAATATTTTTGGTACAAAAATTCAAATCCTAAATTTAGATTAAAATAAATATCATCAATCAGCATAATTGTATAAAATATATTTTAGGGTAAAAATATAATTTTATTAAGCTGAGAATATATCGTTGTTCAAATGTAAATTGGATGAAAATTTACAGAAGTCAAAAAAAATTTCAATTATCATTTAGCTTAGCTGACATCAACTTTAGAATAAAATTCTTTCACTAGAATTTGCTTTTGCTGTATCTATATTTCTTGTCATTCCAGTTTTTCTATCTGAATGTTATTCTATATTTTCTGAATTCATTCTGAAATAAAATTCACTTCACTTTCCAGGGGCATTATGTAAATGATATTTAAAAATGCTGTTTCATTAAAAAGAAAACAGTTTGATTGGTGAGAAAATTTTCCGGCATTTTTGTGAATATTAGTACCATTAATGACACACAGTAAGAAAAGTGTGATTAATATTTTCTCTAGAGTAATGACAGAATTAAAGCCATTTTCAAAGTTTTCAGTTTCATTACGACGGTAATTTTGAAAAGATTTAATAGTTATGAAAATTTTTGGCTCTGCTTTTGTGTAGGCAATGTGTAGCATTTTCTGGTCCAATTTGTAACATTTTGCTTAAATTATCCAAAAATGTTAAACAGTTTCATTAAAAAACATCTGTTTTGAATTTTCCTTCAGCAATTTAAAAAGATGTAGTGTCGTAATACATGCATCTTTTATTATCAACATTACTTTTAATATTAATAAATTTTAAATACGTAAATAATTTTAAAAATATTTTTAAAATGTTATAATATGTTTCGATGAAATTGCATTATTTATAATTTAAAAAACATTTATTCCCAAGCAAATTTGTCAACAAATATAATTTTTAGATACGTGTATTGTATCATTTATTTCATTATAAAAAAAGATCCTTGATATATATGAAATATTTTGAAAATGAAATTATGATATTTTGAAATTTAAATCAGTAAAAATTAAAACATAGCTTATTAAAATATACCTCTTTATTCCATTCCTCTAATAAAATAATTTGAACATCATTCTTATTGAAAATCCTTTTAATCCATATGAATAAAATAATTAGCTTCCAAAACCTTACACCATCTTAGTGGCAAAATGATTGATTTGATGATCGGTGGTTTAGACTCTCAGTTTTCATCGAAAACGCTTTGTGAGTTCAGTAGCTTGTTGATTCTATGGATCTCCAAAGATTTAATTAAATTATAGAAGTTTCAAGTTTATTGCTGACTGTTTTGCGTAGTTGAGAAAACTGTACGATGCTGATAATAAAATCTGTCTTAAGTTGAATATACGAAAATCTGGACAGTGAGCTCCCATGTGATAGATGTCGTATTTCTCGATTGAAAGTTGTTGAAAACAATGCACCCGTTGACTGTTGTCAGAAATAAAGTTGGAAATGGCCTTAAATGAAATGAATAAACTCATATAAGACGTGAAGATGGGGGAATCCTTCGCAGGATATCCTGCACCTTCGAACTAATGTGAAGACCCAAAGGTTTATTTTCTTGATTGTCCGCATTTAAAAATGAAAAAGTATGTCTCGTCGTTGTTTCGAAAAAAATTTTAGCTTAGCAAAATGATTCTAATCAAACCAAAAAATTTTAACAACGGAAAAACTTATGCATTTGCAAGTATTTAAACTGATAAAACTCAGATGAAATATTTTTTTAAAATTACAATAAGACTCCTGTTTAAGTTGTTGTAACGTTAGAATGCGATGTAAAAGGTTATATTCTGCGGGGAAAAGAAAGTATTGATCAAAAGAAGCCATGAACAAAATGATCCATATTTATGCCTTCGGACTCTTGTTCTTTATAAATGTTTTTTATCGTTTTAATGAGAAAAAGAAGAAAAATGGTACCTCTGTAGTTTCTAAAGGATGCTGATACTTTCTCCTGCTACTTTAATGCGGCTTACATTTTTGCTAACATGATCTTAATTTGACATAAGAGTTAACTTAGAATATTTTTATTGGTCAGCTAATTTGAAACATTTAAGATAATTATGCATAAAATGAAGATAATAAGTTTTTAAATACTTAACTTAAAGTAGCACTCTTATACTCGGCTCTGAAGTAAAAAAGAAAATGAGTGAGAGACTCTCCTTTTAGTTTATGATTACCAATGATAGAGAATCCTTTCAATACAGTCTGTGTGTATATGTCAACAGATTGTCAAATTTCCTTTTCGAAGTCCTCCACAGTTTTCCCTTCAGTTTTTCTGAAACTGAAGAAAAGAAAGAAGATGTTGAATAATATTTTCACATCACTTTGAAGGCTCTATCCAGAAAATCAAGGGAATGAAAAAGATAATTAAAGCTGAAGCAGTTGCCACTCGTCTAGCGAATATTGCTAATTCCATCTAGGAAATCAGAAGATGAATTTACTCTTCGATTGTATTAGGTGAAGGTTTCTATTCCGACAGGAAAGAGAGATTATGTTTATTCCATATGCGAAATCAAATTAATCTCCAGATCTGCTCTTTGTGTCATAATTGTAACCAACACCTAATCCCAATGATTAAAAGTTCAACTTCTCGTTTATATTTTGCTTAAATGGTATTTAATGATGGCTGAGCTAAACACGAGTTGAAACATATACATTTTTGATCAAAGATCTGTGAAACTGAATTCCGAGACAACTAATTTATTATTTAAGAATTATTCAGCCTTGGAATATTGGTATTTAGCGTCTTTAAATATCGCTAAAATGTCTTCTGAAAGACAGTCAACCATATTGTTGATCTTATGTAGTGAAGAAGACAGAGGATTTGAAAATTAATATGAAGAAAGTTAAAAAAATGATGGAAATTTAAAAAGAAATAGAAAATTTCGAATAGGTTTGAATTTATTTTAATGCTAGCAAGCGTGATTATTAAATTGATAAATATAAAAAAGGCGAATACAGTAATAGCCACTGAAAACGCTCCATTTTCAATTTTTAAGAATACAGCTTTATGAATTTAAATTGGGCAAATTATATTGCTGAACAGAAGGTAATTTTGATAGAGTTGCGGTAGGAATAAATTATTGCACCATCGTTTTTGCAGTTGCATCACCATTTCAGTGATTCTGTTAGTCTCGAGTATAAAATATAGCAAAATCTAGGATGGTGCGTTTTCAATGGCCATTTCTGTATCTTTTAAAAACTTTTACCTAATTAAAAAAAATTCCGTGACAGATCCGATATAGGCAATAAATTACAAGGATTCAAAAAAATTCAAGTACATTGCTGAAAGAAAATTTTTAATTGATTTCATTCAAGCCTCGTTTTATAAAGGAAATTGCATTAAGTTCTTAAAAATATTTTTTGTTTCATTGCAAGAAAAAATGTTTCACTTACAATTAAATTGAAACACAAGGCATTTTGAAATAATTGCTCACCAAAGAGGATATTTTATTATTGAGAACATAGTTTTGAAATTTCAATGCAATCTATGATATGTATGAAAAACTAGAAATTTCGTATCTTTCTCAACTAAAAGGATGGATTATTAATAATACTTAAAAGAAATGTACTAACACTGGGCCACAGAAAATCAAAATAATATTCAATTTCTTCCATATCTGTTTATAAAATCAAAATGTTTCAACATTAACATGTGTTAAAATTAAATAAATGAGTTAAAATGAACATAATTTTATTATCATCTTTGAGTATAATTTCTTTAATTAATCACGTCTATTTAAAGTAGATCTATAAATACTTCAGGTTCAATGAATAAAATAACAAGTTCGTACAGTTAAGAAGGTGTCGTCGTGTATAATTTTATGCACACATTTTTATTTCAAATTCTTAATACTCCAAGACATATTTGCATATCTCACCATTCCCGATGTTTTTTTATAATTACTTCTTGCCTTTGTTTAAACTCTTCAAGGAATTTTTTATTTCATTTTCTTAGAATTCAGGAAAAAATTTCATCAATTGCAATCCTAAAACAAAACCCTAATTAGCGCTAAGGAAAAAAGAATAATCTTCAAAACCTAATAATAAAATCGAAAACAAATATCGAATATAAGTTCTTTTACTTTACATCTTTTCCTTTGAAAACGGTTCCTTGGGCTATTTCTCCTTTGTAAATGCCTGGAAAAATTCAAACAAGGTGCTAAGTGGCTGATGCTAAGTAATAGTGAAAAAAATTCTTAATTTTTTTTATCAGTCTTCCTATTACGAGATGTTTCATTATCCATTACCCTCATCCCTTTATGTATGAAATAGATTCTTTTGAAGAAAAGCAGAAAAACGCCATTGTTTCTTGTTCCAGTTCTATGAGATCCACATAAACAGTTTAATTAATCGTTTGATGTCCGCTGTTTCAAAGGTTTACAAAATGGTTGAGAAAGAATGGCTGGAGAGAATGTATGGTACGTTTATTTGTATTTCTCCCCACTCTTCTTTGCCCCTTTTTTTAGAAACATTTCTTCATTTAAGTAAACTAATAGATTAATGTAAAACGTTCCCTTACGTTTACACATCACTTAATTTGAAAGTGATTTTTCCGTCAGGGCATTAATTACGCGTAATATAATCGTTTACAACTTGACTGTATGAATGAAATGATAATATTCAATTGTACTTAAGATATTCGGGAGTTTAACTTAGTTATATTGTCTTCATATTTGTAAAAAATAAGAGAGAGATATATATAAGACGGACCTAGTAATTTTGATCTGGTCAGATGGCGAGGCCGTCACCTGAGTCGTCATCTCCCGCCCCTGTCTTCCTAGCCACAATAAAGGGAGGACTTTTGACCCTCGACGTCGGATTTAACTTTCACCAATCCAATATACAGGGCGCCAACTTAAATAAGGGTCTTCCTTACCTTCAGAACAATAGCAGCTTTAGTCATGAAAGTAGTGTCTAGGTATAGTAAAATGTCTATGCTCTATCCGATGAGACAACTTACAATGCCACCTGGGTTGGTTTCTATATCGAAAACGTTACAAAATAGCGGGAAAATATCAATTACAAAGTTGCAGAGCGTTATCGATTTAGTACAAAAAGACACTTTGTGCAGAAAAATACGAAGAACAGAACGCTTAAAATGACTATTTGTTTGTTCTCGATTTCCGAAAGTGAGACGTCTCGAAAGGGGTTAAAAAGGGAAAAAAATAATTATCACAAGATACCTTTATTTTCGGTGTTCAAAGTGCTCTACGTCATCTACAATACAGACGTCAATGTGAGCCCTTGTTCGAATTTCACTTCGCACACGTTTTAGCATGTAGTTAGTGTGCTAGCACAAGCAACAGTATTACGTCATCGAAAGTCCAGCAGTGTTGGCGGAAATGTCCATAGCTGTCCATAAATGTCCACCTGCTGTTTGAGTTATTCCCACAGGAAAATGTATAATGGAGTCATTTTACCCGAAAAATAGCATTTTCTTCTTTTGTCTATGTCTTGTGACATCACAATATCGGAAATACAATTGTGCATTTTAAACTTTCTGCTATTCGTAGTATTCTGCACAAGCTGTCCTTTTGTACTTAATCAACGTTCTATAACTTTGTAATTGACATTTTAACTCTATTTTGTACTGTTTTCATAATAGGAACGTTAACTCCGAAATTTGCCACCAGGCGCTTCCTAATTGCTCTGAGGAACCAATCTTCACTGTAAAATGTGAGTGAGAGTCTATTCTTTTCATGGTCGAAGTTCAAAGACAGTCAGTTTAGCTTTTCGGGAGAAATTCTAAAAAATGTGAAAATCCCTAAGTGTCCGGATACTTTTGATCAGATAGTGTATATGTGGAAACAAAGTTCCTAAAAAATTCCGGGATCCCGGACAGATCCAGGTATAATCTTTAGTACTCCTTTTTACAGTACATCTAGTATATAAAAAAATAACTTAGAAGGCGAAGACTTGCGAAGAAATATTTTTGCTTTCCAAATAACATTTAGTGAAATGGTATCAAATCCATATATTTTTCATATATTAAAAATATATTTAAAACTCGCATTTAATATATGAAACTTAGATATAATAATAGCCTTGGCTAACACAATGACTATATAAACACAAATATTATTTTAAAATACGTCAAGCAACAAAAAACAAAACAAATGACTTATCTCCCTTCTAGAAGATCATAAAATGTACTGTCGCAATACGCAAACTTTTACCCATTACAGGCAAAATTCCAGGAACTAATTGTTTAAATTAGAGATGGTGTATTGCTTTATGGGTATTTCTGCTGTCCAATAAAGCAACTGGTACTAAGAAATAACAATGGTGTTTTTTTATTTTTCTCCAGCTAGATTTATAAAATCGATCACTGTGCGTCGTTCTGAAGTTAAGAGGGGGTGACCCTTAATTAAGTGGGCCCCCTGTATACGTCTGATCTTGAAATCTGGTCTGGAATCTGGAATCCTTCGGTTCAGAAAATATACAATAGAAATAGTTTCATAAAAGCTTGCATCTATTATATTTAGAAATTTTTCTGTATTTTTATATTCCTTTACATAGCTGAAGGTGTAATTTAGTAGAGTTGCCAAGTATTTTATCTAACCATTGCTTCACTTGCCTGAGAAATCTCAAAAACAATCCCATCAATAGAGTTTTATTCAGGGTTGTTTTAACCAATGGCCTAATTGGGCTGTAATAAAGGGCCGCCATTGATTCAAAGGTGCCTAAAAACTTACTATAACAATTTTATTTTAATTTTGAACCAAACATTTTTTAAATTATAATTTTTAATAAGTTAAAAATAAAAACATGATTAGGGCTTGTAACTAGACAGCCATCAATTTTATAATGTTATATAAACATGTATACCTTACTTATACTATAAATTAAATTGCATTTTTTGTGTCAATTAAATAAATAATAAAGAAATTAAATTAAATACAAAGTGTTTACGTGTGTTTTGTTATATTAATTTAAATATTGTCCATTATTACAATTTTGTATTTAATAAATATATAGAAGAGAATTGAAAGAATACTTTTTTTTTTTTTTATGTAATGTAACCGTTAAAACTAATATATATGATGAGGGGTGGCGGAAGTTGTCTTGCAAAATCCTGTTTAGAAAAGGCACCAATTTCCAAAACTGCAAGGCTTTAATCACAGAACGGGTGACTTTTTTTATCCATTATATTATTAGCTAGGCATTTTCGTTGGGGAAGAGGCGTTGAAATTTCTAGTTACGCTTCTGATAGGGCGCCAAGATTACTTTAGCCCTGGGCTTTCAAATTTGTTAAGACGACCCTGATTATATTCCACTTTTCGCACAACCGGGGTTACTTCAAAAATCAATAAATCACAAAAAATCGGATATTTTTGTCACGAAACCAGAATTTCTTGTTAACAGTGCTTGTAATTTAAACTACAGGATGGTTCTACAGTCGTCACACCTATGTGTTGAATAGGATTAAGACACTGGGTAACGATTTACAAATGTCCAATGGGTTATCTTCCTTATAGGAACATTGCTGTCAGACGAGCAACTACATTTTTCTATAAGAGTAAGCAACATTTCTCTTGCTTATGTTCTGTCATATCATAAGAAATTGTTGTAAGTCTGCAATAAATGTGGTTCCTTCGTCTGGCAGATGAGATTCTAAATGGAAGAGGTCACAGCCGTTACTCCTGTCATTATCATATTTTAATTAATCTCTTACACAATCCTTCAATTTCTGTGAAAGTTTTGTCTTTTTTAAGCTAGAGTGCAAAATATGTGTTCTTTAATTTACTTTCAGTAATTAAGATATCATATTAAGAACACTGA
The DNA here is from genome assembly GCA_013235015.1 of Araneus ventricosus. Classification (NCBI taxonomy): domain Eukaryota; kingdom Metazoa; phylum Arthropoda; class Arachnida; order Araneae; family Araneidae; genus Araneus; species Araneus ventricosus. Next base: position 933,819 of record BGPR01000158.1, on the reverse strand, counting down.
ATACACCATATTAAATACATAAGCAGTGTTTTAGGTGACAGTTAATACGTAAGGATTGACATGGCGATAAAAATTGCCGCAGGTTGTCAAAATGTTGAATTATTTTTGATGGCACTGTCATTTGTTTCTTTCATTTGAATCGTTTTTGATGATTCAATGTCTTAGAAATAATTTAGGAGTATTATTTCACCCTATTTCAATTCAAACTTTGTTCAAGTAATATAATTTTATTACAAGAAAATTCCAATCTTTCTAATAATTTTTTGTAGCATCCACTAGAATTCATACAATTCAAATTCATGTTTTCTGTGAAATGAATGTCAGAACTAAAATTTATGTTAAATTATACTAGTAGTTTCGACGTCTGATAACGTAATTTCATTCGTATTTTACAGCAAATATGTAACAATTTCATTTGTAGCTCCTTCTGAGAATAAATTATAGGAATTCTGTTTGTAAAAAATACAAATAAATATGCCGTTTTCCCTTGTGTTTTTGTTTGCTTTAATACCTCTTGGTCTAGCATATCTAGCCAAGCCCATGAGACAAGGACTCGTGATAAAGGGTAGATTATTGGCATCTTCTTTTGGCAAAAGCGATCTGGAGCACCTAGGCAGAACAAAAAGTAGAAGTCAGACTTGGTTCCAATATATAGGAGTAGGTTGCATTCGTGCAGGACTTTCAAAGGAAATTGACTCACATTTGTGATTCACTCAAAAGAAAACCAGGAGAACCTAAATCAGTCAGCCCTAACACAGCGAACAATTCGTTCTAAATTGCACATTGATCTATCACTTTGAATAATGGTGGCTAAGAGTGCAATCAGAGGATAGAACCTTTAATCCTTTTCCTGCAATAAATGTTCTTCAGACTTGCTATGATTTAACCCACTACGTCACCAGTGGGTGTCCTTTTCTCTTGTTTTAGTTAAATTATTTTTTAGGTCGGTTCTAATTATTTTGATATTACATATAACCACTCCATTGCCATTTTTTTTAAACTTACGGGTTTGAAAAGCTGGTTGGTTGGTTGGTTTGGGATTTATTGGCGCAAGAGCCAAATTTGGCCATGCTGCGCCAAACGTACAGTGAAAGTACAGCATATGGTGGCGGGTTTGAAAAGCATAATTGGTTGTATTAAAATAAGCCCAAAACAGGCGAAGTTTCCAATTCCTTTAATACTTACTACCCATCTTTATCAATCTTCTTATTCCTTTCGAGTAAACCCTCTTTGTCACAAGATTTATAAACCTGGTAGGCTGTCATTCTGAAGGCATTTTGATGATAGCTTACGGCATTTAAATCCCGATTTTCAAAGGCTGAATAATCTTGAAATGTCAAACTTATTGTCTCGGATTTCAATTTCACATATCTTCGATGAGAAATGTATGCTTTGCTCGCAACCGGATTTTAGCGTAGCTATCACTAAGTACGCTTTAAGTAGAATATAAACGTGAGCATTAAACTTTTAATCATTGATATTATGAATAGCTACAATTATGACATGAGTAGCAGATCTGGAGATTAATGGCATTTTACGTATGGAATAAACTTCATCTCACGTTTCTCGTTGAATGGAAACCTTAACCTGATATTTTCGGGGCATAAATTCATCTTCTAACCCTTGATGAGTGGCAAATACCTCACCTTTTAATTATCTCCTAAAGCATCATCTTCACTTTTCAAGGCAAAATACTTCAAATGGAGTGAAAATGTTCTTTAACAGCTTCTTCTCTTTCTTTTGTCTTTAACAAGACTGAAGGATATGCTGTCAAAGAATTCTGAACATATCTTTGTATAATTCGTTGAGTATATACTATATTATTCTGGAGCTATTTCAGTGATATTTAGCGGCACTAAATCCTGATTTTCCGAAGCTGAATCATTCTTCAATAAGAAACCATTTGCTTCAGAATTTAATATCTCAAAAATTTTATCAGAAATATATACTTTTATCACGTCCTATGTTTATCGTAGCCATCTTCAAATACCCTTTAAAAATGGAGAACTTTAAATCATTGGGATTGATGGGGGAGGCAATTGTGACACGGAAAGGATATTAATTGACTTTCGTGTGTAGGATAAACATCGTCCCACATTCGCCGTTGGAAGGAGAGCTTCACTTAATGTTCGCGAAGCATATATACATCTTCTCATTTTCTAGAAGGGATTTGCGGGATTCCCTACATGATTGGCAACTGTCTCACCGTTTAATTATCTTCTTAAGCATTGTATTCCCTTTTCTGAACTTCAAAAATGAAGTGAAAATATTCTTTAATAGTTTTACCCATTTCTTCAGTCTTATAATTTCTGAATGAAGGCAGGTTAATGGTGGGATGGAGGAATATTATAGAGGTTGTTGTACAATTTGGTGAGAGAAATTTTTAAGACAATATGAAAGGGTTGCTACTTATATAGAATTTGCTTTAGTGCATTTCAAGTAACATAATTATTAGGAATTTCATACAATTAACTAAGAATCTTATAGCAAATTTACGCATGCTTTTTCTAGGCATTAAATCAAACAAAATATTCTGAGACAGTCCAGATTCGTCTTCTGCGCTAATAAGGAAAGAGAGGCAGCTTAGGACAATGAAAAGAAAGTAGTTGCACAAATCTAGTGCTTTATATTCCGTTTAATTACAAATTCCCTGTACGTTATAAATAAAAATATAATTCATATATCCAGTACATTAAAAGTTAATACATATTCATTACTTTAACCATGGAACATTAACCATTTTTTTTGTAACCCTGAGTTATAGCTAAAAATTGAAAATTGAAATTTTAGATCAAAATTTTCTTTAAGATCTGTATGAATTATTTTTGAAAGTATGGAAAGAACTAGACTTTCTTTGAGTAATTAAATTACTTGACGTATGATTTTCCCCTTATCTTCGTCCATTGATAAGAAAACATGTTTTTTCCCCTTAACTTTGACAAAATCTAATCTTGTTAATTGAAAAATGGTTTCTTCGAAAATATGATACAACGTTATTTTCTTCATATGTATGCAAACAAACAAAGCTTCTAACGGAATTCAAATTAGTTTCCACTTTCTTCATTTATGTAAGGAAATAGCTTCATATTAACCCTCTGATTGCTTATCCCGCGATTGGTAGGAAGTAAGTCTATTTTCTGTTGCATCCTGCGATTTTCGCAAGCTCATGTGTTCACTTTGTACTATTCTGGGGTTGAATCATATTATACTAATAAAGCTTTGCATATAAACAACAATTCGCTCCATTCAACGGTATTTGAACAAGTTTGAAAACGTTGCATCTAAATTGTGATTTTAAAAAATGGCAGAGGGTTAAATAACAGTTTTATTTAAATCTTTATTCATTTGAAGGTTATGCTTAATAGAAAAAATCATATTTATTAAATTTATATTTTATTTCTGTCTTATACTATTCGTCAGTGAATGAATCTTTCAAATTCAACATACTAAGTTAAAACGATAAGAAGATTTGTCATTGTGTGGGTGTTTCATTCTTTTAATTGCTCTTAATTAGCAGAAGACAACATGAAAGTTATATTACTTCAGAATTAATTTTATTTCGCATTTAAACAAGAATTCTGGAGAGACTCCAACTTTATTGAAATCTAAAGATAATGATATCATTGCTTCTTTAACCATTAATATTCATCATCAGGTGAGTGAATGTTTTATTTTTACTGAAAAAAGATGTGGCAGGATTTAATAGTCAATCAATTACTAAGTCATTGTACTTATTTTCAGAATGTTATTTTTGTTAAATTGTTATCAGACTTGCCTTTAGAACTGAAGAATACTTCAATCGAGAGGAACGGCCATTAAAAGATAATTATATACAAATTTTCTGTTCATTATTTTGTGCTGTTATTTAAAGAACGTTTCATTCCTCGTGCATTAAATTAAGTGACAGGAAATTAGACATTGTCGGAGAACAACTGATTTTAAAATAAATGCCATTTTATATTTTTTAATAAAACCAGTTTTTAAAAACACATTTTTATTTAGTGTACTAAAAAGCTAATTTTTCTAATTTAATTATATTCAACGTTTCAGTTTTTAATTACTAATTCATAATTATAAATATTATGGAGAGCTAAAATCTTTTTTCAATTCACTACCAGGTGGCACCACTGTTATGAAAACGAATTAATATGATAATTAAGCTATGAAAATATTAAACCAGTATATTATCATCGAGAATACGTAAGACTTCAAAATTTGAATACTGTAGCAAATCTGGAAAAATTCCATCTTTATTAACTTGAACCAAGTCAAGTTTAATAAAATTGTAAAATAATGCAATTATATTAGGCTTTAGCAGGAAAAATAACTAATCATGAATGACTATAACACTAAACTAAATCTAATGATATGAAGTATACTTAAATGACCTAACTTTAATATTTATATAAAGAGTTTTAAAGCACAGAAGAAATAACAGAACAAATTAATTTTGACGTTGAAAATTGACTTCCTGATATAGCAGCTGTTCTTAAGTAGGGAATTATGAAAAGCACATTTATTACGTAAATTATTGTTTTTCTTACTTTTATTTCTTCTGGGAATTTTAATGTATTGTTAAATATCCTAAGCAAACTTAGTTTAACTTTCTGAGTGCCTGAAGAATGTTTCATTGAAATTGAACAGTAATTAAAGAAAGTTCAAAGGAAGAATGTACTTCATTGCTTCTAAGTCCTTTATGAAATATATTTACGTATCACGACTGTTCCTCAGTATAATTTGCTTTAGTTTTTGTTTCATAAAACGCGTTTTTACACTAGGTTCTGATACATGAGAGACTTCACTGCGAGAAATGAAAATCAGAAACTGAATGGTAACAAAGTATGGAAAAGTAATCACCAGAAACCAATTTCTAATTTTGAGCGTTCCCATAGAAAAGGTTTACGTATTATACAAATGCAAATATATCTCTCAAATAGAAGTCATTTTTCTCTTACTTGACATGAAAAAAAAATGACTAATGGAAAGTTTTAAGAAAAAATACAAATTATTTCATACACTGAAGTGAGTTTTATAAATTAGGAAGATAAAAATTTCGAAATTCTAAGAAAAACTGCTTTATATTCTTACTATAAATTTGAAACAGAAATGATTACATGATTGCTTGCCATGATAAATGTTTGGAACTCATTGTTTCGTTCATTGCAATTATTCATTTAATTTAAAGGTCAAATGAGGGGTTTCTCGTATTCTGGCAGTATGAGAGAAGATTTAATGACCTTAGAATATGTCGTTTTCTAGCATTTTTAAGAAAAATCTTTTGTGTAATTGGTTGAAAGAAAGTTTTCTGTACTAAAGTTTGCTTCATTGTAGTTGGCCTTGCTTACTAGACGAGTTCTAGTTTTCTTCAATTTTAAAATAAATGTATGTTGCTTTGCCTTGGTATCCAGGAAGGCCTTTCTTCTCACACGAATTATCTGAAGCAATGATGACTTCTTTTTTACGTTCTTAACCCTCCGAGTTCTGATCCCCGTGATTTCTAAAAATGAATCTTCTCTATTTAAAAGCGTATCCCTTTTTATAATGTATTTGCTGCAATAGTCAGTTTTTGGATCAGAGTTTTGTCAACAGATGCGATAATTTACACAGAGGTAAAAAAATTATAGACAAGTTTACTAACTGATTTTACAAGTGTTACCGTCATTTTTCTTTTGGTTTCAGCTACAGCTTGCAGGAGACGTTCAGCTAGTTTTAGTACCCATGTCTCTGATGATAATTCGGATAAGTGGTTTAAGAATTTTGTGGACAATAATAGAGGTTTATGTGAACAAGAAATGTCTTATTATGCTGTCAGGAAACAAAAAGGAATGCATTATATGCAAATTTTCGGATAGATTTGTCGTTGGGGAATGCTTATGTACTTCATGAAAAGCACAACCCAATACAAAAGATAAAGCTTCTGAAGTTTCGTATGCAAATGACAGCGAAAAGTATGCAAAAATATTCAGATTGAGATTCAAACAGTTTCCCTGCTAAACCAAAACTTTGTCGCAGTGGCATAAATATAGAGTGGCAGAACTGTCAAATTTCCAGGGACCGACGGTCTCATGGGGCTCCGATCCGAGGTGTTACATTTATGTAGGCACATACTGTTCGTTTAAAAAAACCGAGACCATCACTTTTGGACGATTTGGACTACGGAAAGGGCTGACAAGCAATGAATAAGATGGGTGCTTTTTCAAGGTTCCTTGTTAGGTCAAGACCTTCGTCCAATTAGTAGTACTTTCTTAGTTAGTCTTTACAGAAAATCAATAAATGAAAATGAAATGTTTCTATATACTGCTAAGTAAAATGTTAACTTCTCTCCTTCTATTTGTCACTTCACCCCTATTTTCTGAAATCAACTCAGCCTGGCGCATGCGTAAAAGCGCAGAGTGTTTCTGTATCTGAGAATGATTCAGTAGACACTGCTATTGTTTTACTCTCAGGACTGAAAAATGGGGCCCAACCTAAACATTTGCTGGAGGATCTATAACGTCTAGTTACGACAATGCTTAGAAGACGCAAATAAAAAGCATAACCAGTATCGTACACTTCAAAAATAGTTACAAATTTAATAAAATATCAGTTCCGATCAAGGAATTTATGCTGATTCAATTTTATCTTGTTAAATGTATTCCTTACATTCCGGGATCAAAGGTGACATTTTATAAAATTTAATTTCGCTGAAAGACAAAAATGCAACTATATTACACCTGAGTATTTTCAAGTTCGCTAGAATGAATTCTAATATTGAATATGAATATAATGAGTGGCAGAAAAACATGCTTTTACAATTCTCCCGTATTTTAGAAAAATAAATATATAATATTTGCATTTAAAAAACACTTCTTCATTCCTTTTAAACTAAAGCGAAATATCTTTGTACGCATCTTTCTCAAACAATAGGGAATATTTTACAATATACAACTTTTCTGAAATACAGTAACTTGTAACTAATAATAATCATAAACGCATTATTTTAGATCTTTAATTTCAGAATCATAAACTTTTCTAATCAATTTCTGATTAATATTTATTGCGTTCAAAAACTTTCCAAAGTTTATAAAATTCGTAACAGGTTTTGACTTGGATGTTTAATTACGTAAGAAATAAGTCAAAATAATTTTAAAATACCTCAAAGACCACTGTTCATTACATGCATTCCATTGGACTGTTAAATATAGATTTTAAATATTTTCATTTTAGATAAATATTATTTTTTCATTTATTATAATTAGTGTATTTGATAAATTTATAACGAATTTATTGTGTTATAAAGAAACCAAAGAGTTTAATTTCTGTTAAATATAAAACCAGTTTTCTCTGAATGCGCAGTTGACTTCGCCTTATAAAACATTTTATTGACATTGGCTATGATATTCTTCAAGAGGTAACTATTTAAGTTAATTCCTGGATAACGGAGGTATCAAATTTAATATGGCTTCTATAACAAACGGAAAATGTTGCAAGTATTTAACTGTAAAGATAATATGAGAAAAAAATTATTAGTTAACAGTCGAATAATTAAATAATTAAACAGTCGAATTTCTAGAAATGTACGTGACATTAGTAAAACAGTACATATTTATACTATTGCACTAGTCTACAGCCAAAAAGCTTCGGAAACCAAAGTAGCCGAATATTTTTAAAAATTTCAATAATATAATAAATATTTTCTATTTATTTATCATCATATGTTTTGTGTTTTTATTTTACTTTATTATTTATATATTCATGATATTTACGACACTTAATTTCCTTTTCTTTCGTTTCTTATTCAAAAGTCATATTGTCAGTCAAGGAATTCTACCAGCCTGCTATAGTATGGATAGCAGCCGCCAGATTTCAATACGAATTAGATTGCATCATTCTGTACTGACAGCAGATGTACTTACTCATTAGAATCTACCGAATGTCATAGTGTCGGGGTGGTCTATTCCTTCTGGTTATTAGTTTGGTTTGGTTTAAATTTAAAATTTTGGTTTCGAAATAATTTTTCTGGAAATAGCAATGAGCTAATGGAATTATCAAAGAGAACCTCGGCGCGGTGTATCAAAAAAAGAGAGAGAGAGAGAATCTCAACTTCTCAAGTAGCACAAAGATATTGTACGATATTTTATGATATAATATATATTATACAACAATAGTTCAGAATATTTTATATTGTATAATATTGTAAGATGCCGAATAATATTGTACAATATCATACCACTTGTGTTACCCTAGTTATCCAGACTTTTAAAAGTCATCATATTCCCTTTCATGTCGAAGTATGATATCCTGTTGCGTAAGATATGATCTAGTGTTGAATGAGCTTTGAAAGAAAAACTGAGCATTCCAATTTCAGAATGGTAAATTATATTTTTCAACTGTTTTTAATGCTGTTTAAATGATATTTAGTGAAAACGTTTTCGATTTTCTAAAACAAAAATTGTATCTCGTTTTGAATAAGAACTCAGAAACACACAAAATTACAAGGATTCCTAACAATTTAAACCCGTTCTTGAAACCAGACTTTTATTTGATTTCATTCAGGCTCAATTTTTATAGAGAAATGAAATTGAGTTCTAAAAAAAATTATTTGTTTAATTCTTTAAATGAAATCTTTGATTCACTATTCAAGTCGAAATTAAGTCTCCTTTGAAATGCACGTGATCAAATATTATTCATGAAATAAAGTTACATATACTAATCTTAAATTTTGCATTCTAAAAGTCTAGTTGTATTATCGGCAATAGAACTATGAGAAAAAATTAGAATCATTCCTATTCGAAATCTATTTTCGATTTGACACCAGGAAATTGAAATTTCTGCATTTTATTTTTTATATTTCTTCACCGCTGTCTTATGAAAAATCAGAAACTTCTTATATCACATTAAATAAAAAGATATAACTATACATCTAAAAATTGTAAACGTTATTGTGATATTACCTCCACCAGTTTGAAGCAAAATCAGATAAATTCTAAAAATTTATATTATTTTGTTAAGTTTATGTTTTGTTAGGTTAAGTTTAAGTTATTAAAAAGCTGTATTTATTTATAATCTTTTACAAAATCAAGTCACAAATTCTGAAATGAACTCATAGATTGAATTTAAAGAAGTCTTTCCCCCCTATAAATCATACTGTTGATTCATGTTTAATTTCGTATCAAGCTCAATAATAATCTGCATATAAAAATACCTCTTTCGGATTTCAACTTAATGATCATAAAACTGTTTCAAAATGTTAATACTCCAGAGGATATCGGTGTGTTTCGACATACAACTTTCTTACAACCTTCTTGAGACAGAAATACTTTTCTTTATCCAAATATGTCGAGACATTGTGTTTGATTTATTCCATTTCTCAAGAAATCAAGAAAAAAAATGTTTATTCTCAGAATTACACATCTAATAAGAATCTTATTACCGTTATTGAGAAAACTCTCTTAGACGTAAACATAAAATAAAACCAAAATATAAAACCTGGTTGCTTTCTCTTCGTATCTAATGCATCCTTTTATTTGAAACGAGTTCCTTGGGCTATTTTTCCACTGTGGAAGCCAGTAAAAATACGAACAAGATGCTAAGTGGCCTCCTCTAAATGATCATGAAAAAAAATCTTAATTTTTTTTCCAGACTTATTGCTGCGAGATGTTTCATTACCCATTAACCACATCTCCTTATATTTGAAAATAATTCCTTTGATGTAAAGAAGAAAAAAACATTTTTTTTCTTGCTCCGACTCTCTCAGCACTCACATAAACAGATTAATTAACTGTTTGATGTTCGCCATTTCAAGAGTTTCAAAGAAACAGCGGAAGAATGGTTGAAGAAGATGCATGCAAAGTGTATTTGTGATTTTGCTCACTCTACTATGCCACTTTTACTATTAACTTTTCTTCCTTTCAGTATAATAATAAATGAATGTGAAAGAATCCATTATGTTTAACACATCGCCTAACTCAAAAGTGCTTTTTTACATCAGCGCTGTAATTAAGCGTTGTATAATCGCTTACAACTTGATGGAATCAATGTGAATTAGTAACATTAAATTATTTCTAAGATATTCCACGTAAAACATCTTGTAAAAACATACATCCACTAGATTAAGATATTTGTCACAACCTATAAAAGTAGTTAGATTACACCATGTTTTTAGGAAAGATGGCAATCACATAAGATAACCCTTCTTTGTGTGCGGGTAACATATGCGTCTTAATAGGCACTGTGATCTTCTGAAATCACAATTTTTTTAATTTGCAATGTCTTGCTTTAATTTTTATGTTTGCATTCTTGAAACCTATTTTTGCACATCTTATTTAAGCATCCCCCAGATGTCTTGCAAATCATTTTCATAGTCAAAATTGTGCTTTTAAAGGCCATTATGATACTAGAAACGACGTACTGCCATCTTCCGTCCCGATTTTATACAAAGATTTACAATTTCTTAAGGAAATGCACTCACTTCGTAAAATCCATTTTGTATTAAAACTTAATTATTATCATTACACAACTTAAAATCTGTAATAAAAAATTAACATGAGTGAAGAGAAGACAAAACTTGAGTCTTTACACTAACATCCCGTTTTGAAGCAACATGAGGGCTATTTTGGGACGGAATTCGCAATTTTGAATCGTGTCCAGATGACTGGGATGGCACATGATGGTTTTGAGAATTTAAATTTTTTGTCAAATTTTATTGTTTAGTTTAGTTAAGTTACGTTAACGTTCCGTTTCGAAGCAACACGAGGGCTATATTGGAATGAACCTCGCAATTTTTAACATCGTCCAGATGACGAGGACGACACCTGAGCAAGCACCACCTCGGCAGACTTCCGCACAACACATGGATCTTCATTGGAATCGGGTTTCAAACCTGGGACCGTCCAGCCTCGACGCCGAGACCTTACAACTAGGCCTCCGCGGCCCTTTAGGCGGTAGGTGATTGAGGACAAAACTTCTTTAATCTCCACTCGTCGAAGGTCTATGAAGATACCACTCCCAACTAATTTCAAGGAGGAACGCAAAATACACCCAAGCGATCTGAGAAATCAACTCCGCCTAATTGGTGTATTAGCTAGTATTTCATTTCCCTTAGAAGTCTATGATGAAATCTGATTGATACATAAAAGAACTATATTTTAATTTCTTATTAGCTTAGAAACAATGGGAAGCAAGCATTTTAACTCTTCCCACCATTTCTTCATTATGGAGTCTTCGCGTGATCTTAATTCTCTGGACACTTATAGAAGGTTTGGTCTATGAATTATTGCACAAGAATGTTTCCGTATATGCAGAAATGGAGATTTAATGGCTTGTTTCTACGCGAAACGTTGCAAAGTGACGGTTTATGCAGCTAAATGTCTGGGAATTGTTTGATAATATTCTGATAATGGTTCATCCGCTTACGAAATTTATTATCTTAATAAATGTGCTGATACCCAATCAGAAAGTAAAAATTTCAAGCCAACTTTAATGTTTCTTTCAGAAAAAATTCAGCGCTTGTTAGTATTTTCAGTTTATCTAGAAAGCTAGTAGTTTTAGTATATATTAAATCATGAACACAATTTAAATTTGAACAAACCCCTCACAACTACTGCCTATTCTCCCGAAGGTCTTCCTCTTTTTGTTAATGGACTCCTTGTTGTTGATATTTACTTTATTTAGAACTCTATTAATATATCATATATAGAACTCTAATAAAACCTTATTACAAATATAAGTAGAACTCGTAGGCGATATAAGCATAATATGCTGAATATGTAGGCGACATAAATGTTATATGTTTAACATGTAGGCGGCAAAGTGATTTGGTGATAAGAGCCACATTTGTGTGACTCAGGTTGCCTAAATATTTAATAGTTATTGAGGTTATTTTAGAGTTTCTTTTCATAATTAATCTGCATACTGTTTGTATACGAAAAATAGATTCTCCCTAATAGAAAAAAAATTAATGAAATTACAGCATCTTAAATACCCTCAAATAATCGCCTGCATGACATCTTAAAGAGCTATTTTTTAAGTCTTAAATTATCCTTTTTTTATTATTCTGTGTGCTTGCATTTATTGACATTCAGAAACAAAAATTCGAATGATTGATTCAGCTTAAACATCATTTTATTGTGCACGCTTGTTCTGCGATGTAAGAAAGATATTTATAAATGGACTATTTTTAATAAAAATAACGAATTTGTTAGAGAACAGCTCTTTAAAGGATGTTTACATGGGAAATAAGAACAAATATCAAAAAGTATATAGTATAAAGTACGTTTTGTGCCTTTCAAATTTTTAAGATAAAATAATCTGGAATGAAATTGAATCTTGATAGAACTATTTGATTTTAAAACGAGAAGCTAAAAAATACTTTTTTAAAGCAATCATTATTGAAATAATGCATACAATTTCTTTATTTCTCTTTCTTCTTTTCTCTAAAAAATAGCGATTTCGACTTTAGTGACGCGTTTTTTGTAAACACTTACTACTTTATCTCTATACTTTACAAAGAATTCAATCAGAAGAAATAAAACTAATAAGCTCTTCACTTTATTTACGTTTATCGAAACAATTGAAATAATAAAGAATAAATGATCCCTGATAGAAGGAATTTCTTAAGGTTCGTGTTTGTAATCGTATAAGATTAATGGTTTCTACAAACGACGATGGAAAAAGACTTTTTTGATTCTAAATCGCATCCACAATTGAATGGGGCATTATTATCAAAGAGTCTTTCGATGGCATGAAATGTTTCATACACTCTAACAAAATAGAGTTTTAAAATCATAACTAAGCCTCTAACTCTTCTGTTTATCTAACCATAACGGATAATGGCATTTTTAGTTTTAAATTATTGCATCTCAAAAGTTTTTGCTTTATTTTATCATCTGGTCAAAATTAATATACTAATTTCATTTCCAGTGCAGCCAATAAGTTTTTAAATTCTGGAAAGGAGAGGACTGTTAAAATCTGTCATAAAAATTCCAGAAAAATAATTCAGGAATTATATTCAAAGTTAGAGATTAGAATTATGCTGTCAGATGTTTTAGAAACTGAAATATTACGTTGTCTGAGAAATTTGCTTCTGTGAATTTAAATGAATATATATATCTTGGATTATATTATCAGTCCATCGTTAATCATTTATTGCAACGATCAATTTGCAGCTAAAGCGACACGAACCTTCTATCTATATCTCGGTGTTATTTTAGACAAAAGAAAGTACTATTTGTTTTTTCCCAGCATTATCTGTGCCAACATTGGTCCCACTGTGGGGCTGCACGAGGTCGTGCATGAGAAGCCACCGGATAAGTAAGCGGGGTCTCGTTTTCCTGGTGGGTACAATAATGGCTTGAGTTTGTCTCTGCCGGTGTTAGTGCGTGCTTCCTTCGGGAGGGGTCGGACCGTGGCCGGTGATGGTCATTACGACTCCGGCCTTAGCACTCGAGCTATAGCAGCCACCGTCACTCAGATACATCGGGCGGAGAATGCTCCAGACCGAGGTGATTTAGATATGTGCCAACATTGACAAAATACGATCCGTATAAGAAAACATTATTCCCTAAGATATTTCAGTTGTAAAACTTGCAAAATATGTTAAGGTTATTCTGAAAAATATACAATGAAACCATTTTAATATGGATTCATTCATACTCATTCCAAAAATTAAAAAAAAACATTTAATGTCCCAGATAAACGATAATAAGTCACCTAATTTGAACTTCAACACATCGACTTTCCTTTTCCATCATCAAAAGATTTTTTTTTTCCTCGCACTATAGAGCTAGTCGCATAGCAAGTTTTTACGTCAAACGACTTGATGTCTTCTCAGTTTTGTTTACAGTTATTTTCAGCCGACTTATGGATGGGTGAGTGGGAGGTCATGGCATTGAAAATGCAGATGTTGAGGTTCATTGGTAGATTTTTCGGTGCGATAAAAGCTTCTGCATTCTGTTTTTCATCAGTGTGACAATGTCTTTTCCCTCTTGTTACTAGAGGTATATGGCATGATTTATCAACTTCTGTGCAGACTAATGGTTACGATTTAGGAAATATAATAAATACATATAGACAGACAGATGTGTCTTTAGAAAGAATTTCTTCGTATCTTGTCATGACGAGGGAGAATAATCTATTAAATATATATTTTTATTTTACGGTGTTTTGCTTAGATTCCAAAATCAAACATCACGGCAATAAAAAATAACATTTGTTTAGAAGCAAAAAATTATAATTCGAGCATTTCCGTGCAAATTTTTGTAAAAAGAAAGAAAATTAACAAACTTTAGTTCACATTGCAGCAGGTTATCAGATTAGCTTTCAGTCTTGAAACTAAGGACAGTTTCGTTGTTGTGTACCATGGTCAGATGATGAGGCCCACACCTCAACTTCAACAAGTTCCACCGGGGTGGGATTCAAAGACAAATATGGTCTAGTGTTATATTAGTTAAACATCATCCCTTTAAGATTGGTCGATTAGGCGGCAGCAGTTCGTAATAGACAGTATCCTTCCAGACCGGAATCCTCCCATTGCATCTCACAGCCAAGGCAGAGTTTCAAAAGTTTCAGGCCTGGGCCTATCGATCGGCGGAGCTGGGTAGAATGCTGGACATTAATAATTTGGAACATCATATTAAATTGACAGATGTTCCCATAGAGCTTAGGACTTTAAATATTATTCAAAAAGAGTTGAACAACCAGTATGAGGTGTACATGGATGGATCCAGGATTGGAGACGATACTGGGTTCTTCGTGTGCATTTTAAAAAATGGAGAACCATTTAAGATTTTTCAATTCAAATTAAATAAGAATAATACCGTTTTCCAGGCTGAGCTGGCTGCAATTGATTTTGTGGTCTGCTGGGCTTTCGAAAACGGGGTCAGGATCAATATCCATACTGACAGTCAATCTGTGGAGCACCAGGTCGAGGTCTGCGACAGTAAACAAAGTTAAGAAAATTTTTTATTTGGCTGAGGGTCGGTGGGGCTCACCTGGGTCAAAGCAAATGCCTGCAATCCAGGGAATGAACTCGCTGATCATCATGCGAAATTGGCAACTGCTGAAAGTGAGATACTGGAAATCCCAACCCCATATTCCTGTGTAAAATTTAAAATTGAAAATATTTGATAAACGATTGGCAAGAGACCTGGGACAGCTATGACTCCTAATCAGGTAGGAAGACCAGGGATTTTGTGCCTAAGGTGAATAGAAAATTTTTAGTTTTTAGCAAGTACCTGATTTTCTTCTTGTTGGGACACGGACTTTTTCCCTACTATCTAAATAGGTTTAATAAACTAAATTCCTCCTTATGCCCCTGTGGTTCCATTGGAGATTTTGACCACTATGTGTTCAGGTGCCAATACACCAAATATTTCCATCTGAAGGAACCAATAGCGGCCCATCGGCAGGCATGGTTCAAAAATTTGCAAGAAAACACGGATTGTCTTTGGAAATTGAGAAAAATTTGTAGAATTAGCAGACATTTGTGCTACCAATTTATCAGGAACTGAGCTATTGGGCCTCTACTTTCTTGGTTAGGTCAAGCTTTATTTCTATAGCTCATTTAATATTTTCTCTCTGCCAAAAAATGGAATTAATACGGGTGCGAAATTAGACTTATGTTTCTCCTGCATCATAAGCCTCGGGTCTTCATTGTTAAATAAATATTATATGTTTTTTCCTTACCTTATATTCTTTATTTTTTCCTAGCCACACAGTATTGTGATTTTTCTTTATTTTGGCTGCGTTCACATTGTAAATAGATATTTTGTAATAATGCAATTGCTCAGGATTATTCTGAGATGTATTTAAATTCCACCCTTGTTTTTGGGTATAGTATGTGCAATAGTTTAGTGTATTGTCCTGTAAGTTATTGTATAATATGGGCTAATGTTTTTAAATTTTTATGTTTCCTAAATCCACCCAGATCTTCTTGTCCCTGGAGATTGGGGGGGGGGGGGGTCCCTCTCGTGGGTGGGGGTCTCTCTCTCTCTCTCACTTTTTTCTTTGTTTAATTATTATTATTCCCCACCGCCCCGCTTACACCCTTTCGGCTAGGCCAGGTTGGTGTGGGTTCCTTTCTTTTCCACTCCCACCAGTAACAGACCATAACTATCTAGGAATGGTTAATGGCGGCTTATTCGAATAACACTATGAGCATATTTGCTCAACATTATTATGGACTATCTATTTCTTCTCACTCGTTACTAACCATTTCAAAATCGTTTCTGATCGTTTTCGGTGTGTTTGAGCCAAAAATTGCACATTGAAATACGGTTGTAGCCCAAGCAAGTAGAATCTCGACCCCCCTGGTGGTACAGTAATAATGGTGTTGACTGGTTAATGGTTCCATCGCCGATGGCCTCCATGGACGTACCTCCTTGTGAGGGCTCAATGCATTAGATGGTAGACGTTTGTAATATGGTCTCTTTTACGTGGTTTACAGTACCTATATTCCTATTTGCGTCAGTTTGGTCATTTACTTGTTCAATACGTCCTCGTAGCTGGACGGAATAATTCTTCTTGATTACTTTCTACAAAGATTTAATTTCTATCTTATCATTTTCAAGTCCACCCTTTTCATTTTCCCATAAGGTTAACTTAGTCAATAAAATGGTATTTAGAAGATATTTTAATGTTAGCTAAATGCTCATATTTCGAATTTACAAGGCTGTAAATCTTCTAACAATAAAATTTTGACCTCCGATTTCACTGTTCTTCATACAAAACTGTATATTTTTCAAGCAACCTGCACTTAGCGGATCCATTATTAAGTAACTATTAAGCAAAATCTAAATATGACGTTGAACGTTTAATCTTTGGGATTAGGTGTGGGCTGCAATTTTGACACGAAATAGCAGATTTGGAGATTAATGGGATTTCGTGTGTCGAAAAACTATCATCCCTCATTCTTCTATATGTAGAGGCCCTCCTCTAATGTTTCCGAAGCGAATTTTTTTCTCATTTTCTAAATGAAGTCTGCTGTATTTCCGAAATCGTCTCGCCTTTTAATTACCTTCAGAAGCATTATGTATTTCCTTTTCCGAGTACAATGTTTCAAAGTTTAGAGAGAATATCGTTTAATAGTCACCCCTCTTTCTTCGGTTTAAAAAAGACTGAAGGAAATACTATGGTTGAATTATAAACAATATTTTTCTACGATACAGTTAAATAAATATGTAACTAGATCTGAAAAGTAATTATTTATTATTTGTTATTAGCTTTACAGTATAAAAGCATACGCTCTCAAGCTTTTGCGTTTTTCAGAGCTGAGTTGCTTCATATAGCTCTGACAATTTGCATATTTAATTATTA
This sequence comes from Araneus ventricosus, assembly GCA_013235015.1. Lineage (NCBI taxonomy): Eukaryota > Metazoa > Arthropoda > Arachnida > Araneae > Araneidae > Araneus > Araneus ventricosus. Next base: position 916,527 of record BGPR01000158.1, on the reverse strand, counting down.
AAACAACTGTTATGTTTATAATTCTGTATTTAAAATACCTTGAATGCTATAAATAAGCTACTTTTCTGTTATTAATTTTATTGATGCTATTCTGAATTATTGCTATTCTTTATATCAAATTAAAATCATGTTTGCTATAGTGCAATGTACTAGAAGATAGCATGACATAATGTTATTATTATTTCGAAGATGCAGACAATATATCAATTTATAATTCCTTGTAGAGCTTCTTAGAAAGGCATTGAGATACAATAACTTAGATCAAGTAATTAACAGCATAAATATAAATATTTTCCATTGAGTCTTATTTTTCTAACCAATAATTTATTTTTTTTCCTTCTGTAGAATGTATCATTTCAAATCATATTACAGCGTTATAGCAAATGAAAAATGAAAATTGTTTTTATCAAAAATTCTCAACCAGACTAGTAATAATTTTCCATATTTTAAACAGTATGCTTAAATAAACGAAATATTGAAGATCCGTATATTTGTCCCTTTCTTTCGCATACTGGTTAAGTTGTATTCAGGTTTACACTCAGTTACTTCAGTCCTTTTCGAAACGAAAAAAAGGATTAAGTGTATTATTTTGAGTTGTGTTCAGTTGAAAAAAATGACATCTGACCTTGCAAGGTCTTCGCATAAATTTGAGTAAAATTGATCACAACCAAATTAAAAGGACACCTATAAAACCTATGGACGAGTTTTCTGGTTTGTTTACTCACATTAAAAACCTTGACTTTATCTGCTTGTATGTTGGACTTCCGCTTTGAAGATTTCATTGATTTAGCATTATTACGGAAGTACGTAGCTTAGCAGAATTAAGTAGTACAGGCACTTAAATGTAAACAAACAAAGCAGAAAACTCGTCCATACGTTGGATCTTCGATTGAAAAAGTGCATGACGTTGAGATCTTCTGATTATAATGCTAAGATTGAAACCAGATCTCTAATTCCCCATTGGCCGCTGGAAATAATAGCATACGTTAACAGTGCTACTTTTCTCGTACAATCAGTTCACAATTTATGCTCAAAGTATGACCGAAACGAGAAGATAAAGTTAAATTCTTCTACTTTGCTAATAGAATTGTTTTACATTGTTGAATTACCCCGCTTTGAACCTGCGCAGATGTTTTAAGGGATGGACATCTTTACTGTGAGAAAAAGACTGATTTCAACATTAGACAAAAAAAATTGTTTTAAAACTAAATTAGCTGATACATAAGTAGTCTATTTCCATCGTGTTTGTATCGCTTAGTATGCAGCTTTGAGGATAACTGTGTGTTGTATTTTAAGAATAAACGCCACATATCTGATTACTGTAAAAAGAAGTCATCTTCGAAATAATCCCACTGAAAGAGTTCACAAAGAAATCAATCATTAATACATTTTAGTTCTAATTAATTTTTATGTATTAGATTTAAGTTTTATTTCCAACTTTATCCCTAGTTTGGAAGAACGGATTCGCATTTTTAAGAATATTCATTTAAAGAATATGACTTTATGCTGAATAGCCCTTAATGAATCTGACAACGAGTTTTCGATAGAATTGCTTGATCACTATTCAGGAAATAGAAACAATTTAACTTTACTTTTTTTAAACTTCTTAGATTCATTTGAAATTTACAATCATTTATCGACATTTGTGAACTAAAACATGTGAGTAATGCTATGTCACTAACATTACTCAGGGAAAATTAAAAAAAAATTCTTTATAATTAAATTTCTTGACATTATTGATGGGTTTAAGGAAAATGTTGCAAATCAAATAAAAAAAGGCTACACCTTGCCTACACAAAAGCAGAGAACACATTTTTCATAACTATTAAAGCTTTTTAAAATGGCTCTCATAAGGTAACTGAGAACTGTTGGAAATGACTTTAATTCTTTCATTACCCTTAATGATGCTAATTTTCTTTTAAAAAATGTAGTAAAATTTCGCTACTAATCAAACCTCATTTCTTTTAAGAAAAGAGAGTTCTAAATGTCATTTAAGTAATGGCCCTTGGAAGTGAAGTGAATCGTGTCTTGTAGTGAACTGTATAATTTTTCGTGAATACAAAAGTGCATCAAATTAAATATAAGTTTTTAAATTCATAAGAGCTAGTATTAATAGAAAGTGCATCATTTTATAGACGTTGAATTTAAACTGCACAATTGGCATTTGGAAATTTTCAAAAAGATTTTCTTGTAATCGAACGTTACATTTCAAAACATTCATTCAAAGTTTAATAAAATGCCTCTGATATTAAAATTTTTCAAACCTGTAGAGCTATCCTGATTAACTATTTTACTTCAATTTTATTTCGTAAAAGAAATTTCCAAAAACAATTATTTTAAATCCATAGCATTTCTTTGACGGATTTTGAAGATTTCCTCGAAATTTTTTTGAGAAATAATGCACATAAAAATAAAATTCAAAGTTCAATTTCCTTGAAGATAATTTAAAATAATAGCAATTCGTAACTTTAAATTTAAATGACTTCCTCTATTAGCTCATAGAATTCCGAATATAAAATTTTTATCTGAACTATATCATTTCAAATGGATTTATAATTTATTGTATTTTATGTTTCCTATGTAGCAAATATTATTCGCATAAAACTAATTTTCTTTCACAAAAATGCAGATTGATTATCCCTCCAATCAAAATGCGTTTTGATGAAAAGGAAATTCTACATACCATATTCATACTGCTTCTGAAAATAAAGTGGATTTTATTTCAAAATGAATTATAGAACTTTTCTTAAATTTAAAAATGTACGGTAATTCCCAGATAGACACCCTGCATAATCGTTTAATATCAATACAACAGAAGCAAAATGTAGCGAGAGAATCATACTCTAAAAGTTGACTTTATAAGTTTAACTTACTATACTTGAATTTTTTTGCCAACATTTATTTTCAGATTTCAATAACGTATTCATAATCACGTTTGAATAACATTCATTATCAGTTTAGTTTTTTTCTTAAAAACCTTTTGGGATTTCGCGATGAATGATATTTTTATTTTTACTATAACACAAACTAATGGCATGAGTTTCAATTTCAAAAATATTTTATAATAAATAATAAACTTTATATTAGTAGTTTATATATATAAACTACTAATATAAAGTTTATTATTTATTATAAAATATTTTTGAAATTGAAACTCATGCTCCTCAAACTCAAACTTCTCTGAAATATGTTTTTGGGATAAAAGTTAAAACGTAATTAAAAAAATTCAAGTTGTGTAACTGTAAATTTAAATAGTATAAGCAATTAAAAACAAATAAATCCTGCTTTCTTCTGTAAAAAATTTATCTAATCGAAACACCTTTTACTGGAAAGATATTTCTCAATAACATGATAATGAAAATTTATAAACGATTAGTTCTATCGTTTAAAGCAAAGCAAATATAACAACTGTAAGCGAAGTAGAAAATAATTTTTACTATATTTAATAATTTTAATCTCGTATTATCGAACTAAAAATGTTTTCGCTTTAAAGAAATGTTGATTTTTTTCTAAGTAAAATTATTTTTTTAAAATGATTTATTCAGTTTGGACATTGGTACCCATATTATACCTAATCATGTCTTCTCAAATTGGTTTTCTCCAACTGTAGTCAGTGGCGGTTTTTTGAACAGGCGCTAAAGGTGCTCGCCTCGTAACTAGAGCCTCTTAGGGGCCTTAAAAGCCATTCGACATGCATCGCAGTGTTAAACCGATCTCAAAGTTACGACATTGAGTAGGGTAAGAGCCTCAAAACAATTTTGCGCTTATGGAACCATATTGTCAAAATCTGCTATTGTCTGTAGTTCTTTTTCTTATAACCTTATCCTCTTCAACTCATAAGACAAAACATATAGCATATCATCTTCATATCATATATAGCTCATAATCAAATAAAAACAAATTTGTTTAATGTTATATTTGTACCGAAAGAGAAGCAATTGTGAGACTCGGACTCCCAGACAGGATAAATTTTAAATTTATTCCTAGAATTCCTATAGAAATTAAGTCTTGAAAAGTTAACGTCTTCCTATACAGACCTTGAATCACGTAAAACTAAATAACTCACTTAAGAGTAAGTCAGAATTAATTCTAAGAACTAATTTTTAAGAATAGTTCAGTCAGAAGATTCCTTGAATAGACTTTAACAAATTATACATTTGGAATACCGATTTCATGCATTAATCAAAGGAACAGACAATATTTATCCCTTAAAATAAATTATCAGTTCTTGAACTTCCGCAGAGAAATAGCTTTCTAATATATATGAATTCAATAGGCATGTTTTTTAAGAGTTTACAGATATGTTTTGCTTTTTACTTAGTTTTAAAGTTATTCATTTTTGTGAGGAAATATTTATGTCCTTCCTAACACTATAACATTTACTTTTGGTGAAATCAGTTTTTCCATACAAATATAATCCTTGCATCTCATATGCACTTTTGAAGATATTTACTAACTTCCATTACATGAGTATTTATTGTAAGAGAAAAAAATTCTTAATCCGAAATTTCCAATAATTATATAGGACATGGATAATTTTGAAAAATTTATAGATAAATCTAATTAGAACAGTTTGAAAAAACTTATATTAATTTACTAAAAATTAGATTTTTTTATTTTAACCATTTTTTTACTTTTTAACCTTAATTTTTAATAATTATAAATATAATGTGATCTTGGAACCAATTTTCTCAAAATCACTGCTATGTTGCGTTATACGTATCAAATCAAAACGTAATTAAACTAATCGATTAACGGAAAATTAAGTTCTGAAAATATTAAAATAATGAACCTCATCAATAATACACAAGTGTGTAAAATTTCCAAACTCTAACGCATAAGGAAGTGAGTGAAAAGTCGATTGCAATAACGCATCTTTACAAACATGAAACAAGTTAAGTTAATAAAAGGGCGTAAAAATGTAGCACACAAATTCCATATCAACATTTTTTTTCTTGTGCCTCTCAAATATCCATGACAAATAATGAAAACTGTTAGAACACCATGACTGTATTCTATTGTCAGAACAGAGAATGTTTAATCTTAGCTTCCTTGGATTAAACTTGGCCATGAAACGGTATTATGTAAGGTTTCATTGCAGTCCTTTAATATAACGGCATACATATAATTCTGTCCTACAATATTATCTAAGCTGTGTCTGACCAGATTCCTGCAGGATATACATTGCCTTGAATGCTTTACGTAATTTGTATGTCTGGATAACACTTTAACGATTGAATTCCTATGGATTCCTTGCGTAATTAGAGAGTAACTGTCTCAGACACTGTAGAATCACTATTAATCGTAAATCTACATGACTCCTCGTACATATAGTTTCTGAACTTCAATAGACCTATTTCAAGGAAAATTAACGATGAAAGTGAGAAAAACTCCCAAAAATTTAATGTAATTTTTCTTTTTAAATATTATTGTTTCCATTTTTGAATTTATCACAGTGAGAAATGAAATAAACGCGAAAAACCCAATTCATAATTTGATTTGATATATTTTATTAATTCTACTTTTAAGATGAGGAATATTTTCCGCTTCAAACCAAAACTGAAATGAAAGTTCTCGATTTTCTTATGTTTTTTATAAAACATTTTCTGAGATTTAATTTAAGCATTGTAGTAATATATAATGCTATATCATTAATTCATATGCACGCAAGCGGCTTGGCTTTAAATTATAAAATAGAAAGATGTCTGCTTGATTGTAAAGGAAAGATTTCTATTCTTTCTATTTATTGCAACAAAACGAGTGCACTTATGTCGTAATTATATTGTACTTGTTTTCTACTGACCGGGTTTTTGCAAGTTTAAATAAATAACTTCATTGTTATGCAATGAATTAAATTTAAAATCGATAAGCAAATACCAAGAAAAGTATTTGTATATCCTCGAAAGGGCTAACACCCTTCTTAAGTTGGGCCGGGGAGAGTTGTAATAATAAGAATAGTAATTTTTATCTCATTTTTATGCTTGAATACAAACTTATTAAAAAAATCTTTATGCAAACACTTTGTTTAATTTTATACCTTTGTTGGATTTTTCACAATTATCTTTAAAGTCAGTGAGCTACTACTATGTTTAATTCCTTTATATAACCGAGTATATAACCTGATCTTTAAGAATACCCTTAAGAACTTTGAATTTATTATTTAACTGTGCTTCAAGAGCTGAATCAGTATAACTCTTATCAATATATTTAAGAGGAAACAATTTTTCATTAAATTAATATATAAAGCCATAAAATATTATGATATTAGGTTTATAGCAAAAGAGATGCATTTACGAGTTGAAAATAATGGATAATTTCAAAAATATTAGATTGTTTCGGGATAAACTAACCCAATCAATTTTAATACTTTCAAATAAAGCATCAGGAAATATTTATATTTGGTTTTACCTTTTGAATCTTATTTTGCAAGTATCAACATCATGCTTTAAATGGAAAAGAAATTAAGAAATGCAAGTCAAGTTTATTCTTAATTTTTTCTGCACAAAATGCAATAGACTCCCAATACAGTATCAACAATAGTCGTTATTTAACTAAAACTAGTAAAATTATATAAAAATAATATTCATTGAAAATCTTGACGTTCAAAGAAACAAATGAAGCAGATCGTTCATTTTATTCTCAACTTGTTAATAGTGGTATCTCTATAGAATTAAATACAATTAAAGGTATTCTATAAAACCGATTAAAATAACGTAAAAACTGCAATTATTCATTCTCTTTAAACAGCGCTGAAGATACAAAGAGATATAGCAAGTGAGGATGATAGATGTTGAATAGACATTATCTAGGATCCAAGTCCAACACGGGACAGTGATTGTCTACGATTTACCTTATATATATATAATTATTTCTCTTGTGCAGCTCCCAAAAATGCTTTATTTTGCACCAGGATTTGGCAACATCTATAGCAATTGACGAATCACGTGATTTCACTTTCTCAATGTAAACAAACGAGTGCGATTTGGCTTGAGACTTCTTTCAATCAGTTAACCATGAATCTCAACCACACTATTAAATATTATCGAAACAATAAAAGTGGACGAATTCAATTTTCAAATAAATCAATTGAGGAAAGTTTTAAAGGCGTTCAGGAAGAAAGAAAATTATTTGTTTCAAGATGCTGAGAGAAAAATAGAGTGCTGTCGCCAAAATGGGATTGCTTAAGGGGATTATTCGCCAAATGAGGTAATCCTGAAACTTTTCTCATTACTTTTAGAGAGCTTTTTAACGATTGGCGCGATTGAGGCGAGCTTGGCAACGAGACCGCACCGTGTCCTTAAGTCTTACCATTTTCTGTGTTAGTTTCATTTGAACGGTGAATTTGTCGTCTAAATGCTTATAAAATCAAGAAAAAGTAACGTTAGAATGATTTTTATACTGAAAGCCAAATAAACATTATGTATATTCCAAACCCAAAATGGGACAGTGATATTCTGAGATTTGTCTTGTTTATTATAATAAAATCGTTAAAAGGGTTTTTATATGACAGCTGAAGAAACATTATGCGTGTTCCAAATGCAATATGGAACGATGATTGTCTACGATTTATCTTCTCTCATATGGGACAGTGATTGTACATGATTTGTCCCACTGTTTTAATAGAATCACCGTATTTTACCATCGTCCTATATACAGGACAGCTCACATTTGTCGAATTTTCTCAGCCAATATTACCTTTTTAATGTTTGTTCCGCTTCTACAATATATTTTAAGATTGATGAGTGTTATTTATTATCATTATAAGTTAATTTTTTTCTTTTTCATTTTTTTAAAGATTTTGATTTTGGCTAATTTTTACTATTTTATTTGACGTTAATTATATTTTCCTTTTAAACAATTGCATGAAAAAATACCCAAATTATTTTTAAGTTTATATATGACAAGCCTTATAGATTGATGCTGAGTAAAATCTGCAAAAGAAAAGATATATTAAAACTGGTTTTACAAAGGATTTAGATGCCGTCCTATATATAGGACGACAGTAAAATCCGCTACTATGGCACACGCGTACGAAACCCTTACAAAGACGCCTGAAGTTTCTGGAAATGGATTAAATTACCTATTGCAAAACTCAAAAACATCCGGTCTTCTTGGAACAAGAGCCTGGTGGTGTGGCTTAAGTAATATATTTGTGCTGCTTCATTGGTCGACAGTTTTGGTCACGTGCTGACGCTATCTTTTGGAGGGAAAAGAATACTGCTGTTCGAGGTGTGAGCTGATTTCTAATCCATTCCTTCGGGAACAGTACTAAAAATGAGTCGGAAATTTTTAACGACTGAAGAAGCCTTTGACTATTTAAAGTCATTGACCGATGAGCCTGATGATAGTAACCCTGAAATGCTAATATTGCCGCCTGATACAGACAATGTTACTGATGATGAAGAAATTGATGATGCCTGCACCAGCATTCAACATGGTCATGCTATTTTTGACGAAAAGCTTCAAAAAGAAACAGCTGTGTCAATTGAAATTCTAAAGGAAAAAAATGATGCTGAATTTATTTCAACACCTAAATGGACTAATCATACACCGAAATTTTCATCAGCTCCTGAATCATTCTACAATGAGCATCATCAGAAAACAACGGATATGATTTCAGGAAAATCACCCTTGGAACTTTTCGAGATGACGGCTGAAAATATGATTGCGCAAGCTGTGGAAGAAAGTAACAAGTATGCGGGACAGAAAAATAATCACGATTTTTGTCTAAAAATCGACGAATTCAAACAATTTTTGGGTGTAATTTTCTATAGTGGATAGCACATTTTACCCAGAGAAAAAATGTAATGGGAAAATGCTCCTGATACTGGAACAACGCTTGTTAGTCAAGCAATGTCAAGAAAGCGATATTTTGATATCAAGAAGTATTTACACTTCAATGACAATACTGCAATTGATTCAGATCGCTACTACAAAGTTCGCCCAATTTACATTTTGTGGAACGAAGATTTACAGCAGTTTGGTGTGTTTGCGGAACATTTAAGTATTGATGAAAGAATGGTGCGCTGTTTTGGAAGACATGGATGCAAAATGTACATGAAAGGGAAACCCGTAAAATTTGGATACAAGCTGTGGATACTCTCATCCTTCGATGGATATCATTTTTATATTATTCCATATCAAGGAGCACAGAAAGAGAATGGTTCAGAAAACAGTTCTGAAAGTCTTGATAAGGCAATGAAATCAAAGAAAGAAAAGAAAACATTATCCCAAACAGTAGTGGGAAATTTGCTGTCTGTTGTTGAAACCCCAGCAAAGCACAAAATTTATATGGGTAACTTTTTTACGTCATATGATCTTTTTGTTTCCCTCAGAGACAAGCGTTTCTTTGCTACAGGAACAGTTAGAGAGAATAGAATGGCAAAATGTCCTTTAAAATCGTCCAAAATATTGGGAGAGATGGATCGTGGAACATCTGATAGAAAATTTGACACTGAAAATGAAATTGCAGCTGTTCGCTGGAATGACAATCGAGTTGTGTCATTGATCACCAATTTTGAAGACACTAGAGGCTTCACGAAAGTAGAGAGAAGAATGAAGGGTGGAAAGCAGAAAGTTCACGTACCATCATGTGTTGTTTCGTATAATAAGTACAAGAATGGTGTTGATTTGTTTGACAATCACATGGAAACATATTTTTCATCCATACAAGGAAAAAAGTGGTATTGGCCATTATTCATAAATGCGTTTGAGACATCACTAGTTGCAGCTTGGAAATTTTCAAAATTTTTTGCTCCAGAACAAGCTCTAGACCTCCTCGAATTCCGTAGACATATTACAATAGCGTATCTGGGATTGTGCTTAACTAGAAATATTGCAGGCTGGGGTTTGGGCATTCAGCAAAAAAACCCAGATTACTTGAAACTGCAAAGTGAACACATTCTTGTAAAAAATCCAAATGGTAAACAACGCCGATGTCAGCTTAAAAACTGCACAAAAAACCATAACTATTTGTCAAAAATGCAATTTAGGACTTTGCGTTGAATGTTTTCTGCCATTCCATGTAAACTGAGATGTTTGACTGCGAAACATGTAGTAGCGGATTTTACTATCGCCCTATATATAGGACAGCTTGGAAAAAGGTAACCAATAAAGTTTTCTTAATTTTTTTTCATTTTATACTTTTTCTTGTGGTTTAATTAGACTGTCATCGAATTTTTTTGTAAATATATAATTTTTTTTCTTAATGTGGTAAAATATGGGTTAAAAGAGTTTTCTTACTGATATCTGAATAGATTTTACGTGTGTTCTTAATCCAGTATGAGGTTAATATTCTATATGATTGTTTCTATCTATTTTAAAGGCGTTCTTTGATACATTAAGTCTAACTCAAATATGGAAATACAAAAAATTTGTTCCTGATGTTTGAAGGATTTCTTATCGAGGTGAAGTAAAGATTAAATTAATAAAAATTTAATTAGTTTTCCTTCGTCGAATATACCAAAATATTTCGTAACATAAATTAAGTACACACTAATAAAATACAAATTAAATTTTCTTAATGATATACCCAACTACTGTAAATTAACTTCCCTTAGTGAAGTATTTTTCAATATTTAAAATTTGAAAAGCATTTAGTTTTAAGTTTAGAAAATATATTGATATTATCACTATTAACAATTTTTTCTGTAAAGAAAACTTTCAATTCCATTCCTTTTTAATAATTAGTTTTCAAACGAAACTTCTTCCTTAAATGGAGAGTTTCTCGAAAAACTAATGATTTAAACTTCACTTAACGCAATTTATATTCAATTTAGTTACCAGATTTTCGATGAATTTTAAATAAAAACATATCCTGTATTAAAAACATTAAAAATGAATATGCATTCATTACTTTAAAGATACTAAATTAAGATATTTAAGACATTAAATCAAAAATTAAAATTTAAAGTATTCGAACGCAATTTTAAGTTCCAAAAAATTTTAGGGTATCGAAAGTGCTTCATTTTATTTCAGTAATTAAATTACTTATTTTGGAGATTTTTCACTTGCCTAATTCCATTCGTTAAAATTCAAGTTGCTTCTAGTTTAGCATGGACAGAATTTCAGATGTCTGTAGGTAAAAAATAAGATATTAAAACATTTTCTTCATTTGTTCATAAAAAACAACGCCTCTTTCAAAATTCAAATTAATTTCTGCATTTTTTTAATTATAAGAACTGTGCTCCATATTAATGGCTTGATTGAAGAAGATCTTTCTTCGTTTGAAAGTAAGACTTAATTGCGACCTTCATCTGTTTCTCAACATGTTTCAGAAAAAAAAAGAATTTGCTTCGTTAGGAACAATTTTATTTTATATCTGTCTGAGACTGTTTTTCAGCTAATGAGTCGCTCAAAGTTAATAAATGAATGTAAAAGGGAAATAACAAATTAATAAAAAAAGGTGTTTCATTATTTTAACTTCTCTTAATGAGTAGAGTTGAATACGATGGTTATAATACTTCAAATTCGTTTTATATTACATCTTAATAAACACTCTGGAACGCCTCCAAAAATAGTGAAGTCTAAAGATAATGATACTTCCTCAACCATTAACCTTCATCATTAATTAAATGAATACGTTGTTTTCATAGAATTAGAATATTTGATAGGATTTAATGTTAATTAAGTTTACTTTAGTTATCCTCAAAACTTTATCATTATTAAATTGCAATCAGTCTTATTGTTAGTTAAATATTTTTTCTCGATATAAACTGTTATATCGAAGTATAACTATCTAAATTAATACCTTATAACTACAAGATTAAAGTAAGTAACAATAATTATAGATATTTATAAAGAATTTAACCATTCTTAATTTGCGATTTAAAATTGTGCAATTGAATTTTTTTGCTTTATTATTGTTATGTATCCTTTGTGTAATATATATACAGAATGGAAGAAAGCACTTTGTAAATATATGTGTCTTTTTCTATTTTATTAAAAAGTAGAATAAATATTAATATTATGAATCAATTACCATTACTTTTAAATTTGTAATATAATAACTTTTAAGATGAGTAAAATATTCATTATAAATTCCCAAAACTTTCATTTGGTATTCACGTTTATAGATTTGTAGCATATAAACAATAGGAGGAATAATGATTTTTCTTATTTAACACATAATTCTTGATACGTCGCTCATATTCAGTTGCCGAATATATAAACAATATTGTATGTTCAATTCTGGATATAAGTTTCTATTTTTTGCATTTAAAGATTTATCCTCTCTTCATTTCCTTTAAAATTTGACATATTTCTTTTAAATTGCTGCGCATTGAAGTTTTTATAGTATATAGGGTATACCATATTTATTTGTCTTTAAATATTTTACCATGATAAATACTTAATTTGACAGTTATTGAATGGAATTTCCTTTACTTTTCACATGGTGCAATGTGGTACTATTTTTTGAATATATTGGTTACTTTGATAAGCAGAAAAGTGTGAGAAATATAAAAACAGAAGCAGATTGTGAGAAGAGGGATGACATTTTTTTTCATTTATGGAAAAGTAAAATGAAAACAAAAATAAGCATTTTATTAAACTAAGCAAAAAAAAGTTGTAGGTATGATACTACTGTTGAAGCATCGTACAAGAAAAGCTAATTTAACTCACTCAATATACAACAAAATAATTTACAAGAGTTGAGTCGAAAATAAATTTATTTCGCATTATGTTTTTGTTGTGATGTGTTACAAAGATTTAAAAAAAGATCTCAGATCTGAATCTTAAATTAGTGTCTGGATTGTCATATATTTACACGCTTTTATTTAGCTTGGATTCTTAATTCACAATACAATAAAATTATGAATAACTGCTGTCTAATTTATTTTGGATTTCTTTGTATTTTATCATTTTTAACACTGTGTTTTTTGTACAATCATCTTGGAAATTTAGCATTGTTTTAATGAGTTGCGTTTTTTTTTAAAATATCGAAAATCGTTGAGAAACGACTTATTTTATAAGGCAAAACGAATAAAGAATTTTTTAAACAATTATCAGTGGTTAATAAGTAATTATTTTATTTCTTATTGAGAAAGAATAACTATGTTACTATGCATTATCTTAAATATACAATATATATTTTATTTCAGTAATAAAATGACTGCTTCTTATTTATATTCTTATTATAACATCTTTGTGTTCTTATTTATTTATTTCCGACAGAAATTACATTCCGTGCATAGTATTATTACGAAAACTATAAGGAATTTATACGTACTGACTTAATTCGTTTTTATAAAAAATTCTATGAAATATGATCTTGAATACTAAATGAAAATGTGGCACATTCTTCAAAATGTGTGTGTGCGTGTGCGTGTGCGTGTGTGTGTGTGCGTGTGTGTGTGTGCGCGTGTGTGTGTGTTCCAGCATCACTACCGAATGGCTGCACCAATTTTGATAAAACTTGGTACGCAGGTTCTTCATTAGCTCACTTGAATCACTTTACGGGAAAATAAGGCCTAACCCAGTCCCTCAAGGCAGGGTGAGCCAAAATGCATATGACAAATAGGCCGGTTGACATACTTTGCAATTTTCATGAAACTCGATACACAGGTTCCTCGTTAGTCGATTTGAAGTAATATAGAGATAAATAAGCTCTTTCCTAGTCCTTCGGGGTAGAGAGGGGCAAAGTCTGCAAAATGCGTGTAACAAATAGGGCAATTGACACTTGTCGATTTCAGTGGCTCGGGCGATTTTTATGAAATTTGGTGCACATACTTCTAATTAGACAACTAAAATTATTATATGGGTAAATAAACGCTAATCCAGTCCGTGAGGGTTGTGTGGGGAAAAATCATTTAAATATATTTAATAAAATGGGCGATTGGCATGATACTTAATATAACTGGGATAATTTTTATCTCAGTGGACACATAAATTCCTGTTAGGCTGACTAAAAGTAGTGTCTTGGTAAATAATTGATAATTTATTTCTTCAGAGAAGGGTGGAGCAAAGTTTTCAAAATAACTTAAATTAATATGCTCTTGGATATGGCTGGGACGATTTTGACGATATTTTGTACATATGTTTCTCTGTGTCTGATTAAAAATACTCTATGGGTAAAAAAACACAATTCCTTTAGAGTAGTGTTCATTGTAGGGTAGGGTGGTGTTCATTCATTTAAATACCTCTAATAAATGGGCCGATTGACATGAAATTTGATACTTACAGGGAACTTTATTGACTCAGGGTTCATATGTTCCTCTCAGGCTTACTAAAAGTACTATAGGGGTAAATAAATGCTAATCCAATTCCTAAGAGTTGGTTTATGAAAAATCCTTACATGTAAACCTTTGGGCCGATTGACATACTGTTGAATGCGGCTAGAGAGATATTTATGAATTTTTTTACATACACTTCTAATTATCCGACTAAAATTACTTTAGGGCTAAATAAACTCTAACTTAATATATGAGTTTAGGGTAGGAAATATATGCGGCAAATGGACGATTCACATGAAATTTCATACGGCTTGGGCAATTTGATGAAACATTATACATATGTTCCTCACAATCCAAATAAAAGCAACTTCAGTGCAAATTTCCACTCAATACCTCAAGTAGGGTGGAGCGAAGACACAGGTTAATCAACACGAAACTCGATACTGCTGGAGCGATTTTGATGAAAACTTTTGACACGTGTTTCTTTTTAATCGACATGAAACACTATTGGGGTAAATAAGCCCTAAGCCAGTCCATCTGGGTAGGTTGGGGCAATGACTCTTAAATAAATGTAAAAAAAATGGATTGATCGAAATGAAACTTAACTCACAGGTTTCAACATATCGAACTAAAATATGGAGGAGTTAAATCTTTTTAAATCAGCCCTTTAGGATGATAACTATTGATATGATACAGAGAAATGTTTATTTAGAACGGCTGGAGCAATTTTCGCTAAACATGTTTTATTAGTTGATTGCTAAAATATTATTTTAAATATGACTACAAAAATGGTCAGTAAAACCTAAAAAACAATACTGTATTCAGAAATGGGTCTTATCTTTCACTCTTCTGGGTGAGTTGGAGGTCAGTCATTGAAATACATTGAGAAAATGGACCAATTAGCAAGAAAGTTTCATAGTCAGGGTTCCTAAAATAATAAGATGCCCCAAACAATTGTCTAATAATGCAAGAAATATATGTGTAATATTGTATACTATGATATCAGATAAATGAAAGAAATTTTTGTACTGTTAATCTATGGATCTTTTCATAAAAAAATTGATTCTCGCAATAAAATAACATTAATAACATTGTTGTTCATAAATAATGATTCAATTTCCGGTCATACAAAAGATTTTTGACCTGCAAAAGACGCGGCAATGCGGAGTACTTTGCTAGTATACTTATAACGAAAACCAAATCATACTTTTGCAACTGAAATGGAATGCCAAGGACGCTTCTTTTAACGTTAGTGCAAGGTGAAATTTTATTGATAACAATAACTTGCTGAAAATTACCGACACTATCAGTTATTGACCGTAGAAGCGCACCGACTCGCTTTTTTATGGGCTATTTATCTTTTTCGATAGGCCTCTCCCTATGCTCTGTCAGTTGCGGAGAAAGAACTTCAGCAGAAAGAGAGCTATCAATTGTCGCCGCTTATCTGCCTGTCTTCGCACATCGTGAAGATAAGCTAGCTTTTTCTTTACAAATAGTCTTGACAAAACTTTTTTTGTATTGAATTACAAGATTTCTGCAGCCGTTTACACATCTGAGATAGTGAATTTATTCGTATTTAAAGGCAATATATCCCATTCTTTTCATCGCATGTTTTGTTCAAAAGAATAATTAGCATGTTAGAGGCAATAGTAATTTATTGATGTGCAGTTTTGGTTCATAAAATCAAGACAATGCGTCATTGAGGCAGTTTCCCCATTCAAAAATCCTTTTAATTTACACTCACTGATCAATGTGAAGCTTTTTCTTCCAATTATAGTCTATTCTAAGAAATGTCTTTGCAACGATATAAGTTATATTATGTTAATATGGTAGGTAGCTAATTAAAATGTGGACTGTTTTGATTCTGAACCTAGAAAAAATATTAATAATTTCTGTATAAGCCACTAAGAAGTAAAGTTTAATCAGAATCTTATCAGTTAAATGCAAATGATATTTAAATACACAAAACCTTCTATTGAACTTATTCCTAGCATTTATTACCCCCTTTTATTAAGCAATTACTCTAAAGATATTCTTAAGCATAAGTTTTTATTTTTAAAATCAATTTCGACATCGATACATTTGTGTTTTATCATGGTTTTCATTTCACTGAATTCAAGTACACCGAATAGAATACTTTCCAGAAAGTAATAACCTGTATTCATTTTATCAACCATCAAATTATGCAACTCTGGTTCATGTATTATATTAATTAGATTTATTTCTTGAAAAGCCGTTCTAGTACGCAACGTCCTATGAAACAGTCTGCAACGAAAATGCATAATGTTTAATCATAAGTATGAAAATATGCAAAATCAAACGGGGCTGCGGTGGCCTAGTGGTAAGCTTTAAGTCACGGGGCCGGAGGGTTCCAGGCTCGAAGCTCGATTCTACTAAAGGTCCGCCGTGTATGCACCTAAATCATATGCAGTGACCAAATGCCCTCCCGCTGGCAAGGCGCGAAAGTTTGGAGAGGGGGTGCCAGCTCAAGCGCCGTCATCTGACTACGGTTCAAAATTACGAGGTCCGCCCCAAAAATGATCCTCGTGTTGCTTGAAAACAAGACGTTAGTATAACTGAACTAAACTATGCGAGAACATACAAAGAAGGAATGAAGATACGAAGAACACGAGAAATATGAAAAGATTATTCTATTATTACCATGATTTAAGAAAAAAGAAAAAATTATATCATGCCGTCTTTCGTGTCTTGAATCTGTCATTAAGAGGGGAGCAATTATTCCCAATAGTGCCCTCGATATTATCAATTTAAACGATAGGCAAACGGCACAAACTTTATATATGATGCAAATCATAGAACCAAAATCTCAAGCTGTATTTCATCTAAATATTTTTATTTTTCAACAGGACAGTGAGGCTATGCATACAGTATATGTCATTAAACTGTTGTTTGCTCTTCAGCATATTCAAGTTTTGAAGTGCCCTTGCTCTCCCCAGACTTAAATGCAATAGAAAATGCCTGGGACATCTTGTCTTACGAGGTTTATTTTGATGGTAAGCAATACGACGCGACGTCAGCAATGATTCAATTCAAGCCGTACAAGCATCATGGAGGAAAATTGCTTCTCAGAAAATAAAGGCTTCATATGAGTTGTTACAAATAGAATTTTCGAATTAATAAAGGTAGAATGCAATCAGACAAACTACTAAAACATTGTTTTATCGACCTCAATTTAAGGAAGTAATACTCAGGCTTTTCAAACGAATGGTCATTTTGTTAGTAAATCAATTAATTTCAATAATTGGTACCTTTCTTTTTTATTCATATTTTTTTTATTATTTCGTTATTATAGATGAAAATTCATTTTATAAACTGTAAGCGAAGCATTGTTAATTTTCTCTATACTGTGACTCCGCTTCTTTCGTCGCAAGAGTTCCCATTCGCACTGTTTAAAGTTACTGTTGCTCGTACTTGAAAAAGACTACTTTAACATACCCATTAGTTGGTTCTGTTGGTTGTTTTGGCGCAAGGAGCCATGAAGTTGACCATACTGCGCCAGAAAAAATGTAAAATCATGTCAAATTAAGTATAAGATTGCATATGTATAAAAACCGATATAAAAAGTTTTCAGTTGAACCTGAACTATGTTTAAATAAGGGTATAAAATCTGATTGCTTTCAAAAATGCAAAAAGATGAACATGTGGAGTTTCTCCAAGTATCGTAGGTAATGAAATTGTAGTAGTATTAAAAAAACATAAACTCTGTGAGTTAAAATTTGAGCATTCTGATAAAATGTGATGAACAGACATAATACAGTTGCATTGTGAGTACGTTGGTGCTTCTTCCCCGAGCAGAAAGTGACCGTGAGTAAATCTTGTATGCCCTATATGTAGTCGAGTTAAAATAGCATCAGCTTTTCTATTCTTTAAAGAAGACCAAGACTGGGCAGTTGGTTTGACAGCATGAAGCTTGATTCTGGTTATACACATTAGAACTTCCATATTCAGGGAAATGAAATATGCTGTTCCGACTTATTTTGAAAGAGATATAATACTTCAATGTAAGGAACCATACGCGTCCAAATGGCAGACATTCGACTTCATGGTCAGTAGATCGTTATCGGAATCAATCGTGGTCCACTTTAACTTGATGCAAGTTAAATTTAGTGTTGGATCAACCACCCTTACTCTGGCATGGAATTTTTCTAAAAAATTAGTTTCCGTTCGCCTTCATACGGCTTCGATGAAGGGACGTTATCTTAAAGAACAAATTAATTCAATTAATCCGCTAATAAGGATGACGTGCTGAATATTGTGATAATCATAACTAATAATCATTGATGTTCTAAAGAAAAAAAGTTTCCCTGTAAGCTTTTTGACCTTTGAATGCCTTTAAGGCAACTTATGAATTTGTACTTTTACGGTATTTTTTCGCAACTTTCTTCTCCTAAAATAATAACATTTTAGCAATAATTTGAAAGTGAGGCATGCATTTTTGTCACAGTTTAACATTATTTTTCAAAATTTTAATTTTTTTTTACTTAACTGTTCGTTTCGCATTATTAATTATGATGTAGGCTGTGAAATATAATATTATACAGCACAGAGTTCTTAATATTAATTTTTTATATTTTGAATTTCGGAATAATAAAAATAACTAATGAAACATAAAAAGAAAACCAGAATAAGAAAAATTACCTTCACTTTGGTTTATTTTATATTAATTTTAGTCGTGTTTGATGGTTGTAGAGGAGAGAGGAATATAGTAACAAATGTGAAAGGTTAAAATACTTATGTATAAATGCAATAAAGATTCATCAAAAAGAATAAAATTCTTCAATGTTTCAATTTTTAGAACAATACGATAAGAAATTAATATATTTGTGCCCGAATATTAGTTTTTTTGGCACAGTCAGGTTAAAATATTTCTGAATTCGATGTTTTTAAGTATGATTTATTTTCAAAAATATTTATGAATATTCAAGATCGACAAATGAATATTGATGAAAAGCATACATTTTATATTTCCTAGTAATTAACTGAAGTATAGACGATGAAAATTTACACATCTTTTCTGGTGAATTTGAAAAGGTAAATTCAAACTAAAAGAAAATCAAATTAACTAGGATGAACTTAGTATTCACTCTATAAGAAAAAAAATTCATTAAATGAAACAATGAACACTTTATAAAATTGTGAATAATAGTGCAATGAAATAGTATTCAATTCAAAAATGAAAGAAAACTCAAGACTTTACTCTTAAAATCAATTGATGGCCAAGTTCTAACTCTTCACTGGAACAAATAATCAAGACTTAAAATCAGCTATCACTTAATATCAGGTAATTCTACAATCTATTCACTACTAATCAAGCGCTATTTCAGCCTCATACTTTTTCTGCATTCACTAATTTATTAAACGTTATATAAATACTAACTTCCGATGTAAACATTTTGTCAAAATGTGAATTAGTATATTGGAAATGATTTCTATTTCTATTGAGATAAAAGAAATAAAGAAATGGGTCTTTTAAAAATGAACTGTTTATTTACAAACGTTTTTTAATATTTAAAAAAACTACAAAATTAATGATTTATGTTTTAAAAGTATCTAGTAGAGGTTTATAAATGTTATATCTTCGACTACAAAGCAGTTCATTCTAATTTTAAATTCTGCTTAACCGAGTTCCATTTTATTTCACAATTTCACTTAAAAAGATTATTCTGATAGAAATATTAATAGTTTGTTTCTTAGAATCTGAATATTGTAAGACTAGTTTTTTTACTGATTTCCAGTGTGATTTCTTAGATATTTTAGCCAAAGAACTAGCTGTTTCATTTTTGTATAACTATGATATACTTTCAGCTTATTTTCCAAACACGAAGGAGAACATAAATTTACTAAATATTTTAGATAAACGAAGTAAAATTAGCTGGAATATAACGGCTGATATAAAACATTCAGTCTTCCATCTCTTATCTATTATTCCTGGTAGTTTACTTTGATTAGATTAGAATACCAATCAGTTTTGAAGTAACTTTGGATCGAACACCGTACTTTCCAACCTTGGTCAGGAGATCAGAAGGACACTTGAGAAGACATCCCTCCCGAATCTTCCACATCCCACACCTGGGAAGGTATTTGACCTGGACAGACCACAGAACACCACTCCATACCCCTTCACCTGGAATCAGAATGGCTGGTTCTTTAAGCATTTGGATAGGTATAGAGCGTCTTTTTATTTTCAAAAAAAATATTACATATCTTGCAAAAGAGAGAAGAGAAAAAAGAAATTAATTTAAAAAAGTACAAATATAAAAATGAACACTTGAGAGCTTACTTACACACATTTGATAGCTGCAAAATCCTATGTGCATGCATACAAAACAGATAGAAAGGCATGGAAATAAATTTCAAGATGCCCACAAACAATGTTTTCCCACTTTTTTTTGACTTGAGAATAGTTCATGAAAACGTTTTGAAGAGGGGGAAAACATTCTTGTTTCGCAGGAAGCACTACAAGTTTAATTTCGATTGTCTAAGGGTAAAGTACAGGTGCGTTTTCCGTTAGACTAGGATGGTCTGATGAGATATAGCTTGCACAAGACACCCGGCACCACGTACACGATTATAACGTACTATCAATTTTAAAATATACACAAATTGAATGTCGTTTCTATGCAACGTGCATTCCTTCAAACAGATTCAATCAGATATCAGTCAGAACAGGCCAGAGTAAATTCATCCCGAAAGTTCAAATAGATAGAAATTTTCCCTGGCAACCTGTCTAAATTCTTTGGGTGAGTGTGCCGACGGGGGTTTAAGAAAAACAGCTAGCAATATAGTTAGATAGATACATATTTGCTGTTTGCATTCTTTTTTTTGTTTGTGTGTTTTTATAACGTTTTATGCCATTTTGACGCTCTATTATTTGGGATTTATTGTATCAAAATTATTTTCTCCTGTGTTTTTATTAAATTTCTCTTGTAATCTGTTAAATTTTTTAACTTTATTGTTTTTCACAATTTGTTTTGTTTTTCACGTGTGGCATAAGGAATATTTTTTGTTTTTGTTTTTCTAAGCACTTTTTAAGGTTGTTTAATATTTACTTTTCTTGGAGTTTGGATTTGCCTTGCGACCTTTTGTTTTTTGTCGACCTTTAAAACACTCTAAACCCTTTGAGTGAGGGGGCCGAAGTGTGTTTAAAAAATAGATAGCAAAATTTATAAAATCTGTCTGATCATATTTATTTGCTGAAATTTATTTAATATACTGTAGATTTTTCATATGTTACATTTCAATAAAATAATGAAACATGCTAAGCAAATATCTAATTTTAAAATATTTTAAAATTAAACATAGATAAGAGATTATCTATGTTATATATTCCTAAGCGGAACTTCAGAACTATTTCAAGAAAGAAAGAAACAATAATAAACTTGATTCGTTTTCGAATTCCTCTATTTAGACCTCAAATTTAAACAGAAGGGTATATTTAGACGGGTGTTATGGAAGCATTTTTGGGATTTTCCTGCTGCTGCCCAATATACGCTTTCAATTCCAACCCTTTCCGATCCCATTTGTCCAGCTAAAAGAACCCAAACTTCGAAAAAGAGTTTTGTTTTTTCGAGAACAATGACCCTGGAAATCGCTGACGGAATCTTTTCTTGGTAATCAACAAGCAGTTCTAGTGGAAATGGATCCGAAATGCCAGGAGTGTTTGGAATTTGCTCATGACATTGATGCACGGTATCAATTTCTGAACTACTTTGAACTAAGCCTTTTATTGATTGCATTTTATATTGAAGATGAGTCAGTCTTATCAGGCAATGGAGAAATCATTGGAAGATCTGTTGGAGCACATACCTTTTTAAACTTTGTTGCTTTTAATGTACAAATAGGGTACAAAATTGTATCTCTCAAATAACTTTTGATTACTTTTAACTCTTAACACGAACGAATAAATTGCTGAGAAGTGTAAAAATATTACTTCTGTATTTTTCTTTCGGAAAATTACAATAAAAATTTCTTAGACACAAGAGATGTTATATTGTGAAATACAAATAGAGATTTTCTGCTAACGCTGACAAGATGATAAAAATTAAGACGATAAATAATTTTTTTTATTCGTAAATGAACATTAAAATCCTTATTACACTAAGTTGTCATTAAAGAATTTCTGCTATTTTTCAAAACTTTTACTTTATTTTGCTACATTACCTTTTGGGAGATATATTTTTCTAGAGATAAAAATAGACGATTTTAATTTAATCTCTTGTCATATAAAGCTACTTAGTGCAAATGACATCTATCAATAGCTTTTTTTTTCTTTTTATTAGATGGTCTAGACGTGCATTCATAGATAGTGTATTTCAGAAAATTGTTAAAGTGAATGTGATTTTAAGCAAATGCCATATTTTTATGTTGCCCTTGCTGTGTTACACAAACGTGGATTAGTTGCCCTCGATAAGTCCCCGAAGTAAGATGGCGAAATCTGTCTTTTGCCTTCATGAGCAAACATAATTATGCCTCTTTTGTCTTGGTATGGATTTCTAATAAGTGACTTTGTCTTATTGGGCATTAAAGAATGGAAAGCCAATATTTGGTCAGTATTTTAGATTTATATATCAATATTATTTTCCTTTCCCCTGATAACTTTCAATGAAGTGCTTCCTTCTGTTTTTCTTAAACAATTTTTCCTGCTTTACAAAGAGAATGGGGGAAATATATAGTTTTGAAGCATATTTCATCAAAATGTAAGGAAAAATCTGCAGAAATTATGATAACAATCCCTTTGAATGCATGCCGGTAAAGACCTAAGAAATAGTTTACAAAAGAAATTTAAAAAAGGAATAACTGAATAAAATATGAATGAATATGAATGAAAGGCTACTGTAAAATAAAATCTCGAAATTTACTGCAACGACATTTATTTCCTTTCTGTTTTTCTGTAGAAACATATCCTAGATTGCATACATTGTTTAATAAGAGAAAGAACGTATATGCTAAGTCTTACGTCACATTTTCTTAAAATATATTATACTTATCTCTAGAAACTGCATTATTTATACCTATCAAAACCAAACAACAATAAATGTTCTTCTAATAAATACAAATAGCAAATTTTTAATCAATTAACATAAAGGAAATTTTTGAAACATTGAAACTTTTTAATCTCAGCGAAAAAAGTTCTCATAAAACATGCTTCAGAGTTAGGAATAGTGTTGAGTGAATGCATGCTTCTTTATGTATGGCTCTGCTATTCTAAAAGAAAGATTAAGTACCAAACTTTTGTTTTTACTTTCAACCGAAACAATAGTGAACAGTAATTAGCCATTCTTTCTAGTTCAATCATTATTAATTCACTACAAGAGATTGTTTTGGTTGAAAAGGATAATCATAGCATTCAGGAAAGCGAACATCTAAAATTTTACGGTCATTATTCAAGTGTTGCTTCTAAACGAGAAACCTTTAAAAGGAAGAGGAAAAAAGAGTAAGTTTGAAAAACTGTAAGACTTTAGCAGCTGTTCCAATCAATAAAAAATAAACTTTTATCTCTGAAACGCGCATTTCCATTTTGCGAAAAGTAGGAAGTAAACCAAGAAAAATCATTGCTTATTTAACAGTAAACTTTTTGCTTTGACGGAAACATTTATTCATTTTAACTCCGTGTTCCTAATTTAATATTGGGTGGGTTTATTTAAGCAGTATTTAACTAAGCAGTGCTGTTGACAATCGAGTTGACTCTTCATTTGCGTTAATTAAAGCGAAGAAGGTAAAATCTCGTTTTTAGTGAATCATAACGATTCGACTGAAATATTTGCAAAAACTATATTCAGTATGAATAATACACAAAGATCGAATAACATAATAAGGTTTAACACAATTTATTTCTTAATACAACAATTTTATATTTGAATTCCAACTCTAAGGACGGAGATTGGCATTGCAGACATACATTGTCTTTTTTAAATCTTAGAACACGTGTTTTTCTAAAAGCTTTTATCTTAATTACAGCAAAAGAAGTAGTACATAAAAGGTAAATTTCAACACCGTATGAAAACTATAATTTGAATGTAACACAATAACTTTAGTGAGTTAATCACAAGCAGTGAGTTAGATTTATGTGTGTAAACATTATTTAAAACGTTAAGCATTATAAGATCCTGTTGTATAATTTGTTATTTTATATTTGTTATTTTTATAAAACTGAAATTTATACAGAAGTAGAAATTAATATACTTATATATTTTTATTTAAGGATGCTCAAAATAAAATTGAAAAATATGTATTTTAATTTGGTGAGAAAAATTAAGATTTCATACTTTTGGGGAATAATATTCAAGAAAACAAAAGCTGTACTACTTGTTCTTATTTATTTAATCAAATTATCACTTTTAAATGTTTTCACCAGAAATTATAATGTAAATCAAAAAGCTGTTTATTTTACCTCCTATTTAGTATCCGTTCAGTTTTTCAGTCAGTTGTGGCAGATGAAACAGAACAATTATAGACAAACGTAGTTTTCTTTTGAGGAAACGAATTTATTGAAATATTCGAGTTGAGAGAAATGCTGCTCAAAAATGTTTCATTTGTAGCAAACATTCGAATCTTATTACTTGACTTCCGTTTTGTCTTCGTCAGAAAATCTGAAAAATTGAAGAAAAAATTTATGAGTAGAAAGCTGAGGAACATTTTTTCGCAGAATAGAAAACCAATATTTTGGAGATGTAGAATTCGAAAACCTGCATTACCGAGATTTAGTTCATGGTTAGTCCATACATGTGAAAGAAATACCAGCAACAGTCCCAAAAATGGTTATTTAAAATCCCGTCAAATGTTTTGAACTGGAGTAAGTTAGAGACTACATAATTTAATAATGAAGAATAAATATATAGGGGAGGGTCGATGAATTTTTGCTGGCGCGTAGATTGGACCGGTACTTCAGTTCTATTAAATATCTGGACCATAAAATAGTCAAATTATTTTGTAACGATATGAATGTGATGTATGAAATCATTTTAAAAGAAAGTTCTACGTTATTGCAGGTCGAGAAAAAGTGCTTAGATTTAGGTATCATCAATTAATTATTATAAAAAAAGACAAAACGCTGTTTTAACGCTGGTAGGACCGCTCTTACGCTGTTTTAAAGTAGGTAGGAAAATATGTCTGTCCGCAGACGGGAAATCTGTTTGGCTACCATTTGCTATAATAATTTTATTAAAATAATTTAAAGAGAATATTAGGGGAAATTGTTTTGTTCTTTCCCAAAAATCTTCTGGATTAGACTACAAACAGATGCCTAAATTGAATTGTTTAAATCAATACGATTATTATCTTGAGCTGATGGAATATCTCAGAAAAAAGTTATCATCACTAGTAGTCCTCATAAATTGGAAGTGGAACAAGCCAAAGAAAAAAAGGGACACTAAAGTCATCAAATAGTGGATCAAAAAGTATAAAAATTTACGATACGTATCATTTGTGAGGGAGGGGGAGGAGGAAGTGATACAGTGCATAAAATGTCATACTGGGGTCTATGCATTGTGTGCTGGTGTGAATTTAAGAATAAAAATAAATGCAATTTGGGAAACCAGTAGTCCAACCGAGGAAACCAGTTTCTTTAATTGGACCGATGACAAAATTTTTTAAGCTATTTTTTCTACTTTAAAGTATATTTCATAAAAAGTTAGCTACATTGTGCTTTACAACTGTTCTACAAAAAAGTTCAACGGATAGTTTTTCCTTAAACTTACTTCTCTATCACCATAAATAAAAAATATCCAGGTAGTCTAATTTCGGCAACCTTTCCCTAGAACTTTAGATGAGTTTATTGCACATGTAAACAAATATTTCCTGCTCAACGAATACAACACAAAAAATAATGATTACAAAGAACAGTATTAAAAATACATCATATAATAATTTTAATAATGCTACTTAATTGAAACACCTGAGACTGGAAAATATTATTTAATTCATCGTAATACATCTCGAATAAATTTTAAATGTGCTTCCATCTTTTCATCACACTGCCTTTTTTAATATATTCTTTCTTAACGGGAAACTAGGTTTTTATTGAAAAAGCTTTTGGAAAAATGTTTATAAATTTAGTTATAACGACGTTTAAATTTGTCGTGCACGTTACGTAACTACGAAAAACGTGTATTACAAATTATTTTAAATGGTTTAGTTGTAGAAAGCGGAGAACTTTGGAGAATATCCAAACTTAACTTTGCTGCAAAATAATAAAACGGCTTATTAATAATCCGTATATTGTCCATTTAAATATCAGTTAACTCTGCAAAAACCAAGATTTTAAGCGTTTCAAGAATTTTGACTTATGACATGAATAATCCGAACAGAATTTTCCATGACAGTATTTTAGAGTCCGCATGCTTATTGGTAGTTAAGAAGACTAGAAGTTTCGCCCAAAGAAATTTTTCTTTTTCTCCATCCTAGATTTTTTTTCTTTTTTCTTGTATATTCTCAATCTCCCTATTGCTCACTTATATGAAATATTCAACGTCCAAGGTCGAGTTTTAGCTTCCTATTTGCTGAATCTCTCTCTCGATGTTGTTTACACTGGTTTCACCGCATGCATATTGAACAAGCAGCCAACCGTTCTTCTCCTTTCTTTCCTTTTTTGTCCTTCTTTTTTCCTTTATTTACTCCTTCTGTTCCACTGGCCTCTTGCTGATTCAAAAATATTCAGCTTCTCACCAATATCCCGCAGCTGGTTTGTTCTACTTGCAAATACTCGCCGTCACCAGAACACTTTTATTCTCTCTCCAACCACTCGTTTTTTCCTTTCCTTTTTAACACTAGAAGACCTACGAAGCTTATTACATATCTCAGAAGAACATAAAGGCTGTATATAATATAAGCAGGTGCGTTCACGAATTTAGTATATCAACGCCTTTTGAAAACTTTCGTTCTTCATTCTGTTTTTGTCTGGGTTCTCATACGTCCCCTTTTTTAACCTCCACTTGAATGCCTCATATGAAAGGCGCGACAAAATCAAGTTTGAAGACACTTCTTGAATTTATTTCGCTCGCAGTTTCAAAGGAGCTTTCTGATGAGCCTGCGTGAAGGAAGATGTCACGTTTTTCAAGAATTCCTTTCAATGCTGAATAGAGAAGCAGCTTATGACATTCGTTATGCGAAAGTAGTAGTTGCCATGGCAAACTTTAGGCTTTGTTACGCCTCTAAGAACCTGAAAAAGTGAACACTGTGCAATTTTAATGTTCGCCAGACAATGTTAACTTTTTTATGAAACCCACTTAGCTTGCATAGATTTGAAATCAATAATTTTAAGAATGTCCATGACCTTTGAAACGATAAGCAGCTACTCATTATTGCTTGATTTTCAAGTTTCGTCTAAGAAAGAAAACTATTTAAGAATGTCAAAATATTTTTAACTCCAAGAAATACGAACGTTTCTCAAGATTTCCAATATGTTCATAAAATCATTTTACTTATATATGGCATATAAAATTTACTTATGTAAATATGAAATATTTAAATTTTAGTCTTTTACTGGTTTTATACTTTAACCCTATATTCCTCATTGTAACTCTACACTTTATAATTAACCTCCGTTTCTCAAATATACATAAAGCGTTCCTCAACCATTTTGTTTCACTATCATAGTTCACATGTTACGGTCATGAGAGTGCCGAACTCTATTGAGAAAGTATCACACTCTATATAATAACGATAATTCAATTCAACGTCGTAAATAATACGCATGTCCCTTCTGTTAAAGTATGTATATATATATTTTTTAAGGGACTTGTGTTTTGATGGTTAATAAAATATTTTGTTACGGAAAAAGTTTGTGGATTTTTTTGTAGCGAACAAACATGAAAAACAAAATAAAAGTTTAGCATGCCTTATACAATTATTTTAAGTATAATGCATTCTATAAGCTAAATTTTACTTTAATGTTATGCGTAGATTATTCAGAATATTTCTTAGAATACAATTTCTAATAGTAGATATATTCATTTCAGTTTTCCAAGTTACTCAGAAAAGGAAATAGAGCATGCCTTTTCTTTGTAGTAAGAAATTAACTCAATTTCGAGTTTTAAATAACGCATTCATAACTGTACAAATTATTAATTTTTCTATTTGGACAAAAATAATTGCCTGCCGTAACTATTTTTAAAAAATTTTACCCAAGGTTTAACTGGTAGTTTTCTTAAGAAATATATTTTATTTGCTTCAAACTGATTTCACAGCAGTAATTTTTATATCAGAAAATCAGTTGAGAGATATTTAGAATTGAAAGAAAATATAACTGAATTACATATATCTATTATTCATCTTTTACTGAAAGTGTAGCCTTGATTAATGCATTTTAATGCTGAAAGCAGTAATTATCTAACAATTGTGCCTCTTCATTATTCCATAGAAACAGCTCCTCCAGGTTCTTTTATCTAAATGAGATTCAGGAATATCTTTATTATTTGGAAAAATGGGAAACAAATCTGAATTTAAGTTCTTCTCATTAGTATATATAGGATGCGTTGTCATTCATATAGCAAGCATACCCCTGAGATATTCAAAGCTCTAACAGGTTCACTAACTAGCAATTGTTTCAGTTTGAATTATTTCAAGCTTAAATATAAAGAGTTATGTGATTCCTTTTGGTTTCAGCAGTTTACTCTTGTCTATATCATTTCAAGCAGTTTTAAAGATATTTGTTTCTTTTTTCAAAACTCTGCATAATAAATTTAATTTGCATTATTAAACTTCGCGATACTAATTTTATGGTTTTCTGTCAAAACTTCAAGATTTGTTTCGATTTAATATTTAAATCACATTCTTGCTTCAAATACTTTCATATCATAGCTCTTGACTACTGAGAATGTAAGTGCCACTCACTGGAAATCAAAACAAAATTTATTAAATAACCATCTAATTATAATTTACGAATAGAGAAATGAAAATTGCCCTTTTATTGAGAAATATAAAATAAAAATGCCATTTTTTCCTCTATGGCAATGGCATGTTTTAAAGTCATTTTAGTGCTTTAAATTCAAATAACATCTTCATAATACACAGATAATAATCTATGAGTTTTTAACGACATTTTTGAATGCATGGTTGCGGCCAGTGTGAGACGCAACAAAATGCTTAATACGAAATATTTCATATTATCGTACCTCATTGAAATTACGAATGCAAAAGGGAAAAAAGTAATGCGAAGTTACCAAGAAGAAGAAGATTCAAGTAACCAGATATTGAGAAAAAGATCAACATGAAAAGGCAGGATTCGAGCAAAGCTTAAGAATGCGACGACGAAGAACCTCTTATACAGGATTCTGATGCCTTTTCTGAATTTTTTTTAATTATAAGTTTGATTTTAAATGCATGTTTTGTTTACCTCAATTTTCTGAAGACACTGATGGAGAGATGTGGGCAAGATGCAAATAATGCTCTCGGGGGTCCAACGAGGGCTGTGGTGAAATTAATAATTCAGAAATTTTATTCGATTTTTTTTCTGTCTAAAATTTTTTTATTCATTATATTATTTATTCTATTATACTAGAGATATTAAAATAATAAGCAAAGTATTTTTAACTAGTAATGAGATGTTTTATAGTTTTCCTCATGATTTTTCACCTTTATAATGTTTAAATTGATCAACGTTTTAGAATGAATTTCAATAAACCGTTAGAAATGAATAAATGCCCAAGTTGAGCACTTTTCTTTATTTTCTAGTCAATTAATTGCTAAAGACAAACATTATGTTATAAGTTTCTCAATAAAATAGATATTTTGAAGCGTGTGTTTCTTTGTCAATTCGAATGCGCAATATAAGACAATATCTCAGGTTAAGAATACTTAATGTCTCGTATTGGGAAACCTTTTCCGTCAACAGCTGATTTGAAAAACTTTATAAAATTTTATATATATATATATATATATATTTGTCTTGTGTTTTGCCAAAAGACAATTATTACTTCTGAATAGTTTTGGTAACTATGTTGAGAATCGGAAAAAAAGCTTCCTAAATTATTCATCAGTCACAATCGAAATTTTTAATAAAAGTATCTAATATTAGAGAGGGTAAATTTATTTTACAAACTCTAGTATCTTTTGGATTTTCATTAAGGTTTTATTGTCTCTTGATTTTTTCAAAATGTTTCTTGTATTGAGGTCGGACAAAATTCAGGCCACAAAGGGTATATTTTTTATTTATAATCTTACCCTTGACAGAAAATTTTGTTCATTTTTAGAACTTCAATGGCGAGTGGTCTTCGAGAAAGTTTGGCATTCAAGTTCTCATTCATTCCTTCCAATTTGAATATTTTTCTTTTACATTCCAAATTATATTTTATGTTTTTTAAATATTAATCGTTGTTATTTTCTGTTGATGCAATAACTTGATGCTGTTGCGTTGAGCACGCAAAAAGGTGTATTGTTATCGTTATTGTTTAAATCTTTTGTTTCTTATCTATACTCTTTCTTTTTTACTTTTGTTTTATATTTATATTATTTGCTTCTGTATTATATTAGAAATAGTTTCATATGCGCCTTACTATATAATACAAAAGAATTTAATTAATTTTAATTGATTTATGATTAATTAATTTAATTAATTTATAGTTAATATCTTTGTTAAATTTTGTTAATTATAACTGTTATCTCATATTAGGTCACTTTTCCCTAATCTTTAAGCACTTTATATTTTGCACTTGCTCCCAGAAAAATTGAAAGCCATTGGAATTCTTATTTTTATAGTGTTTATTAAATTCTAAGTTAATTGGACAAAATCTTTTCCAACATACAGCAATTAACTAATATTTTATTCAGTAATTACCAGTGAAAGATATTATATACTCTTTTAGAAATTTAAGTAATTCCATGAAAAATACTTTTTATTGAAGTAACACGATATCTTTCTGCTTTTTTACGATGAAAAGTAAAATATTTCTGATTTTATATTCAACAGAATTTTTTAACGTAAATTCCAATTCATTTTGGAATCATGCAATTTCATGAATAGTATAGACACTTTTTCCATTTTTTTCCTTTTAAGATTCTTTTGTATTGAAAAACAGGTTTCTCTTGTTCTAGAAAAACAAATTTTTAGAACTTCACAGCTACACAGAAGCAGCAAAAACTTATAACTCTCATTATAAAGCCTAAGTGTCTGAATTTTGTTCTTCTGATGCAAAATATATATTCGATACAAGAGAGAATATCAAATGGCGGTAAAAAAAAATTAGAATTGACTGTTCTAAAGAATGTACAAGGAATAAAGGAGACTAAAACCATCTAACTGATTATAAGAAAAGTTTTTAGGAAAAAATATTGAATTCTTTTTAATTAAGATAATTTCTTTTAACTTATCAGTTTCTAAAAACTAGATGAAATGTTTTCTTGATAGTAAATAGAAAGTACTTCTTAATACTGTGAGCGATTTTTAATGTTTTTAAATTTAATTAATTTATAACTTTATTAAAATAAATTTTTGAAATCAAATATCTGCTAGAAAAAATGCCGGTATGAAAATAAAAAATTGCTTTCGCTAACATTTTCCTTTTTAAGCTACTTGGAGATTAATCGGTACTGATCACGTAATTTTGAACTACACTGAGGTGACAAAGACCGCACCAACATAATGAGACTTCACATTTAGTCAAATTTATCATGCATCGTACATACATGCAAAAAGTGATGCATCCGGAACAGGTATTCTTTATCCTCCAACAACAAAACTGATATTTAACAACAACCATATCTGAAGAATACATTTACAAAAGAAGCCATCAATGCAATTCGAGATATTATTATTAATTGCATGCAGTTTTTGATATGCACACCAATGTAAAAAAATTGAAGATTCAGTGATTAAAGATAGCAGAGTACACAATATATACAGAAAACAGAATGACGTATTATAAAAAGGTAATTAAAGCTGCATATCTGTACCATACAAAATTACAAAAGCAATCAACAAGTAAAATGGAAATAATATAGACAAAAGTAACTTTATAAGGTTTATATGTCAGTTGATTAGATGTATGTTAACACAGAATTAATTATACCTTCCACAAAAATTATTAAACGGATTCTCTTCTGCGAATTTTCAAATTCGGGTAGTTTTTAATTTAATTTACGGGGCGTCACAGTCACGCGACAAAAGTAAAAGCGCAGAACCTACAACATCTAATAAGTTCTGCGCTTAACAACCTATAACAACTTGCCCTATAACAACTAAGTGCATGTTGTCTTCAGCTGAGAAGTGGCGTCACGTTTTTTTTCCTGTTCAGCAATTAAATTAGAGAGACACACTTTCTGCAAATTATGTGAGCGTGCATAGATTTTAAAACTACTGATAACAATACCTACACTACTGGTCAAAAGTATTGCACAATTTTTAAAATGCGAACAATTTGAAGATATTAAGGTTACAATGTGGAGAATCATGGGACGTACATTCATCGGAACTCGCATTTAACAGTGAAAATTTAGTCACGAGGGCATTAGGGGACAGACTAGAAATAGATGAAGAAGAAAATTATTTAGACTCTTCCCGTTTCACAGAAATCTGATAATGATTTGCAACTTTCATCAATGGTTTTGTTTTCAGTGCGCAATACGTTTTGGTAAAAATAGCAAGTATATTTCGGGACATATAAAGGTTCTCTTAAGAAATCCTAAATTTTTCCGCACGAGATTTGCTTATGAAATACAGTGTTTTCAACCAAATTATATGAAACTTACAGAATACGTGACAATATGTAAGTCAATCATTGTATTAAAATTCCTAGTTAAAACTTTGAATATTAGAGGAAACATAAGTTCTTGGAGTAAATAATTTTTTACTGTGAATGTACGAAACATGGTATTTCATCGTGGTAATTCATTTTTTTAATTTGGAAGCCAGATATACAGTGGGTTGCCAATATAATATGGACACTTTAAAATTTTCATATTTTTTTAATATCTCCCGAAAATCTGCTAGGATTTTCTTAGAATTTCGAACATGTAAATATTAGGCTTGAACTCACATTTTACAGTGAAGATTCGGTCACGAGAGCATTTAGGGGCCCTACCACAAAGTGATGAAGACAAAACAAAATACCGACTCACCCCGTTTCAAAGAAAGCTGAAAACATGATGAAACTTTCATCAATGGTTATGTTTGATGTGCATAATATTTAAATGCAATTTCGTAAATTTTTCATAAATATTCGGAAAGATATAAGGGTTTTCCTGAAAATTCCAAATTTTTCCTCATGTTTTTTGCGTATAACAGGAAGAGATTCCCACCAAATTGTAAGAAACTTATAGAATACTTGACAATATGTAAAAGAAGCATTGTATTAAA
Organism: Araneus ventricosus; assembly: GCA_013235015.1. NCBI lineage: Eukaryota > Metazoa > Arthropoda > Arachnida > Araneae > Araneidae > Araneus > Araneus ventricosus. Next base: position 883,047 of record BGPR01000158.1, on the reverse strand, counting down.
ATGTGAATAACAAAATTTGAATATTACGTGAAATATGAGGATTTGTAGTAAATATTTTTTTACTGTGCATGTGCGAAATGAAGTGTAAATTTTTTCATAACTTCAGAGTCAGATATATAGGGCAATTTATATAAATATTCCAGTTCAACACCATTAGTATTCAGAAAGATTTCGGCATTGCAACTTCGTGAATTTCGGCACACTCTAAGAGAGGCCTAATAATGAGGGTTCTTACACAAACTGATATTTTTTAAACACTGGTGTCCAAAAATAATGTACACTTTCGAAAATGCTACAAAATTGGAGTTAGTGTAGATACTATGGTTCGCAATCAGTTGCTGAGAATCGTGGGACATACTGTCGTCGCAACTCCCATTTTACAGTGAAAATTCGGTCTCGAGGGCAATTGGGGGGGGGGGCACCACAAAGGGATGAAGGCGAAAGTGGAGTTTGGCCCATCCTATTTCATAGAAAGCTGATAATGAGATGTAAATTTCATCAATGGTTATGTTTGATGTGCATAATATTTACATGCATTTTCGTAAACACAGTATAAATATTCGGGAAGAAATAAAGGTTTTCTTCAAAAATCCCTAATTTTTCCGTATGTGTTTGCTTATAACATGCAGAGTTTTCAACTAAATTGTACGAAACTTACAGAATACTTGACAATATGTAAAATAAGTATTGTATTAAAACTTGAATTAACACATTTAAATATTACAGGAAATATTAGCATTTGTAATAAATAATTTTTTACTGCGCATGTGTGGCACGTAGCGTAATTTTTTTTCATAACTTTAGAGCAAGATATATAGGGCAATTTATGTAAAAATTCCAGTTCAATACCGTTAGTATTTAGAAAGATATCGGGCAACTTGGTGAATTTCGGTACACTCTAATAGAAGCTAAATGATGAGGGTTTTTGCAGTAACTGATATTTTTTAAACTTGAATCTTCGAACTGTAATCTAAATTATGTATTTAACTTATAAGTATACATGAGTATTCAGGATATTCAACTTTCATAAAATTCAATATTACTGCTTGAAGGTGGTTTTTGTTGGTTGGTGGGAAACTCTGCGAAACTCTGCATGTTATAAGCAAAAAACGTGAGGAAAAATGTGGGATTTTTTAAGAAAACCATTATATCTTCCCGAATATTTATGAAAAATTTACGAAATTGCATGTAAATATTATGCGCATCAAACATAACCATTGATGAGAGTTTCATTACTTTATCAGCTTTCTTCGAAAATGGAAGACTCGGTATTTTTTGGTAGGTACTCTAAATGCTCTCGTTACCAAATCTTCACTGTAAAATGTGAGTTCAAGCCTAACATTTACATGTTCGAAATTCTTAGAAAATCCATGCAGATTTTCTGGAGATATTCGAAAAAATATGAAAATTTTAAAGTGTCCACATTAAATTGGTAACCCACTGTATAGGGAAGCTTTTATAAAATTTCCCTTCGAATGTCATTAATATTCAGAAAAATATCTGCACTGCAACAAATAGAATTTCGGTAGGTCTCTAACAGAAATAAAATTACGAGGGTTTTTTCACAAATTGATATTTTTTAAATTTGAATCTTCGAAGGGTAATCTTCGAATTGCAATTTAAATTATGTTTTTTATTTAGAAGTAGGAACGCCATTCAGCATATTCAACCTTTATAAAATTCAATGAAACTATTCTTTAGTTATGACTGTTGAAAATATTTCAGTTTCGTTGTCGGAGGATAAAGAATATATGTTCCGAATGCAGCACTTTTTGCATGTATGCACGATGCAAGCTAAATTTGACCAGATGCGAAGTCTTATTATGTAGGTGCGGTTTAAATATTTAGAAATTGAGATCTCTGTCTCATGTGTTGTCTTTGTTACCTAAATGTTGTCCAAAATTACAAGATCAGTACGCAATAATTTCCAAGTAGCTTAAAAATGAAAACGTGAATAACAGCAATTAATTTTATTTTTATGATGGCACTTTTTCAAGGAGATATTTTATAGCGAAAATTTTCCTTTTAATAAGATTACAAATTAATTAAAATTAATTTAAAAACAATAAAATATCGATCATACTATTAAAGAGCACTTTCTATTTACTGTCAAGAAAACTTTTCATCAGATTTTTAAAAACTCATAATTAAAACAAGAAAGTGGAAAATCTTAATATACTTACTCGGTTCTCCTAATATTATAATGGAAACAAAAGAAAAAGAATTAAAATAAATATTCTACGATAAAATTCAAACCTACAAAAAGGCAAACTCAGCCGAAATGTTGAAACGTTAAATGAAACCAATTGATGACAAACAATTCGAGCAAAAGAGTTTTATTGAAATAAGGAATAGAAATCGTTTATTAGCAAGTGAGGGAAAAATGGAATAAATAAATTGCAATTCTTTTCAAAATTCTTACAAAAATAATTCTTTGTATTATTTGAAATTATCACATTAAAAATAAATTTTATTCTTTAAATAATTATTTGCAAACTATTTTTAAATAATTTTCTGATATAAAGCTCAACTACCAAAACACTAGCCATTATGCTGATAATCAAGGCAAAGGATTGATAGTACAAATACCCAGCCTGATTATTTGAGGTGACATATTGGTGACAAACTCCACCTCACCAGAAAGTTCATCTTAACCAAAAGATGTAAACCGATCGGATGCAAACATCGAAGCTGAAATATATCAAGAGGCACATACCTACATCCATTCTTCTTTTGTGAAGTATTTTATGTAGGACCAATTATCCCTAACTTGACCTTTTCCAAATATTCTTAAGATTAAAGCACTTAGAATTAAGATATTGCACAACATCGTATATCAAATTAAAGCTTGAAATGTACTTAAAATTATGAAATATTTTCATTTGTCATATCTTTAAGGGTAAACTTCTTATTTCCAGAGGAAAGAAAATGAAAAAAGTACTTCTGGGACCTTCAAACATATTTACCTACACAGCACATTCAGATTCACTTTTCAGATTTGAATGGAAATACCTTCCAATAGACCATATGACCAAAGATCAAATAGGTATGGCATGCACAAATTACCAAACATCTCACAATCTAAGAAAATCATATAGGGTATCCCTAGTTTCAAGTATCCCATATTTTCATAAACAAGTATCCCTAGTTTCCCCTATAAACAGTAAACACATTAGCTCCAATTAAGGATTAAAATCCTACACAACATCCAAGCACACCCGAATACAGAAAAAATACTCTACAAGAAGAGCATCTGTAAACATTGTAATGAGAGGGTTAATAGTCATTCCTATCATGCTAAAAATAGATAAACTCCTATAAGCATCCTTTTCAATTTAAATCTGGAAAAACTGATCATAACTCATAAAATAAAAGAAATTTGTGTTATATTTAATCTGTCAAGCCGTGCATTTTTACCAGATGTTTGTATGCACATAGATGTATCCAAAAAAGAGGCATAAATAAGAATTTATTTGATGAAATTTCAGATAAATGATCTAATACTAATTTTTCTGGAAGTTAATTTGAAGAAGTATGCTGGTTTTTTTATTCTCATTTTAAACTTCTACGGCTTTTTGAGACCTAATTTGAGGCTTAGAAATTTTTTTAATATACTTTAAAATATCAGTTTTTTCCAATTCAAATCTACGCAATTTAATTAGCCCAAAAAATACTAGTTTTTTGTATGATATGTAGTAATGAAAATCATTCAACTTTAATCAGAAATTAATACACATGTCTTTTGTCGTGTGAATTTATCTTTAATTAGCTTAATTACTTTTAATTATAGATTTCAGATAAGAGTTTATGTAATCAGGATCCAAATAAAAGATCTTATATAGAGTACATTCAAGTAAATTAAGCAATCCGCGTTGTGTTCAAAAGCTAGTTATTTAACCCAGGTAAACCTTACAGTGACATAAATTTATTAGTAGATAATTCCAGACCTGGAAAATCTGTTAGGACACATTAAGTGAGAATAAAACAAGCATGAACAAATGACAGAAACTGTGCTAAAAATTAATTTCAGTTTATTTAAGAATTTCAGAAATTGTGAATGCATTTTGGTGGGGATTTACATAGCATGAACTGAGCACGTATAATGTTGCTCTGGATTCAAAACACTCACATGTCAGTTGGATAAAAAGTCAAAGACAGGTTAATTAGAGTTCATATCAGTACTATGTCTTCTATCCGACAAAAATAATAAAAGTCCTGAAAATCCCTACTTAAAGTTATTGCTGGTAGTTTAAATGTAGCTAGAATGCAAATGCTTGAAAAGGTAGTCAACTAAGTTAACACTTTCACTACGACACCCGCCCCTGCCGGCTTGGTAGGTTCTATACGAGCCAGGCGGATTTTCGGGCGGGCAAGGGTCAAACTAGGGGTTTGGGTAGTGAAGCGAATTTTCCACAAGGGTTTCCTCGGGGAGGGGAAACGTCTGCTATTCATGGCTGACAGTGATGAATTCATTACGCCTGCGGGAAGCTTCAAATGTTTTCAGAAAGAATTACATGCTGAACTTTCAAAATAAGATTCTGAAATAATTTTAACCTGTTATGTTTTTTAATAAATCTGTGTTTATTTGAATGAAAAAAATATTAAATCTAAGAATACAGTTTAAAAATTTAAATTTCTTAGAAATTCATTTATTAGAGTAAATTTTTTTTTCGAATTTCTTGTAATGAAGACAAATATCATTTTGTACGTTAATAGATTAACAATGATTCCTTTAATACGGGTTAACTTTTACTCCAGAAAATATAATTAAAATGATTTACTCATGAATATGTAATTTTTTGATTCACTGGGCTTGATTGAAGGATTCAAGATTTTAAATGTAAACAAACAAAAAAACACTTGCAAGCTGTGCTAAATTTTATTAATGATGTACTTGATTTTTAAAATTTCTTGTAATTTTTCTTCTCGATGACAATACAACAGTTTTTATATTTTTATAACTTAATTATAAATTAATCGATTAACTAAACTAAATTTCAATTCCTTACAAGAGGTGTTTCATAATTGCAAATTTGTGTTAAAAATTATTTGAAGATTACATAATATTTATAATAATGAATTAAGAAAGATAAGGAATAATTAAAATAGAATGCTTTTCCCCTTATATACATGTAAAGAAAAGTGTACATTTAAAAATTGGTTTTATTAAATTTGTTTTTTCTTAAAACTATGCTGTAAATGGTTTGGTCAATAACGTGTTAAATAAAGACATTAAATTTTATTTCTAAGCGATAAGGAGTCATATTATAAAATCATATATCAGTGATTTAACTTCACTTTTTAGAAAAATGTAAGGATTGATGTTTTTCTACGTGACATTTGAAGGACCAATAATTAAAACACATTCACTCTAAAAGCTTTCCAAACTGATTTAGGATTTGGAAAATTGGAAATTGTCGGAAACATTGTTTAGTCAATTCATTAAATTTTAGCCAATCTCAAAAATTAAAATTCATGAAAAAATCAGAAACTTGACCGAATTTTTACCGGCCAAATAAACATTTAGAAAAAAATAAAAATGGCTTCGACTAAAATATTTCACCTCAAACAATTTTAAAATATGGTAAAACCCACCGAATCTAACACAGTAGATTTACTACTTTCTGAGCTTGCTGCTTATATTGCTGCTAAGTTACATTATTTTATATTCTTTTTATTTAATAAAAAATTTCTTTTCTTATAAATTAGGTATTAAAAATACTAGTTGAAATTCAATTAATCACAAAGACTTTAATCTCGAATCAGCTATCGTGAGATATAATGAATGGTGTATCAGTTTTGTTAGTTAAATCCATTTACTAAATTCCATCTATGTTATACTCTTATATATAAATCATTTACAGTACTCTCAATTTTTTAGTTTATCTTTTTCCTTACAAAGGAAATATAGACGTTTGCAATTCTATTTTATTTCTTACAAACATTTGCGCTTTCCTCAAAAATAAATTCCCTTAAAATTGTTTATATTTCTCCCCTAGTCTAAGAAAGAAGCATGTGTTTTTCATATAGAAACATATGTCTCTCTATGTGAAAAGAAGTCTGTTAACCTGTTGCATTATCATTACAAAATGTACCATCAAATCAATCACCGAATGTCACTATAATTAGCGTTAAAAATGACCAAGGAAAGAAAACGCTACATCTGGTCTTTACAGTCTATTTCAGAATCATTTATCTAGTAAGGAGTGGTAAAATTACTGGAACATGTGTCAGAGAGATTTTGCTATAGAATTGGGAGCCTTGCTTTGTAAAGGAGCCTATTTTCTCTTGTTCAGTGTGGATTGAACAGGACACAACTGAATTCCGAAGGGGATGTTCTAAATATTCCCTTTTTATTCTTAGTCATTTCTGAAGGTTACCAGTTTAGGATGCAACAGGTTAATTTATCTCTCTTAAAATTGATACCATTTTTGTGAAAAAGAATTGTGAAGAATTATAATCCAAAAGTTTATCAAATAGCTAATAAAAGGAATATAAATAGCCATGACAAATTTCATTTCCTGACTACGGTGCTCCACATTATTTTATAATTAAATAAATTGTTTGAATATATTGAGCAAAATTACATTAAAAACAAAAATATTATAAACCCCTACCATCAGGGTAACAATTGAAAAAATCCCATTATGTTCTCCATCGAGGACTGTATCAATCATTCAACTAGTGACCCCAGTCTCTACCCCTGGGTCACGCTCCAGTGCGCTTTCGACCACCAACTGTGAGGAGAAAAAGGGAGAAGGCGGACGAGTCCATTTCACGAATCCATATGTCAACAAAACCTCCGTATACAAAGGTAGTAAGATTTTGAGGGCAGCTAGGAGTCAGAGGGTTAAACACAAATTTAAAATGCATTCCAAATTCACACCAGTATTACACATACATATAAGTGTTCACTCACAAAAGCAACTTCCTGTATATCAGGACATAGCATACTAGTAACCAAAATTTAAATCTTCCTATATTCATTACATGAGTAAACCGTCTGCACATCACATAAAATTTACAAATCCGAAAGTTAAATTTCTGTGGCTCTGAGCCTACCAATTTAAAACCTTTAAATTAAATTGCTCAATATCAAAACAAAAACAGACTTATCTGAGAACATCATTTGTTGACGGTTGGGCTGGGGGTCCAGGATAGAAGCACAAGAGGAGCTGGCAGGCCAGGCGAGTATCCAATCAATACTGATGCGTTTCATGACACCTTGTTGTAGAAATTTCACTTCCTCCTAACTGGCATCCATGGCACTAGACCTTGTGGCAGTCAGCTCCCATCTGCAGGTGGCTTCGACAGGCTTGCATGGAGAAGTCAGCAGGCACTTCAGTAGCAGGGCTCTAGGACTCACGCTTCAGGTACTTTAAAAATACAGGCAAGGACGGTTGTCTGGTCAAGTTACTGCCGGGAAAAGGCCAGCCTGCTCAGAGCCGCTTACACCGCTAGAAGTGGCAGCCAGTCTAGCACTCCGAGGTAAAGGGCGCCAGCCATGGCCGCACTTACGGATTCACCTTCTACGAAACTGTAGCCTCGACGCGTGCAAACAGTTTCAAGCTGCCGTTATCATACAGCCGAAATATTAGATTGTTCAAAGGGCCTCTCTTAGCACCCATTCGTTACAAAACCGCTAATGGCGGTTATCATTCCACACGTCGAGCATCAGAGTTCACACTTGACCCCGAGATCATTGCCATAACGCCAATTTCTTAGGCTTCAAAAAAATCAAAACATCCTCTTCTTCCAAGGTCTTGTCCTCAAAAAATCCGGTCTCCAAAATCTTGTTCTTTCTTCTCCCAAAATCTTGTCTTTTTCCTCCGTCACGCACTCTCCCTCTTATACAAAAATCAGATGTCGTGCCGAGCTTTTCCTTCATCGCTCCTTCCAGAGTCAAAGGTCAAGCTTTTTTTCATTGGCAAGGCATAGAAACAAAATCAAATTAATTGTGCCAAGACGCCACACTGTCCTCAGAAACTCGCCAACCAGACCAGCAACCCCTTGTGCACGCCCCAAAGACTTGCAGATAGCCAATTGGAAAGCTAGGACTCTATCCTGATTGCAGGTCGAGGATTCTCAGAAAAAGGGTAAGTATTTCCCTGACACCAAAGGATAATTAATCAAACTGGACAAGGTTCGAAAAAGGTTATTGTGTAAAACAGACAATTTGTCGCGTCAGGATAGTAACATTTGGGTGGTCCGTTGCACGCTTATTGTCAGGAAGTCATAAATGGCAGGAAGTGAAATTGACCTAAGTAGACAAACGGAAGATTCGGATCCTTTTCTACAAAGGTGCGGAGGACTCAAGAAACAATTTTTAATTTCAAACTCAACGGGGATTCGAGAGGGTAAGCTAAACAATTACGGCGATTCAAAGCATGTATGTGCGTTTCTCAAGGGAAAGGGGGAGTATATACGGTAAAAGAGGAAAGAAAAGGTCGCATTCTAAAAGCGGGTTGTATAAAGTTACAAGAGGGCTAGCTGTCCAGAGTTCAGAAGTGCATAAGAAAAAAAACATTTCGTGTAATTTAGACAAAGAATTACAACAAAGAAATTTTTAAGTGTCTTAACAAAAAATAAGGGAATTATTTGCCGAAAAATAAACATTAATTAAAATAAACTACACCACACTTTATTGTATTATAAAAACGCATTAAAATCATTTTTCTGGTTGAAAAATTATCTCATGGATTTTTTAGAAATTATTCATTTTTTGTTCTTAGTATGTATTTCTGTCATGATTTTTCACAAACCATAGGCCCCTATAAACACCCTTTCAACTTCAAACAAAAAAAGACTGAATAATCACCTGAAGGTACACATTGTTTGCATTATAATTTAGTAAAAATTGGTGCACACACTTTTATCGTATTCAAAGAAAAGAAACGTAAAAAGTGCGAATTTATCCTAGAGAATGCTGTACTAGACGAAATCAACTGTCTTTTCGAAGAAACACTTCTAAAGAAAGAGGTTTTTGATTTCTGATAAATGAGTGTTCTACATAAATATGCCTTATTACTATATACCCAATTACGCATAATTGGACTGATTTCAGAAGGTAATACCGCGCTTTCCCATAATTTAGACTTCATTAATGATTCTGGTTCTCATTCTATAGATTGATTCATAGGATTTTTGTGCTTCCAAACATTCTGTAATTTTATGTAATTTTTGTTTTTCTCTGCTTTTATTCTCCTTCTAATTTAATGTTTAGCTATTGGTTGCACTTTGAAATGGCTTTTCTTTTTCTTTTCTTGATTGGGGGAATTCATCTCATGACGACAACAGTGCTTTGATTGTGGAATTTTTATTGACTGCATTTTAATTTTATTGATTGTATTTTTCTTCAGAATTTCATTTATTCATACTTGTTTAGTATTATCTCAAAAAATGTATATTTTGATCATGTTTGTATAAAAACAAAAAATTTTCTTTCCCCCACAAAGCATTGACTTCATGTAACGACAAATTATACATTACATTATTAATTACAAATACATACTTTCGTTGATGTCTTCTTTAATTATCGTAAAATATTTCCAGTTTCAACCTCATGGATTATTTTGACATTTTTAATCGATTATAAATTTAATTAATTGGGAAAACATCAGAAAATTTCAAGTTCTGTCGACGATTTACTTTAAATAACGTATGATAAAAGTGAAATAATTTAGATTTCATCAACACATTTCTTACAACTATACAACTTGAAACATACTTCGATGCGTCATACATATGATGCTGTATCATATGGTAAAGCATTTGGAAAGATCTATTCCTTTCATTCTTCTGGAATATTTCTTTTGGATACCGAATCCATCATTTTATGTCCATCTATCAGAACGATAGAGAAAGGAAAGAATTTCTCTCAGTTACCATTTTGTGTTCAAACAAAAACTACATATCTAAAACAAGTCACAAAATACTCCCTGTGACCCTTACTTTAAATGCTGTAGGATTAATTTTTGAGTTAAAGAAACTGATTGTTAAAAGTTTATATTTAAACCTTGCTATAATCAGTGGCAGACTGGGTCTGAAAATTGTGATTGCCATGAGTCAATAGGGGCCATATCACGTTTGCAATGCAATCTTAAATTAAATTTTTCAATTTAATTTCTTACAAATATAATAAATGAAATTAATAATAAATAATAATATAATAAATTAATTATTATTTTATTATTATTATTTAATATTAAGTAATAATTAATTATAATAATAATTTAATAAAATCTGTTCCTAATCTAAAAATCTGTTATATTTATTACTAATTACAGTTTACACTAATATTGAAAGTAAGAAATACCAAATATAAATAAAGTTTATGATTGCATATTAAATAATTTTGGTGATTGTATAGAATACTGTAATTTTGGAACTATATTGTAATTATGAGAATTTTTTAAACCTAACTGAATATAAATTGCAAATTATTAACAATTTCAATTTTTAAAAAATATTTCTTACTCTCAAAGATTACCAACTAAAAAGTACAGAAGTGTATTGCATGTGGTCCTCTTCATTAAGAGCAAGTCAGCAAACTTTTGAGTTCACTAGATGACAGTGCAAATCTATTAATAAGTACTCTGCATCCAAATAATCTAACAGTTCCTTTTTAATAGAGAGTAAAATATAGACGTCCAAGTTCTCCTCAGGCAATGAATTTCTTAATATGGTCATGATCTTTAGCTTCCAAATTTCACTAATAACATTATATTATTGCACACTCAAAAATGGATTTCAAACTCCTTAAAGACAACGTTCTTATAAATTTAATTTGATATTTTAAATCCATGCAGGTCTATTAGGATGCAAACCGTAACAGGAAAACGAAATTCCTGAATAAAAGAGTAGAAAAAAGCATATTGGTCCGCATTATATAGAAATCTCAAACCACCTCAAGTTCCTTTGTTAAGAAAATAACAGATTGGAATTTCTAATATTGCTTATATAATATTTTTATATCTAATATGGTATCATGGATAATTAAATATTTGTAATTAATCGGTTATTACCATTATAATCTTTCACCCATTTGGCGGGAATTTCCAAAATTCACTAAATTTTAGGCAAATGCGATGTTTACAAGTCCCTTTGATACGAAAATCAAATATTTGATCACATTAGGTGGCGATCTTAGCAAAACGACCGGCAATTCCTTAGCTTTCGAGTATTTATTTTAACCAAGGTGAGACTGAAAAGACTTGGAATTCAGAAATTATATTTTTCACGTCTGCATTCTACAAATTTATATTTCATTTGAGTATTTTTTAATCTTTACGACTCAAAGCAATCTGTCAGTGAAGACAGTTTTGTTTTAACTCCTTGCTTCAAGGTCTGCCCTGCTCCAAAATAAAATTTTAATAACTCGCTGTACATAGCAGAATTAAATAATTCCGAACTAAAGCAATAAATTGGTAACAATATATTAGTTTTAAAGATGCTCACGAAAAATTCAATGTTAAAACCAACTCTGAACCCATGAGTGTTGTATATGACATAATTTAATCTAAATGAATAAATTTCTCCTCTGCAGTGTTAATAATATCACTTTCACGTTCAAAATAACAAACATATGTTTAAAATTATTTGATTTTAAATTCCATAAGTTAAATTTTTCTTATACGGTTTTAGCAACAATGTGTGACAGAAAAATGTCGTCAGACATCCATTGTAAGAGATACGAAAGAAAATTATTTGGTTGATTTGGAATTTTGAAGTTGGAGTAATTTTACAAGTAATTTTTAAGTAAAGTGTAAAAATTATACTTGTGAAATTATATTTTTGGAAGATATCGCGAAGAAACATCAAAATCTTTCTGAATTTTTTAATTAACTGAAATTCAAATTAAGTTTAGGAGTTTGAAAATTTGACAGTGATTTTCCTCTTGTTTTGAAGAGTACATGTGCCAAATATTATCAAGATCGAGTTAAAAATGCAGATTTGTGTAAAAGACAAACATTCATTTTTACACATCTGGAATTAAAATATTATATTAAATAAATTACAATATTAATTAAATCAATTGTTTTGCTTCCAATCAATGCTATTGTGTGCAGATGCCTACAAATAATAAAAGCAAAGGTATGGGTAGATGTTTGTTTGTCTTTCGATCTTCTACAGAACTGTCTATTAAGCCTAGAGTTACTAAATTTGGTGCAAATATGTTATAGAGGATGAGAATGGGCATCTGGGGCAATTTTTTTCTTTTACTTTAGAAGATTGGCAAGTTCTCTTGTCTGTCAGTTCTACGACAGTAAAATGAGCAATCAACAACATAAAGCGCGTTGTTTAGCCACCTCAATGGATGAAATCCTTCCTGCACAGAGAGGTTATCCCCTCCTTCTTGCCGAGAGCCTCTAAGAAGAATAAAAATGTTGTGGTTATTGCGTCCCGGCCTTGCATAGAAAAGGTTGTGTGGTTTAACATAAAACTACTTGATATTTTGCTTTGAAAAGGCGCAGGAAATTTGCTAGAAAAAAAAGGTTTTCCTTTCTCTCTCTCTTTTACATACACATCCTGGGGGCCCATATTGACTTATGTATAAGGGGGGCTCACTTGGCATCGGGCAAGTTGGCAACCTGGCCAGTCCGCCACTGGCTATAATATTGCCGCATTTAAGGAAAATCTTATCGAGTTTTATCGACCAACACTGAAATTACGGATTCATATCGTCATGTGCCAAAATTTTCTAATTTTTACTTCAATTGATTTTCCTTAAGTGATTCTAAGTAGCTTAATTAACAAAATATGAAGATACTCGTATCAAATATAAAAAAACAGTAATATTGACTATTTGTTGCGAAAAATTCAGTTTTTTTTCCTTCCTATTTGAAACTTTGAAAAATTGAGTCAGTTGGTGTTGCTTGTTTAGCAACAATATATACAATATAATGCAACATATATAAATTAAATAACAAATCAATTGAATCAATAATTCGTTTGATAGTTGATCATTTTATTATTTCGGGCATACATAAGATCATCAGTATTCCAGTCATTGTCTCCTCAGTTGCTATTCCATATGAAAATAGTAGCGTATTTATGTTTTTTAAGTTTTCTTAAACGATTCATTCTGACGGTCAAGTTAGTAATGATTTTGTGAATTTCTTGTCAGAACTAAAACTTCCTTGAAATTATATAAAGATTATAATACCTATCATACTATTTTCTTTCATAATTGAAGGCAGCATACATCCAAATTGTTATATATAAATTATTGAGGAAAAATTATATGCATTTTAAATTTAAAAAATTAAAAACTTCTTCTTTTCAGGCATTAATTAATGCTTGAAAAGTAATAATTGCTCGTTTTCGTAAGTTTATTTTGCTTTTCCTGTCTAGGCAATAATAATTTCTATGTAATATATGTATTAAAGTATATCAGTAGGAAATACAATTTTTCTTTAATTAATATACTCCTAAAGCACATTTGATGACAATAAAATAACTCCAAAACTGCTTGAACTTATTAGATGTCATCATCGCCACAAATTTTTACCTTCTTTCAATTAATTTAAAAACAACCTTCTTCTTTGTTACATATGATTAGCAAAATCATTCTGAAGACATTTGATGACAGATAAAGATACTAAATCACGATCGTTAAATGTCGAATAATCTTAGAACAATGAGCTTATGACTTGGAATCTCAGTTTCAATCTTTTGATCAAAAATGTTTACTGTCTCCCCATCATTAAATCCCTTTTACGCAAAATATAAAAGTGACGTTGAACTTTTAATCATTGGGATTAAGTGTGAGCTACAATTATGACATGTATGGCAGATTTGGAGATTAATGGGATTTCGTGTGCGGAATAACCATCATCCCTCTCTCCTTTCCTCGTTGAATAGAGTCCCTCACCTAATGTTCTCGAAGCGTAAATTCATCTTCTCATTTTCTAGATACAGTCTGTAGTATTCCCCAGATGAGTGGCAACTGCCTCACCTTTTAATTACCTCCTTCCTTTCCTGGGTGGATTGCTTCAGAATGAAGTGAAACAGCTTCTTCTCTTTCTTCAGTTTTAAAAAGGCTGAAGGGAATAGTATGGAGGAATTCTTAAGGTTTCTTGCTACATTCCGGTGAGAGATATTTCCTCATTACATTAAAGGATTAAAGGATGTCTGTTAGCAATTAAAAGGAGAAAGGGAGCGTTTCCAAACTTTCCGTTTTTTTCAAGCGATTAATATTTCTATAGTCCAATATAGTTCCGTTAAATTCCATATTTGATGTTAAAATCATTTTATTTGTTTCTTATTTTTAAATTGTTACAAATAATCAGTTTCTCAATGATAATTTTCTAGTTTTTACTTTTAATTACTTCGTTCTCCATATAAAATGCCATGCAATCACAAACTAATTACCTCGACCAGCTCTAGGTGTGCGAAACCAACACGAATAACCAAGCCCCGCTACAATGAATCGGGCACTGTTTTCCCCGCATAATAGCTCCCATTACGAGCGGCTCATGCGAAAACCCCTCAGACAGTGGTACGCCCCGTCATTGGCGGGAAGTAATTCAACCTCCACAATTATTATATACCAACGGGAAGCGAGATCCTGCTTACTTATACTGCAGGTTCTCATCCCCATATTTGAGGTGCCCCCTTAAGTGGAAATTAAAATGTCATGTAAGCAACTTAAAGTCAGCGTGAGACAGTACCTGGGTCATTTCGAAACTACAAAAATATATTTTTCTACGATTTCTGAAGCAGCGTGTTCAATAAAGCAATAAATAGTAAATTATCTACATGAAGTAATTTATATCACATCTCCATTGAAGGCATCTTTTAATTCATATTTTTTTTTCTTTTCTTAGGAGAATGTATTTTCCAAAAGAGAATGTATCTTTTAAAGATCTTTTGTATAGGTTTCATAATCAGACAATAAATATACAGTAATCTAGATATAATAATTTAATTGACAACATAACATGAGACCCATTTTATATTGATTAATATAAGTACCCCTTTATTTCAAGCTGCCGGGTAAGATTGGATTAAATTAGTTATACTGTAGTCTAGTTTTGAAATGACAACTGAGAGATGGAACTTATGATTTTGTGTGTCAATCAGATAAAGAAAATGGGACTTGAGCCTGTACATTCAGGGACAGGAAAACTGTTGCAAAGCAGCCAAAAACTGCTGCTCACATGCTTACACAATAGAAAAGCACACATTTAGCACGACTATTAACAGATTCAAAAATGAACCTGAAAATAGAACACATAACTGTTGGGTTTTCTTTGGGAATATATTTAACTCTGTCAATATACTTGATAAATTACTAATCTTCCCATCTTTTGAATGTTAACTGATGAAGGCAGTAATTTTCGTTTCACGAAAATATAGAACCTTTTGGCCAATCAAGATGTTTTTTTATGAAAAATCTCTTCCGAATGTCCTGTGCTGAGTATCCCTGAAAAAGGAAGGGAATTTTATTTCATAATATGCATCTAAAAATTCCATGCATAAAAGTAGCTACGTGTGTAACTGCAGCAAATAGCTACATTATCTGCATATAAAATAGATTGCTGTAGAACAGGGATTCCCAATCTTTTTTCCCTCGCGTACCCCTTGATCATTCTTTTTGTTTTCGCGTACCCCCTACTATCGTATCCAACTCCCTCCCACAACTACCTACCTATGCAAGAAGTTTTTATCAATAATGTTAGGTAGCTTAAATTAGCTTAAAAGTGAAATGACTCGAATTAATAACATTTGGAGAGCTTATTTTTGAGATTACATTTTATTCTATTTTTACAATAATGTTAGTTCAACGCCAAAACAATTGAAACCAGCATTTTAATTATTTCGTTTTAACTTATAAGGATAGCTAAAAATTACACTTCATAATAATTCACTGTCGGTAAACGTGGGTCATGGTCAAGTGATATAGTTATTAAATAGTAAGTATTCACTTGGATAAACAAAATTCTCCAACTTTTTTAATCCCTTATGTTTTCTTGTTTCCGCCATTAACAACTTTGATTTCGCTTACCCCCAAATGGTCCTTCGTATATCCCCAAGAGTACGCGTATCACAGGTTGGGAACCTCTGATGTAGAAACTAATGATAGTTAAAAATTTCTTGACAAAGATTTCTTTTCATTAAATTGACATTTCAATAATATTCATTCCCAGTTTAATATTATATCATTATTTTTTGTGAAATCTCCTTTGCACTGTTACACTCATTGATTTTATTTACATTAATATAAACCGATGAGACGAAATTTTATATTAGAAATAATCGTTCTTTGTTGCTGTAAATTGAAATCATATGTGCATTTATTCCACTCTGTTCATTCGAATAATTGGAAACTCGGTCTGCAAAAACTTTTTTCTATTCGAAATGTGTTTTATTGAACCTATATTTTTCGCAATATCTGAGCGGTGAATATGTGATTATTTCTATTTTTTAGAATACAGATAATATAGCAGCTGTCTGAGATCGCAGTGGAAAATAATGGTTATGATTTATATTCAATAATTTCCTTCTCGTACCATCGAAGATAAAATTTATTCGAGTAAATGAAATTCTGATCTTTCCTAGGAAAGATTCTTTTCCTTAAGAATTTTATTCTGTATCTTTGGAGTATCGGCTAAATCAACGCGAGCATGTTTTAAAATTTAATTCAATCCATCGCATCACAGAAAAACTTTAAAAAATTCATTTGCAACTATACTGCTGAAAACAATGCTATCATAAAAGATAATCGGACAGTTATGGAAGCGAAAAACAATCATTTTTAAGATTCCGAGTTTTTTACTGCAAACCAATTTTAATTCTATAACTAAATTCTGAAAAAATGTGGCATTCGAATTTACAAAATTATTGCGTGTTGGGCAGCAATAACTTTTTTAAATATAAAGAACACTATGGGAAACACTACTAGAAAGGCATACCTCTTAAGTTCAAAGAAAAGCGCTCCATGTACTAAACTAATAAACTTTAATTTATATTAAATGAATATTTACTTTTTTTACAAATATTTTATAAATAACATGTTTGCTGGTTAGAACGGTTTTCTAACGCCCAGATGTCTTAGAGCTAAGTTAGTAAGTTAAAGTGGAGGGAGACAGGCAGTGCCATCAGGAGAATAAATATATTTGCAGAAGTTGTATTCTAAAGTGATATTGAGGGATATGTTATTCTGAGGTGTATGTTAAAAAACAAATAAAATAACATGCTTAGTAAATGAATTATGAATCTCGTATCAGTATTACCAGATTAAATAAATTTGTTTTAATTTAGAAATGATAATAAGAATAATAAATTTTTATTTACAGTCAAGGATAAAATTTTGTGACAGGTAAGAGAAGGTAGAGTATACAAAATTTTCAGCTGAATAACATTAAGATTTAGAAAGTTGTATGCATTGCAACCAGCAGAATTTCTATTGTTCTCTAAGAGAAACAAAATGATGATGTGTTTTCTACAAATCAATATTTTTTTAACTTGAATCTTCGAGTCTTAATCGTCGAATTGAAATTTTAATTATGTATTTAATTTATAAGTTCAGGTGGATACTCAGGATATTCAACTTTCATAAAATTAAATTTTGCTGTTCGAAGATTCTAATTTAAAAAATATTGATTTGTGGAAAACCCCTCATCATTTTGTTTTTCTTACAGAACAATAGAAATTCTGCTAGTTGCAATGCATACGAATTTCTAAATCCTAATGGTATTCAACTGGAATTTTTATGTAGGCTGCCTTAGATATCTGGATTCGACGTTATGAAAGAAAATTTAAGCTATATTTTGCGCATGCGCAGTTAAAAAGTATTTACTACAAATGCTGATATTTCTTCAAATATTCAAGGTATTTACTTCAGATCTTAATAAAATGTTCTCTAACTTATTGTCGAGTATTCTGTAAGTATCCCAAAATTTGGCGTAAAACTCTGCATGTTATAAGCAAAAAATATGCGAAAAATTTTGAATGTTTAAAAAAAAAAAACCTCTATATCTTCCCGAATATTCATCATATTTTTATGAAGATGCATGTAAGCAATGTGCATATGTAGCAAAACAATTGATAAAAATTTCAAAACATTATCAGCTTCCTGTGAAACGGGGTGAGTCCAAATCATTTTCGTCTTCATCGATTTTGACGGTCCCCTAAATGTCCTCGTGACAAACTCTTCACTGTAAAATGTGATTTCCCACCGGTCTCCACAACTGATTGTGAACAATTACATTCATATTAACTCCAAATATTTCGCATTTTACCAATTTTGCAATACTTTTGGCTGGTAGTGTATGTTTTGAATAATATAGAGGCATGAAATGTTCTTTTAAAATATTTAACACAACTATTTTCCTAATGCAATTTATAGAAAATTAAGAAAAATATTCAAATATGTACTCGAAACAATATAATGGGGCTTATTATTGTTTGTTTTAAAATTTGTGTTTTTCCTTATCATTTTTACATAATTTCAGAAATAATAATAGCGCAATAAAAGAAAATTTTATGTTTGAAGCGAAAAAATACAGTGTCAGGCAAGCAATAGTTTATCAAGCATTACACTGTGCTTATGAGCATCATCTAAAAACATTGTAGAATTGAGCTTCACGTAACTGTTGTTTCTCTGTAAATATAAATTGGTACTTTATTCATATATTCCAGCTGTACAAAAAATTTTAATATTTAAATTAAAACACATGTTTTTATTATGGGGAGCATTTCAAGTTTTCACAGTTTCGTGGAAAATAATGAAACCAACGGAAGTGCTCTCCCCTCGCTCCCTACGCAATGTAAAGCGTTTTGTCTTAAGCATCACTGCACATTGAGGAGAATCAAGTTTGTATTTGACAGTGGCGTAGCGACAGGGGACAAGGGGGGGGGGTAATAGGCGCCACTTTTAGGGGGAGCCAAGGAGACAAAACATTACTCCGTTTATGCCATTTTATAAAGCAAAATATGATTGGGACGAAAATAATACCACACCCCAAGTGCTATTAACCTTTTCTGAGCCATTGATGACGATTGGTGTAAAAAAATAATGTTGTTCTCTCGGTGCCAGTTACCTTCGCTATGCCGCTGGCCCTGTTGACAAAATGTTAATGAAAATACGTTGATACGATAAGGGGGGCAAAAAATACTTTGCCCTGGGCGCCGTTTACTCTAGAAATGACTCTGATGATGGGGGAGGCCAAATCAATCTTCAAGTATAAAAATTATTTTCAGAAAACAGGAAATTAAGTTAATAAACATTCCAGGCGATAATCTTTTGTAAAAAAATATACGATATGGATTAATTTCATAAAATGTATTAAGTTCAGTGGGGGTTCGTGAATATGACTCATATATTCACATTCAATTCATCATATCTCATATTCGTACCAGGTATTATAATATTCAATTTTTATGCTACTATCTGCACATCTTAGAATTAATTTCATATTTAGCATCGAAAAGATACATATTTTAACATATACTTCTTTTTAATATCATTATGTATTTCATAATCATTTCAACTTTCAGTTTTGAATTAGAAAATAAATTGGAAAAAAAATATAAAGAACTTAAGTCTAGAAAAGGGAATTTAAGAATTGAAAATCAGCATTCCATCTATAATTTATCTTGGTATCATTTTTTCTTTCGAAGTCCTTCTCAGTTTTTTTAAAAAAATTGAAATGCCCAGTTATTCTGATTCTAAAGATATTTTTACTGTGCTTTTTTCTATTGATCATTATATAAAAGAAGCATAAGTTTAATTTAATTTCTTAGCAGATATTTTTCAATGTATATTTTTTAAAATAAAACGTCAGTGTAGTAATACATTGAAAGAGGAATAAATAAATTTCAAAATTATTTGAAAACCTTTCAAACATATTATTACAATTACCTTTAAACCGTATTGCCTTAATTTATTAAATTAGCAAACTTAGATATAAGAGCTAAAATTGCTTCCTCTTTGACTTAATTTCATTTTGAACTCGAAATTGTAACGATAAAAGATAATTTAATTAAAAAGACTATTCGTATGAATTGTTAATGTGCATAAAATTTCGTAGAAAAAAAACTCTGTAACTAAATTTTATTATCATCATTTACGCTTTCTGATGAAAGTCTAGCTGTCCAGCGGTAAGTTGCGAGGTTGGTATGCAGAAGGTCCCGGATTCAAAGCTCGCTGTAAGTAGAGGTGTTCAAAAAATCGCGAAGTGTTACTCATAAGTTCAGCACATTGGAATTAAGTGATTAATATTTTTTCATGCTTCTAAAATGTATTTTTAAAATATTCACTATATTTTTATAATATGAAATATTATATAATATTATTCAGTATAGTACAATATTATTTAATATGATATAATATTATACAGTATTATATGACATTATCCAATATTAGGAAAAAAAACATTGTACAGTATTGAAAAAGTTTTACGTTTTACACTGTTTCAATATTGGGAAAAATATTGTACAATATTACTTTTTCGTATTTTATGATATTAGACAATATTGTGTGCTACCTGGGAACTTCAGTGCGAATCTTCAAATGATTCAAATTTAATTGTTTATTAAATAATTTTGTAAAAATATTTTTTTAATTAAAAGTGAAAGCAAAAACTTCAAATGAATAAAGCATTGCATCTTATTTAGAAACATCAATTTCAAAAAGTTTTCACCCGCCTCTAAAACTCCTTAAAGGTTTCATTATTAAAATTCGACGCAATAGTAAATCCGAATTTCAGAAAACGGGAAGCAATTTATGTATCCTTCCTCCTTCCATTTGTTTCGAGAATTCTATAAAAATATAACATTGAATACAAAATGAAAATATGGTCATTCCTCTAAGTGTACTTATAACAAAAACCAAGCCATGCGTCTGTAACTGAAACGGAATGCAATGGGCGCTTCTTATAATGTGTTAAAGTAAGGTGAAATTTTATTGACGTCAATAACCTGCTGTAAATTACCTTCACTATCTGTTACTGTCGATTTTTTACGGTTTACTTATCTTTTTCGATAGACTTCTCCCATGCTCTGTCAGTTGCGGAAAAAGAACGTCACAAAAGAACAAAAAGAGAGCTATCAATTGTAGGCGCTTATCTGTCCGTCTTCGCACATTGGCAAGATAAGTTAGATTTCTCTTAACGCATAGTCTTGACAAAACATCTTTTATCTTGCGTCAGAATGATTTCTGCAGTCGTTTTCAAAACTGAAATCGTGAATCTATTCTCATTTCAAGACAAAAATATATCAAATTCCTTTTATCGCATGCTGATCTCAAGAATAAATAGCGAGTGTTGAAGATGAGGGTAAATTATTGAGGTGTAATTTAATGCAATAAAAACAAGACAATACTTGATTTGGAGCACAATTTCTCCTTTCGAAATGTGAATTTAATCCACACTCCAGAACCATTATCAAGTTTTGTCTCTCAATTATTCTTTTGGAATTTAGGAACTCCTATTAGAAAAATGTTTGTAAAGATGGTTTATTAGCAATTTTGTGATTTGTGCCACGAATTACTAAAATATGCGGCATTAAACACGTGACTGAATAGAGCTGTTTAAAAGTAATTTCTACATGTTTAACTCATAATGCCAGTGAAATTTGATAAGAAATATATTTGTCAAGAGCAATTAATTTTCATTTATATAATCGTTTCACATAAACGTATTCCTAAAATTGATTTTTATCTTTTTCCATAAAAAATGACTTTTTAGATCTTAAGCGCACTTTTTCGTTTTTCATTTTTGTAAAACAAATCTTGAGATCTTGTCCAAACTTTCAAGCAGATTATGTGTATTTTACATTTTTCTGAGAAGTAGTAGCTTGCATTATCTTAGTTGCATGTCGAATCATGTATCACTATGACAAATATTGCATCTATTAGCTATTATTATTAAGCATATTTATTTATATGCTTTGAAACACGCTTCTAGTGCGCTGTGTTCTATGAAACATTCTCTAATAACTAAAAACCATATGCTGTTATAGAAATGAAAACCGGCTGGAATGCATTAAGAAACGCAATATAGTATTGGAGGAAAGTTTCATTGTTTCATGGGTAATTTAGCTTTATTTAGTTAAAATTACGTTCATTTCAAAGCTATATAAGGTATATTTGGTATCGACCTCATAATTTTGAACCATGGTCAAATTACGAGGACGACACCTGGCCTTTCTTTCCCTCTCTGTGCCTCCCAGTCGCAAGCATGGCAGAATGTTTGACTCCTACGGATTGATTATAAGTCGGGGCAATAGTAGACAACGAATCTTTGCTTCAAGCGTCTCTCAGGCCTGCATCGAAGCCAAGGCTCTGCGACCGGGCCAACGCATCCTTACATATCCCAGCCTTATCCTTAGATATGCCAACAGATACAGACAGCTATTTGAAATTTTACTGTTTCTGGGAAATGCTACTAGAAAGTTGAACGTTAAGAGTGGTTTCAGTCTTTTCTCACTGTAAAAAGTAATATAATTTCCTTATACATTTTACTAACTTGACTTGTTTCATGTTTGTAAATTTAAAATTTCTTAATCGATTTTACACTCACGTCCTGATGTGCTAGAGCTCTTAAATTTTGTACATTTATGTACTCTCAATGATAATACACTCTTTTAATATTTGCACAAATTAATCTTCAGTTTATCGAATTATTTAATTAAATTTTGATTCCATATTCATGGAGCCGCCTACAGTGAATATGAAAAAATATGATTCCATAATTTTTATAACCATTATTATAAATTAAAGACTGAAAAGTAGAAAATGATTAAAATAATATACTTTTACTTTTGGCACTCTAATTCAGGTGTGTTTTTAAAAATTGCTTTACTAAATTTATTTTTAAGTTTGAACACATATGTAAATCATTTTTCGGATGTTGAAAGTTTTACTGTTTTTGGAATTTAACCTTTAAAATCCCGTTTTTTTTAGAAATTGATTTTAAAATGTTCTTTGACTTTCATTTCTTGGATAAAACATGGGAAAAATACTTTTAAAAATCCTATTGTGTTTTAAGTATGTTTTATGGCTAAAAAACAGTTTGTTACCAACTGACAACACTGGGCTTTATTTCAGAAAATATTTCCTTGAACAAATTCCATAATATTAAATACAGATTAATTTTAATAACTAATAATACAGGTAAAGAATTTCTTTCAACATTGTAGAATAAAATATGGTATTCTCAAACGTACAAATAAAGCAAAAAAGATACAGCCTCAAGTGAAAAACATCAATTTATTTTTATTTTTTACAGCACTCAGGCTGCCATCTATATGTTGTAAATTGATTTAATAAAAATTTCAGTTTGTATCCTATTGGCAACAACAGGCATTAGAGTTTCAATCTTATTCTCAAGATTTTAGGAGAGAAAATTGGATATGCTGCTTAAAGGCGACATTGGACCTTTAAGGGCTAAACTAGTGACTGAGACTTCTAGAAATTTCAAACCATCATTTACGAGAAGTTTCCAATCAGACTTGACAAATTATATACTTTACAATCTATTGACAAGTTGACTCTAGCACCAAATGGACAAGTTCTTCATTTAACGATATTCATTTGCATTAATCAGTTGAAGTTAATTGTTATCATAAAATATACTCCGGAACATACCACTGTTTAATCAAGACTAGTAATTTTCTGAAGTTTCCAATCAGACTTGACAAATTATATACTTGACAAATATTATTGGCCAGTTGACTTTAGTACCCAATGGACAAGTTCTTCATTCAACGATATTCATTTCCATTAATCAGTTGAGGTTATTTGTTATCGTAAAATGTACTCCGAAACATACCACTATTTAATCAATACTAGTAATTTCCTTAACGATAATAAGAATAAATGTATTCTGCTATTACATAATCCCGATAATCCATTTGAAATGTAGTAATTTATAAATATACAGCTGTTCCACTTTCACACTATATGTAATACAAGGTGATTTGGAAATTCAGATTCCACAGGCATGTTTAAAAATATGAATGCTTAATTTTATGGTTTATGGAGGTAATATCCATGCAACATACCAAGGAGGGTAAATTATTACAAAATTCCAAAATTATTCCTTGAAATCTGCATTCTCTACTCTGAAAATATTTCGAATTCGAAGGAATTGAAGAATAAAAGTTTTTTCGACTATTTTATTAAATACGAATTAAATATTCGAGCAAAATTTAGCTATTACTGCTGAGACACTATACATATCGTGATGGTATTTGCTGAGATTCTGTTATGATGGACATCAGCAATTGAAGTTTACGAAATAGGTCTTTTAAAAAAATATAAACTGAAAATCTTATTCAAATTATTGAGGTGCCACGTAATGTGCATGAATGACCTCATCTGTAAGCGAAAAGTGCGAATTTAAATTTATGGGATTCGCTTCATGTGTTAGTTTGGACATCATTATAGAAAAGTAAGCTGTGTACGGAAGTCGTTCACTCTTGTAGGAAAAATGACACAAATCACACCAACAGACATTCGCAATTTTTGCTTCCTGTTTAGGCTCTTCAAGCACAAGGAGTGTTATTTCTTGCTAAATTGACAATGCCGATAAGCATTTTATTAGACATTTTCCTCGTATTCCCATCAGAGTTTTAAACAGGGTTGTTGAGTTCTGCATTTCGCCGCCTGGGGCGGTATGTTGTACTCTTCACTAGCCCTGCTGTTTCGTCGAAAAGAATATATGAAAACGAAGCATATTCAAGTATAAAGTACACATTACGTTATTTTTGATCTAGCAAAAAATTTAAACCTATCTACTATTGCGGCGACATTCTAAATGTTTTAGAGATCATGCCCAATCATCACTGCTACTCTAAAAAGATAAAAGACTGCAATTTGTTTTCCTTTAAATGTCATTAGTGCAATGTATTACCTTCTTTCTTGTATGGTAATTTTTCATAGCTTTCTTGTCATAAAAATATGACTTTTCAGCCATACTTTGAAAGCAAACCATATATCCTTGTCATAGTTTAACCTAATTTTTCAAAACTTATGAAGTTTCTGCAGACTTTATGCCACACATCGCATTATTAATTCTTATGCTGACTTCAAAAAACTTTTTAATACTATATGGAGTATTGAAAAATTCTTTTTACATTTTGAATTAATACATTACAAAAAGATCTAAAGAAACATGAAAGGTAACAAGAATAATAAAAAAAAGTGGAGCTTGTTTGGTTTATATTAAGCCTTTTCCCGTTTCAAACTTTAAAAGAAGAATGGACTGTACTCTCAAACACTAAAGGTAAAAATATGTATGTATTCATTACTAAATTAGTGATAAAAAATAACGTATTGATTTTTTTATATATGTTAAGGTAAGAGTAAAATACCCGGTTAGTATGGATAATAGCCGGCTCTTATGCATAATAGCCAGGTTGATTTAACTGGTTAGTATGAATAATAACCGATTAATCGCATTGACAGTAACATATATATTAAAAGAAAAAGAAATTAATATATATCTACTACATACCCATCTATATTGATATTAAAATATTTTGAAGATAAATGACAGCAATTTTAAATACGATTAAAAATTCATTTCAGAAAGGTTCAAATTCGATTGATGAGTAAATATGAGACATATATTTTCTCTCCCTAAACAATGTACTTGGTGTATTAATAACGGATATTTACGTATCATTTAACATAAATTTCAAAAGATACGAAACACACTAATAGAAATAAATATTAATAATAATGCAGTAAGTACCTCTATTGTATGAAAAACAATTCTTTAATTTTAACAAGGAAAGCTTCATATGATGGCGAATAACAACGTTCTAAGATAGGGGAGACCGAGGTTTGTTGTTACACTGAATAAGTTGTTATATTCGAATTAAAAATTAACTGCCCTCCGGTAGAAACTCACTTTTCTCACGTCAGATGGTAGCCCTCATTCGTGTGTCTTCCTCACCGCCTGCAGTCAATAGCAGAGTGAATTCTTGTGATTATGTTGATTTTGTGTCTGTTAGTAATTTTTATTTTAAACTGTAATTTTTTATTTGCGGTGGGACCCTTGAAGATATCTGAGTAATGTCTGTACCACGAGAAAGCCTAGATTTCAGGTAACTGATACTATATTTAAACATTCTGTACAACTGTATTATACCACTCACACGTATCAAAATATAAATTGGCGTCACATGGGTCTATTTGTTACAATTTCGTTGGGGCTACTTGTTACAGTTAAACAATTTGCCCCGAATAATTTTTAATCGTATAGAATATGTTTTCCTTTTAAAGTTAGTATGAGGAGCTATAAAATAAAGATGGAGGGGAATGCAACACCCCAGGATATATTTCTGACTAGAGATGACTGTTGTTCACTGCGAAAGGCTCCTGGTAAATATGGAATTAATTTCATGACACTCCAGAGATACTTCAATAAAATGAAAACTGCTAGTGATGGTAAATTGTATTTCTAATAAATTTCAGTTTATAATATTGTAAATTTAAGCGCAATTAAATGAAATCAATTAAATAAACAATTTAGATAAATTTAAAAAAATTTAAGATATTTCTTGTAGATGCTGCATACATATGCAAGTTACATTAATGAGCCCTTTTTTGTCTCAGATCTCAACTGTACCTAACGCGCGCGCGCGCGTTGTGTGTGTTTATATGAAAAAAAAAACTCTGCAGATCTTCACATATGGACAGGAAACGGAACCTCAACAGTACACAGACAGTGCTTCGAAGCTGCACTACGGCCTTTCTACTAAAAAAGTTAAATCATTGACATATTCGTTTGCAATTAAAAATAAAATAAAACCCAGTGGTCTAGAGTAAATGTAACAGTGCTGCAGGTAACTAAAGCGTAAGAAGTCTTTTCTATCCGCACTCCGCAGGTGACTATCCTGAGTAGAGTCACGAGTTTCTTTATGAACGATGTTGTAACCTTCTTCAAAGATTTGGCCAGAGTTTACGACAAATTCACATTCTACTGTCAAGGCATCTACAACGTTGAAGAGACTGGGGGGAAGGGGGGAACAACGGTTCAGAATCAAAAGAAGATAATTGCCAGAAAAGGTATCAAACAGGTTTTTGGAGCCATGACAACTGTCGAGAGAGAAGGCACTTTGGTAACCATGGCTCTTGCTGTTAGTGCTAATGGCGCACTCCATTTTTTTGCTTTTCTTAGGGAAATCTTTAAACGTCTCTTCCTTTCAAACTCAACTCAAAGAAGTTCAAGATGTTTCAGAGCTTTACGAGGCAATTTATGAAATATACTACAGTTATCAAAGAGAGACCTGTCCTACTTATTCTGGACTATCATCAGTCTCATCTTGGCTTACCAATATTGGACTTGTCCAAAGAAAACGGACTGAGTACTTTGTCTTTCCAAATTATGTATTTGTAAAAACTGTATTTCAGATAAAAATTATGATGATAACTCATCAGAATTACTTATGAAATTAAGTAAATTTATGAAAAAATAACATATCCTATCGTTATAAAAAATAACATAAGCGTATCGTTATTCTAAAGAGATTATAAAATAATAAAACGCTAAAAATATAAACATATTACATTTTTTCTATTGTTGAAGATATTTTATGTAACAATTAATCCCATCTAGTGTGACAGTATACCCCATTGTGGTGTAAGTTGTTACGATGTACATACATGTATAAAAATTTTAATAACTTTGAATTATTTTTATCTAATCGTTTTTAAAAAATATGTCGTACATCTTTAATAATCAAAGTAAAGTTTCAAGTGTGTTTCGTAAAAAATACTTGTACTAGTTTCTTTTAGAATTTTTTAAAAAATGTATTGTAACAACTATCCCCGGTCTCCCCTATTTGAAAGTAATAATAATGAAAAGTAGAGGTTTTGTTCTGAAAGCAAAACTAATTCCAGGTTCTAATTTTACATCGGAATAGAACATGCGAACTTCGAATGGATTATTTAAATTGATTTCTCTCTTCTGTCCTTTTTGTTAGATAATTCTGCAGACACATCACTACTAATCAAGCACGATTTGAGTTTCCTTTCTTCATTCATCACTCTCTTCCCATATCAAATTTCTTAAATTTAAGTTGAATATATCCTTTCTTGGCGAATGAGATGAATCTCCATTAAAATAAAAGATCCTTTTAAATGGATGCTGCATTGCTTTTAATATTTAAGAAAATTAAGTAACAGATATTGCAACTTTTAAAAGTATCTAGTAAAGTATTAAGCATATTGTACCTGTCAGTACCAATCAAAGTTTATTTTAATTTAGAAGTCTATTTAAACTAACTTCCACTGCATTACAAAATTGCTTTGAATGAATATTGATATTTTTATTCGCAAAAACTAAAGACTAAAAGGCGTTTTTCACCTGTGTTATTCTATATAATTTAACTTACGAAGTGCTGATTTTTGTTCTACAGAAATGTCAAAGATTTATTTTCAAAACTGAAGTTTTGCAAACTATTTTAGATAGGAAGATCTAAACTAGTTAAAATAACAGGACTAATACAAAACATTCTGTCTCTTATTTTTCATCTATTAATTCTTGATAGTTTAGCTTGATGAATTAGATAATTTTCTTGTTTTTAAAAGCACAAGAAAACTATTTTGGGACGAAAATCATAATTTTGAATTATAGCCAAGTAATGAGGACGTCACTAGAGCCGGCATCACCTATCCCAATTTCCACACACACTTCGCAACGTCAGTAAAAGGACGCTTAACCCCTATGGATTTAACATGTCCTCGGTCTGCGTACATGTTATCAGTACTTGAAGCATAAACAACGCTTCATGCAAATTTAAAAATACTCATAAAATATATACTTATAAATCTAAAAATATTTAGTTTCTTTCAGGTAGGTGCTGGTTTTTATAATTAATTAAATATCTAAAATTCGGTTTATTACAGAAACCTATTAAAATAAAGGTAAAAATTCCGAACTTTTCCCTTTCGCAACCTCATCAAGCGTAATAAGTAAGTTTCGAAGTTAAAAATATTTTTAAATTTAACAAGAAGGAGAGATTAAATTTCTTAGCCGAGCTTGAATCTAATTCTAGGCAGAATGGTAAATTTATCTAAAGACTGATGGGAACATCTTAAGAATTTTCTTACCATTGTCCAATATACGATTTCAATCCCAAAACTTTTCAATCCCATTTGTCCAGCAAAAGGAGCCCAACTTCGAAAAAGAATTTTGTTTTGGAGAACAATGACCCCGGAAATAGCTGGCGAAATCTTTTCTTCGTAATCAACGGGCAGTTCTAGTGGAAATGGATCCGAAAAGCCAGAAGCGTTTGGAATTTGCTCGTGACATTGATGCACAGCATCAATTTCCGAACTGCTTTCAACTAAACCTTTTATTGATTGCATTTTAGAAATTGAAGCTGACTCACTCTTATCAGGCAATGGAGAAATCACTGAAAGATATGTTGGAGAACAGGTATTTTTAGACAATCAGTCCGCTTTTAACATCAAGGGGAATCAAAAAATTTCCTTTTCAATAAGTTTCGATTGACTATAATACTCTTTAAGGAATAATATGAACAATTAAATAATATGGAAATATTTTGCTTCAGGATAAGTGCCATATTATTTCTTGTAAGTGATACATAATGCACAGAGCAATACATTGCAAGATTTTTCTTAGATTTGAAGAAAAATATTTCAGTTGAAACATTATTTGTATATCCGCAAACAACCTTTCAAAATCAGAACACATTAAGTTATTGTGATTTACAGTTATTCTTCAGATGCTTTATGATTTTTTGTTATGGGGTTTATTTTAAAAAGGAGGAACGGAAATGAAGGGGATTTAAAAGAGGCACTAAGGTTTAATTATTCCCATTCATACCAATTTATGGGAAACACGCTTTGTTAAATGCGACCCTGCAGAAACTGCTCCAATTTTGCGTTTCACGCTAAGAAAAATTCAGAGAAGTCTAATGTAATGTTTTGTTTTGGAGAACAATGACCCCGGAAATAGCTGGGAATACCCGGACCGGAAATAGTCGGTGCTGAGACGCATATTTGGTGGACAAATTTTTAAAAACAGATTACTCTAAGAGTATAGAAAGAAAAGAGAATTTTTTTCTTGCAAGCAATCGCAACTTACCATCTTAACTATTGTTAGCTTGTACCACCTCATATTGCTTATTTTCTAATCCCACCTCACAGTGGATAAAAAAATAATAATAATGTTGTATTTTTACTTAGCTTCAAGTAAAACGACTGTGAGATAAGTGTGAATTTCCATTGGATTGGTCACACAGGAAACTTTAAGTAATTTTGAAGATACATCCATTTAATTGTTTACACTACGCGTTTTGGTGCAGGCACATTGTCTTATAAGTACACACTGTATTTAAGGAGAGAGCGGCGTTTCACTTGTTTGTTACATTATATACAAAGGGGAAAAAGTCTTTTAATTTCAATAACTTTGGAGTAAAATTAGAAAAAAATAATCAGATGTCATTAATGCACATTCAGACTGTGAACAACTCTAGAAAATATTTTGAGCTTTGACTGAAAAGCTACATAAAATTGGTTTCATTAACATTTCATTTTATTATGTTTAAAATATATTTGTTTCTCTTTTGCTTCAAATAAAAATACTGAAAATTCTTATATATCTTTGTCAGCAATGCGTATCTTTTGGTATTAAAATAAATACTATTTTTATTCGTATAATGCAAAAGGAAATAAAGGACGAATAGAAGATGGGTTGAAGTGGTAACAGATTCCTGGTTGCAGGTAAAGCGAAATGCAAAAGGATGCATACAACATTTTATCTGTTCTGTTAATTCATGCCTTCTTTGTTTTTTTGTGAATATTTAATATCTGTAAAAATAAATTTATCTATAGTTGAAAATCCTCGATATTAATTTAATCCCTCATGCCATAATGCTGCAAAACCTTTAAAAATATCCTAATAACAATCGGTTTTTAGCTGGAATCGTACAGAAAGTTTGTAAAGAATGTTCTTTTTAGTAAATGCTGGGTTTGTAGAAATTTTTCTTCTTTTCTTCTGTTGTGACGCAAACATGGATAAGTTCACCTTGATAAATCCTCTACATAAGTATTTTTATGGTGAAATCCGGCTTGCTACTTTGTGAATAGAATCTCTTCTCTTTCTTCCTTAATATGAATATTTTAGTACGTCATTTTCTTTCACCGTTATATTGCTAATCAGGGCATAACCACTATATCACAGTTCTGCATCTGAATGCAAAGACATCCTCAATAAATTCTCCACATAAGTATTTTTAAGGTGGATTGAGGCTTTCAACTTTATGAATAAAATCTCTTCTCTTTCCTCTTTAGAATGAATTTTTAGGGCGTCATTTTCTTTCACGGCTATATTGCTAATCAGAACATGACCCTATAGCAAAGTTCTGCATTTGAATCCAAAGGCATCCTCGATAAATCCTCCACATAAGTATTTTTAAGGTGGATTGAGGCTTTCAACTTTGTGAATAAAATATCTTCTCCTTCCTACTTAGTATGAATTTTTAGTACGTCATTTTCTCTCACGGCTATATTGCTAATCAGAACATGACCACTTTAGCACAGTTCTACATCTGAATCCAAAGGCATCAACCATAAAAAAAAATGTGAATAATTTAATTTTATTTTAACATTAATATTAGTTTCTATGTCTGTAATAACTTTCAATTAACAGAGTTATGTTCTTTTTCTCTGATTTTTATCTTTGTTTCACAGTGTTAATCAGGAAGAAATTGTTGTATGAAAGCACTTCTCATCGAAAAGTAATGAAATATAAGCAAAACAAATAGTCGTTGTTTCTTTTTTAACATACTAATAATTATGAAAAATTTGTTTAAACAATAAAAATTGAAAAAGTTACGAAAAAATTTCTGAAATGTAGCTGTAAAATAAAAGCGCGGAATTAGCGGCAAAGATTTTCATTTATCTTCCAGTTTCTTTCAAAAATATAAAAAATATAGAGCTTAAAATGGCAGAGAGAACAAATTCACATAATACTTCTATAGGATAAATAATGTGTTAGTATATGCATTAATACACTAGTACTATTACGGTACGCTTTTTAAAAATCTGATGCTTATCTCTAAGAGTTATAATTTATATCGATCTCAACCAAACAAAAACAGTTTCTTCTCACACAATAGTACATTTTTAATCAAAAAGTGGGAAATAATTTTTGAAACAACTGAAATATTTTATTTTTAAATAGTAAGCAATCTTCTTAAAATATGCTTAGAAGTTATGAATAGTACTAGAAAATGCGTACTTTTCATTTAAGGCTTTATTTATCTAAAA
This sequence comes from Araneus ventricosus, assembly GCA_013235015.1. NCBI lineage: Eukaryota > Metazoa > Arthropoda > Arachnida > Araneae > Araneidae > Araneus > Araneus ventricosus. Next base: position 850,793 of record BGPR01000158.1, on the reverse strand, counting down.
GAAACACCAAAAATCAACTTTTAATTTTATTTTCAAACTAATCAATACCGAACACAGTAATTAGCAAATATTTCTAGTTTGTTCATTATTTATACTCTGAAAAATATTATTTTTGTTGAAAAAGATAATAATAGCATGCAATAAGAAATTGTGTAATTTTAACTACTGCTTATATCAATAAAAAATCAAATCGCGAAATATTCTAAAGAGCGTTTCTATATTAAAAAATGTTTGAAGTAATCTCAAGAAAATTCATTACTTATTTAATAAAAAACGTGTTGTTGTGACAGAAAGATGTATTCACTTAAACTCAGTACTCACTTTAATACTGAGCGATTTTAATTTAAAGTAATTGAGTCTATTTAGGTAGTACTTCACTAAGCAGATGCTGATGACAACCAACAGAAATTCTGCTGCTTGCAAAGCATGCAACTTTCTCAATCTTAATGGTATTCAACTGGAATTTTTATATAGGCTGCCTTAGATATCTGAATTCGTCGTTATGAAAGAAAATGTACTCTATATTTTGCGCATGCGCAGTTATAAGTATTTACTACAAATACTCATATTTCCTCAAATATTCAAGGTATTTACTTCAATTGTTAACAAATTGTTCCTCTATCATATTGTCGAGTCTTCTGCATGTTATAAGCAAAAAACATGCGAAAAATTTGGAATGTTTAAAAAAACCATTTATATCTTCCCGAATATTCATGATATTTTTTATGAAAATGCATGCAAACAATGTGCATATGTATCAAAATAATTTATGAAAGACTCAAAACATTATCAGGTTCCTGTGAAAAGGGGTTAGTCCAAATTATTTTCGTCTTCATCAATTTGTGGACGTTTCCCTAATTGTAATCGGGACAAAATCTTCACTGTAAAATGTGATTTCCCACGATTATACGTCCCACAATTCTCCACAACTGATTGTGAACCATTGCATTCATATTAACTCCAAATATTTCGCATTTTACAAATCTTGCAATATTTTTACCAGTAGTGTATGTTATGAATAATATCGAAACATGGAATGTTCCTTTATAATATTTAACCCAATTAATTTCCTGACACACATTTAATTATAGAAGATTAAGAAAAATATTCAGATATGTACTCGAATCGATAGAATGGGGCTTACTATAATTTGTTTTAAAATTTGTGCTTTTCCTTATCCTTTTTTCATAAATTCAGAAATAGTAATAGCGCACTAAAAGCACATTTTATTTTTGAAGCGAAAAAATACTATGTAAGACAAACAATAGTTTATCAAGCATTACATTCTGCTTATGAGCATCATTTAAAAACATTGTAAAATTTAGGCATAAAATAAGCTTCATGTAACTGTTGTTTCTTTGGAAATATAAATTGGCAGTTTATTCATATATTCTTTACTAAGCCATTGACGACGATCGGGGAAAAAATCATGTTATTATTTAGGTTCCAGCTACCTTCGCTACACCACTAGCCATGTTGACAAAATGTTAATGCAAATACGATGAGGGGGGGGGCAAAAGAAATACTTTGCCCTGGCGCCGTTTACTCTAGAAAAGTCTCTGATGATGGGGGCGGCGAAAAAATCATATCATATAAATGGGAACCTCTTACCCTCGCTAAGCCACTGGTATTTGCACTTCTTCACTTTAACCGATTGAAATCGGAATTTGATACAGATTTACAATTTTAGAGTCAAGACCACGCACCAAATTTCATTTATTTAGCCTGTTGTGCTTTTCAGTTATTGCGTTCACATAACCAGGAATGCAGAGACCAACAGACATTCAGCCCTTTGCTAAGACTTTCTCGTTGTATACTTCGCGTACGAGAAGGTATAAACGGAGATAATTCTACTCGTGGTTCATGTTTTTTAATACACTCTACTACCTGTATAGTCCAGTCGGCGGAGAGTTTGAATAGGAAAAAAATGTATGACTGAGTTTTTATTGCTTTAATAAATTCATTTAGGGCCCCGTATGACTATCCCTAGTTTTCCCCCTCCGGCGAGCTGAGCGTCGGCTGCTAGGGGAAAGGGAACTAAAATGAAGTGGGGTGTTTTGTCAGTTATTTCTAGATTACTCCAAAATTGCACATTAAATGTTAAAAATGATTGACATGAAGGATGTAGAGCATAAAATTCTGCGTCAAATGAATACCAACACTACATATTTTGTTGCAGTAGTAGGATTACAAACTCTTATCAAAGTTTCAATGATTTTCCAATATTCAAAAAAAAATCGCCATTCTTCCAAAAGACGACGCAGGCAATCAAAGAAGTTGTCTAAATAAAGTTTGTATGCAAAAGTATTCACTTTGTATATATATACATATGTCGGTGCAACAATACCAGAGCGCTAGTGTGGTGGGGAATTTAGGAGAGAGCGTACCAGCTATTGTGGCATCCTCTTTATCTGACCATGGTTTAAAATTATGATGAACATTCCAAAATAGCTTTCGTAAAGTCTCTAAAAGGGACATTGCTCTAACTAAACTAAAGTATACTAAACTAAGCCAGTATTAGACAAATTTATAAAATTTGCTGCTTTTTTTAAATTGAAGAAGAAAAAAGGAAAGGGGGAAATGTGAAATTGCAGCACATGAAAATTTGTATTTAACAGGTAATATAAATTTATATTAAAAATGTACAAAGTAAGAAAAGTGTGAACAAGACAAAGCCATTTGAGAAGATAAGACATCATCTGGGTCTTTGACGTCCTCACTCAGTTGAAGCTTTTGCTCATCAGTTTCGGGAGAAGAGTTAGAGCATAAATGCCCTGTTTTAAAAAAAATGAAGAAGAAAAAATTAAAGGGGCAAATGTGAAATTGCAGCGTATGAAACTTTTCATTCAATAGGGTAACAAAAGTTTATATTAGGTATGTACAAATTAAGTTAGTAAATGTAAGAGAATGTATAAGAAAAGATATTTTTGTTATCATGCACGTGGGATTTTACCGAAAAATTATTGTGATATTTAAAACTTCCTTATACTGTGGACGCAACTTATAATGATCACTTTGGCTTAGACCCAAAGTGATCTCTACATTCAGTCGGCTGAATCCGAATGATCAGTACGTCCAAAATGTCTTAAAATTAATACAAATCAATAGGTATACAAGGATAGCAGGAAAAGCAGACCACACTACATTGTTGTATGTACTGATTTGTTTTAAATAGAAAAAAAATCGTTACATGTAAAAAATTGGAAAAAAAATTCATTCACATTTAATTTTTAAAACTTTCTGTATAAAGTTTTCGAGTAACTCGGGTCCCCCCGCAAGAATTCACTGGATAAATCGTTCAGATGAATATTCAGCACTATATTGAACTTATCTTATAAAAGTACGAAGGGCTTGAAAAGTTTCTTGGGATGGCGGTAGTTTCTCTTTTGGCCCCTTTGCATCGTCCTCATCATTTGTGGTATCATCTCAACATAATCGATCACTGCAAGCGAATTGTTGATCAGTAAAACCGATGGGTTTTCTATGTGTTTAGATACGGGAGATCCGTTCCAAGCTAATTTGATTAGTACAACCGATTGATAGACCATAGATTAATACTCACAGAAGTAAACTTTCAGAAAACTGGAAGAACAGAGCGCAGGAAAATTCTGAAGCTACAGGATATAAAAATATTTGATTTTAAAAGAGACCTCGAGGAACTTATCAATACATTCTCAGAAGCTGATATTACAAGTGAAAATCTGGAAGGTTACATTGATAAATTTTATGAAGGACTTTACCTTATATGTGAAATTAACCAGAAAAAGATTTCGGAAAATAAGAGAAAGAATACAATCTGGTGGAACTCCAATATTGAAATTAAGAGAAGAAAAGTCAGAGCCTTGAGAAGGCGATTTCAAGCAATTGTGGATTTTGAAGAAAGAACTGCCAAGAGGATCATTTACAAAAGAGAATTAACCAACTACAAAAATGCAATTTTGATTGAAAACATATATGTTTCCGGAAATTTTTAGATAAATTGGTTAAAAATAATTTATTTTGCATTCCATATGACATCATTAAGCAAATCGAATGCAACAAGTTGAACCTAAATAGAATTAGTATAGGTAATGGAATTTATACGAATACTTACAAAGACTCAAGAAATGACATTCTTAAATACCACTTTCCTTACATTTCGGACGATGTTATAATAGAATCCACAAGTCTCAATACTGATAATCAATGTAAATTTACAATAGAAGAAATTCAGATTGGTATTGATTCGCTCGAAGACAACAAATCTCTAGGTATTGATGGTCTTACAAATGGAATTATTAAAGAACTTTCCAATGCAGGCAGGTAGTGGTTTGCAAAAGTGATGAACTGCTGTTTTGAAAATGGTATTTTTCCAACTAAGTGGAAAATTGCCAATGTAGCTTTAATTCCTAAAGAAGGCGCAAAGATACAAGTCTTCCTTCATCTTACTGGCCCATTTGTTTACTGTCCTGCTGGGGAATGGACCTGGACAAGTTAATTACCAAACGTTTAGTTGATTGTTTTGGAAAATAAGAAGTAACTTTGAGAAAATCAATTTGGTTTCTGGAGAAAGCAAAGCACTATTGACGCACTTAGAAAGCCAATTGAATTTGTGGAAGATATGAAAGTGAATAATAAAATTGTTGCTAGGATCTCACTGGAAATTAAAAACGCTTTTAATAGTGTTAGATTGAGCGATATAAAAAGGTTATTAAATAAATATTATGTGCCGAAACAACTCTTCAAGGTATTCGGAAACTTTCTGTAGAATAGGAGTGAAATGGAACCAGGGAAGTATAATGTTGGTGTTCCACAGGGGTCTTGAGCAGGGCCAATCCTTTGGCTTTTAATAGCAAATGAAGCATTAAATAAATTTGGAGTAGGCACTGAAGTCAATGTCCAGGCCTTTGCGGACGATTTTGTTGTATTAATAGGCTCCACTGCGCCGTATCATTTTCTCAAATTGGAACTTCAGCTTTGGCTAAGCTAGAAAAGTGGGCTGAAAATTTCAGTCTTGCTTTCAGCCATGAAAAATCCAAATTTTCTATCTTTAAGCACAGAAAAAGTATTACGCATATCCCTACAATAAATCTTTTATTAAAACGGATTCAGTATACAAAAGAATTAAAATATTTAGGCTTGACTTTTAATTCAAATTTCACATGGATGCCTCATCTTAATATGCTTAAAGAAATAAAAACGAGAAATATAACAAAAAATCTACAGCATTTTAAGAGCTACCTGGGGTCTAAAGCCAGAAGTTATTAAGAAGATTTATTTGAGAGTTATTGAAAGAAAGATCTTTTATGGAAAAAATCTGGTTTACAGAAAATGTGGCAATGAGAGAGAAATTATTTCAAATCCAAAGAGAACGGGACTCTTTGTCATAGCTAAAACGTACAAAACAGTTTCTACGTTTGCTCTGAATGTTTTGACAGGTTTCCCATCAATCGACATTAAGATCAAAGAAGAGAACGAAATTTGGCAGCAACAGCAAGATATAAAAAATTTAGAAAAAATTGGAATCTCTTTCAACTTTGATTAGGCTACAGAAGTGAGCCTATGGAAAATCACCTCCATACCTTGGAGAACTTTTAATGAAACAAATAACGTTGGCATAAATGTTTTTACAGACGGTTCAAAGATTAATAATAGAGTTGTCTGTGCAATGGTTGATTTTGAAGATGGAAATGAAAAAAACATGAAATATGGAGATTAAATAACGAAACAACAGAATTTATCGCCGAAACGGTAGCAATCAGAGAAGCATTTAATTATTGTAAACGACGGCAAATAGCTAAAGCCAATATTATTTCGGATTCAAGATCAGCCTTAGTTTCAATAGTCTTTAGAAGAAAATAGGAAATTTATTCTGGATATTAAAAATAGTTTGCAAGATACTAACAGTAACGTTCTACTTTGGTGGACTAAGGCTCATGCTGGTAACAAAGGAAATGAAAGAGCCGATTACGTTGCTAAGAAAGCCACTGAAAAACAAGAAATCGACTTTTATTTTTGCAAGACCAAACAACAGAGGAAAACGGAAATGAGAAAAAATATTAGGCAAAACTGGAAAATTTTGTGGGATCATTCAAGTGAAGGTAAACAGGTTAAAACATTTTTTGACAAGGTTGATGAAAAAAGAGTGTTAGGTGATTTTTACTAAAATCAGATCATCACAGGGAACGGAGCATTTAAAACCTATTAAAACAGATTATTCGGCAAGAGTCCCTGGTGCTTCTGCGGAAAAGATGAAGGAACTGTGGAACATACTATCCTTAAATGTGATGCATGGTAAGACATCAGAGACACTTACTTTAAGAAAAACAGCAACTCCATTAAAGAACTTTTGCAGGACAGTCAATTGAGAAAAGATATGAAACTGATTGTTAAAAATATTCTAGCCCAAGAGATGGAAAATGTAATTTAAATGGAAAGAAAAGGATGGAGGGGGATTGGGACTTTTTAAAACTCTTCATCTGGGAATTCCCCATTTATATATATATTTTTTATTATTGTATATATTTTTTAAATGGCTTTTATAAATGTGTCATTTTTTCTATGTTTTAACTATTTTTTTTGTAAATACTCGTACCTGTTTACTAGCCTCAACTGTATTGTTTGTTTATTTTTGATTTGTTGCTTGGTATCGTTTTAATTTCTAACCTATATTCTTTTCATTTTTTTCTTCTTCTTTTTCTTATTTTCATTATTTTTTTATTTTGATGTTATTTAGTTACAATTCAAGAAATTGTGTATTGGACAGTTTGAAATTATGTATAGGAAAATTTGAAACTATGATAAGAAATTGTGTATAGGTTGATTTAGCCTTTTTCTTGTGATGCAATGTGTTGCACATGTTTAGGTTTTAATTTGTGGTTTCCTGTATATATATATATATATATATATAATCTTTCTTTTTTCTCTTTATTTTCCTTTTGATTGCATTTTAATTTATGTTATTTAGTAATTAATCAAGATTTTGTGTTTAGGAAAGTTTGAAAGTACGTGTAGGAATTTGAAATTGTGTTGGTTATTTTAACATTTTTTCATAACAAGCAGTGTACTTTGAGAAGAAATTTTGCACTCGAATTCTCGGCGTTCTTCGGAACTGTCAATGGCTCAATATTTGTATGTCCGTACGGACAGGTCAGATTACTAGTTATATTATATATCCGTGATCACTATAAGCGGCAACTACAGTATTTTTCAAAAAAATTACAAATAAAATATGATTTCTTAAAAAATAATTTTAAATTTATAGCTTTATTAATGATGAAATTCTTTCTTATTTTTAATGCAAGAAAATGAATTTCACAGTGATTGCTACCTCGTCTAACGATTTTGTGATGAAACAAAACAAAAAACCAATTGCAAAACTAGATGTAGTGCATATGGATAACCACAGTGAAGTTCAAAAATGACATTCTAGAAACAGGGCATTTGTGCTCTAACTCTCCTCCCGAAACTAATGAACAAAAGCTTCAACTGAGTGAGGACGACAAAGACCCAGATGATGTTGAAGAAATGGGAAATTTATTGGTATTACCACTGAAAGGTGCGTGATTCTATTAATAATTATAAACATTTGTTGTCTTATCTTCTCGAATTGTTTTGTCTTTTGTTCTGTCGCACTTTTCTTACCTTGTACATTTTTAATATAAATTTATATTACCTATTAAATACAAATTTTCTTGTGCTGCAATTTAACATTTTCCCCTTTCCTTTTTCATCTTCAATTTTAAAAAAGTAGTTTAAAAAGTTGTCTAATACTGACTTAGTTTAGTATACTTAGACCAATGTCCCGTTTAGAGACTTTATGAAAGCTAATTTGTGGAATGGTCATCATAATTTTAAACCGTGGCTAGATAAAGAGGATGCCACAATAGGTGATACGCTCACTCCTAATTTCCCCGCTACACTAGCGCTATGGTATTGTTACACCGACATATGTATATACATACAAAAGTGAATACTTTTGCATACAAACTTTATTTAGACAACTTCTTTGATTTCCTGCGTCGTCGAAATTTAGTTGACATTACTACTGAAAGGTGCGTGATTCTATTAATAACTAGAAGTACTCACATGGCGTTGCCCGTGAAAAAATTCCTTCACAGAATTGTAATACTGTATGTTGATATGCGCATTGAAAATTTTTGTTAACAAAGGGCTGTACTGTACAACCCAAGTATTGTCCACATATCCTTCTGATCCTCGAAAATTGATGTTTGCAGTAAATCTCCCATCTTGTGAAGACCACGACGATATACTTGATATCCGTCCTGTCCTGTTTGTGTTTCTTTCAAAAAACATCGTAGATATCACTTTGTGCAAATTTCATCCTTCATACACGGAGAACGTGGATTTATGCTTCCGCATGGGCCGTACACCATCTGCTTTGTTACATTGTTACAATGCAAAAAAGATCTTGTGGATTAGAGATTTCTGCACTAATATAATCAGCCAGTTCGTGTGCGTGTGCGTGCGCTCGCGTGTGTGTGTGTGAATTATTTTTGAACATAATTGATTGAAATTTTGTTTCTTTTAAATGTTACAGAAAAATTACTTGATCAAAATCCATTCAGTTTTAGATAACTGCAGTTAAAACGCCATATATATTATTTAACAAGCTTCTAAAAAGAACTGTTTTTTGCCGTTTTAACTCAAACATTGTTTTAAAATCAATGATCATTCTTCCTTGTCAAAGAATTTTAGGTTTCTTTGAAAACATTTAATACCGAAATCCGTCTAACAAGATAAAAGGATAAAATCCCGGTACTAAAGTAACTTTTGCATCATTAAAAAAATCACTCACCAATTTAAGCTTATTTACACCGCTTTATAAAATAAATTGGATTTTTAACCGGTTCCTGTAAGAATGAACATGGCAAAGTAATTATTTTGTGATACTCAGTTTTTCAGTTATTGTATCTATCAAATGAAGTATTATATTTTTAAAGCTAATTTTAATAAAAGAAAAATACTATTTTAACTAAATATGTTGTACAGATAATTTTGAGAAACGCCAAGAAAAATCTATCGCAATCAGCAAAGAGAAAACATTAAAATTCATTTTAAATTATTCAACTAAAATATTCTGTAACAAAGCATAAAAAGGGTTATGTAAAGTCTGTTATAAAAAGTACAAATTAATTTCATTTTTTAAAGGTAACATAGACGTTACCGATGAATGAAAATACTTCGATAAGCAAATATTTTTAATACGGCATAATTATCCTGTTTTGGCACTGAAGTGTATTTCATTAACGGATATTTTTTACTTTCGAAGCTAATCAGCAACTTGCCACAACATGCAGAAATTATTAAAAAATTTATATGGAAGATTCATTTTTGCATACTTTCGAGGCAAAATACCTTGACAGAAAAAATGTTTAAAATGAATTTTTTCTAAGCCTTAATAAAAATCTTGCCTTATTAATCTGATTTTTTTGTAGAGCTTCGAAAAATATTATGAATGTTAGTGAACTTTTATGTTCATTTTATTCTATAAGTCATCTAAAGCAACTTCCCCTATTACGGCGAAATATGTTTTCAATAACACTGTTCTTGTGTAGTGCATAAAATTGGTCTGGAGACAATACATGATAAAACTATTCAATAATTAAATTATGCTTAAGTCTTAGGATATATGTTTTTTTTAAAATCCTAGTAATTTATTGGAAATCGTAACAACATCCGATAAAGAAGTTTGTGAAATTTACTTTCCTACATGGCCGTTGTAACGCTTTAGTGGCTTGGTAGTCTTGTTTTCGAGATGGAGGATCAGGGATCCACCGTTTATGTGGACCTGGTTGTATGACCTATTGTCGTGGGTCAAATGTACTCACACTGGTTCCATGATGATGTTCAGAGACCTGGATGCCAGCACAGATGTCATCTAAGTCAAGTTACCATGGTTAAGATTTACGAAATCCTTCTCTAAAGTACCTTCGTATAATTCTAAACCAAATATCTATCTAGTAAATTTATCAACATAAGCACTGATATAAGTGGGCTGTATAAACTGATTATACAGTCTCATAATCGTTCAAGTTTCGCAAGTTTAATTTGCTTCACAAAACAATTTTGATCATGGAAATAAAATTCTATCGCAGCAAACACGAAAGGATATTTTTCATGCATTTTTGAAAAATAAAATAGATTTAAGTTTGCGTCTGTGTTTCCTAACCAGAAACTGTTTAACACATACTGACAGATATGAACCGTCCAGCAGTGTTCATAATTTATGTATTTATGGAAAGCGAGTATTAAAAACACATGAAAGCCATCCGTATTTGTAGAAAAAATCATTGTAATTTCAAATATGCAAGTGACATTTTACAGAAAAATTTATTTATTTAAATATTTAGAGCGAAAGATGCACTGAAATAGCAGGAATCATGATGCAATCCGAAACGCACTCTCATTGGCCGAGTAGATTCTGACGTCGAGGGTGCCTTCCTTCGCTAGTTCTGTGCTTTGAATCAAGGCGTTTGTACCAACTAACATTTTAAAAGTGAAGTTTTTAGCTTTTCTACTATACAGCGTTCAATTTCACAATGGATATTGGCTTTGTACAAGCTAAATCGGATAAATTGAGACTCTTCCGCGAATCGTATCGTCAGCCCTTTATTTGAAAATGCCTTGAAAGAATGTGTATCTCTCTGAATCCAACAGATTTTCCAACAATCAGCACTCAAATATGACACACTATTCTGTATTTTTTTTATGGATCTCTTTGAAAGCTTCGGAACAAAGCAAGCTACTCACTTTCTATCAGTAAAATCCTGATCGCTTACTTATTTTATTACAAGGGAAGGAACACAAATGTTTTGTCAGTATATGTGTCTGTAATTATTCAGTACCGACAAAGAAACTGGACACAAAACGCCGGCTCGTAAATTATCTCATAAGAAAAGTTGTTTTAACCTTCCCTTCAGTTACCCGAACAGAAAATATACAGAAAAGGATTCGCCTTAGGAAAACGGATAGGTTTTCGAAACCATCAAGTAACAATAAATTGCAGAGGGGCCCTCGGGCATTCCGAGAAGACGCTGCGATTTCTGTTGCACAAGCAAGAACGGAAAGATAAGAACCTGATTTTGCATGATGTATTAAATTTCATATGCCTACAGAAAAAAAAAACAGGAATGTATTTATTTCAGAAGTTCCGTTCAAAATAATTTCAGGTACGGCATTTTTTTAAAAACACACCTGTGCCTTTTAAAAATTAATTTTATTTTATATAGTTTTATTTTACTACACTTTATTTTACTATATAAATTATTTCCTTTGTACTATTATTAATTTTAAAATACTAGTTTATACTATTTAATATAAAATCTGGTAAAAATAACTTATATAAAGAAATACACTAAAAAATTAAAAATGATAAAACTGTAACCACTTTCGTAAATTGCAAAAAAAGAAAAGATACGAACAAAGTATCTGTAAGTAGTAAGCCTTTTTTACTGCAAAGTACGTTTTTTTCATTATGTTAGTTAATTTTTGAATTATATAAAAAAAACTATATAAATTTATAATATTCAAACCAGACCAAATGCGACTGATCTAGGAATTTAAGTTCTGCCATCAACAAACTCGAGATGCACGATGAGATAAATTTATCCCACCTTTTCTCAACTGTAATAATTGATGAGCAAACTAACTTTTTGAAGACTAATTTTGATTTTAATGCATTCATTGAATATAAAGAATTTATTTTGCATCAAAAGTTAATTCTGCGAATTATTTTGTTGAACTACAAAGGAAAACAAATTTTATTATCAATAAAGTCGTGAATTTAAACTAATTTTTAAGATATTCTTGTTAATTTTCAATAGTACTGGTAATTTTTTTAAAAATATAAGAAACATTCGAATATCCATTGAAAAAATTTATGCTATAAAATAACATAAGCAAGTTTTTTTTAAAAAAAGATTCTTACAGAAGGTGGAATCTTTGGGTGAAGGTGGGACCATTGCCCCTCAAAGGGTAAAAAAAAATAAATTCCATGTAATCAAATGAGAAAAAAACTAATTAACTTGAACTATTTTCTTTAAAATATCTTAATTTTTTTTTTTTTGCTGCTAACCTCATCTTATACTTCTTTTGAAAACAAAAAAGATATCGAATTCTGAATTTACTGTGCTTCATGATATACAATTTTAATAGGTATAATATAGATTAATAACTCACATCAAAATGATCTCCACAGACATGACGAACGCTGCTTGCTGATAATTCCGGATTTAGCTTCGGATCTCTCTTCATCGCTTTACACCACTTTTTTGCGAATAACATAATTTTTTGGTACATTGATAAATAATTTATCGGGTGCCGTTACAGTTGTATTACGACATTTAGGAACAATACAATACTTGTATCTTTCCGACATTATTTCATCTGATGCGATAGTCGGAAAATATAGAAAAAAAGAGAATCTCTATAGAGCGCGAACGGGAAGGAAGAGTGTGTCTCCCCTGTCTGGCAACTTTGACGTCAGACCCGTTTCGCGCCAAAATGGATCGTTTTTTCCGTGTTTTCTGAGAGGCGAACTTTGATTGCAAATTTAAAAAACAAAACAAAACTGGCTAGAATTTTTTTTAATGTTATTGTTCGTTTCGAAGCATTTTAAATCGATTTAAAAAATTTAAAAAAATGCTTAAGTTCCCCATTCTCACGGAAAACAACATTTTTAGTTACCCTATTGAGAGATTTAAATTTCCCAGTTTCTTTGTTTCAATTACAAGAACCTGCACACAACGCCATCCATATTGCATTGCTGAGGGATCATTCTTGCTGCTTTCAACAATGAAACAGAAACACGCAATTAAATATTTGTTTAAACAATGAAAACTGTTTGAATTGCGCTGCAATAAGGAAAAGTATTGTTGTAAATTAGTTTTTAATTAATATATTTTTTACTAATTAAAATTTCGTAATTTAAATGGTCAAAATGGATTCCTTGACTTATTCCCCATCTTTTGGTACTTTCCGCGCGGTTCTCCGTTTAACGGTTCGTGAGAATATGGCCAGACATATATACATACAGTTGAATTTTGATAGTGTATATTCCATGAGGAATAGTTTCTGTTCAATATATACTTTGAAACAATATCTTAACATCAATAACCAGATAATCGTTACTTCTAAGAGACAGTCTTTGGCAGGGACAAAAAATATTTTTAAAAAAATCACGGGCTGTCAGAATGAAAAAAAGTGAAAAGATTATGAATAAAGAAGATGTATCCTGCAAATGTGACGAATTATAAAGGAAGTTTAATTAAATACATTTTTAAAGAAAAACAAATTAAAACTTTACATTCGTTTTTTGAAAAACTTATATTTTGTCAAAAGTTACTTACGGAAAACATGATATCTCAAAAGATTATGATTATATTTCCTTGAAATTTTGAACACATGTTACTTTAAGGACTATGAAGGCAATGAACTACAGATATAGTTCTTAAGTCAATAGTTTTTATTTACAGCTGCTTAAAGTTGTTTATACCTATACATTTTGTGGTATGTTGACTAAGAGAATATTTGAATTGCCATAACTTTTCTCTAAATGTAAATATTTCTTAGATCCTAAGTCATTGCCTTCACCATAGCTGTAAGTGTGCTGTGTAGAGAAAGAATTTGAATATATGAATTAGAATTTCTGCTAGAGTGTTTTGCTTTTTGCTCTAATTTTCACCATTTTTTAACTCAAATATATAATTTGAAATAAAATATCCATGGATTAAAATTGAACTTAAAAGTAAATCTAGAGCTAAATTTAATTTTTCCTGTTAAATATGACTTCAACTTCAAAGCGATCTTCTGGAACTCCAGAGAATAACATCATTTTCAAAAACGAAAACTGTTCTCTAAAATTCAATTTTTCGAGAATAAAAGCAAATTAGTCGAACAAGATCTCAGGAAGGCTTTTAAATTGACTTAACTGAGCCGAATTAATAGATTTCTCTCAGGAAAAGGAAATGGCGCTTCTCTTTAATTACGAAGAATTCGAGTAATGCTTCAGATTTCCTCGTGAGCTGTTGATCTAACTGGAATTTCCCGTTAAATGTATCACGTCCACTTGGTGATCCGCTACTCCGTGTTTAAATGCACATTTTTCCTTCACATCCAGTGCGAGCTTTCAGAAACCCATTAGCACCAGGGAATGTATACTCACATCTAATCGCTTGCAATCCCTCGCACCAGCTGTGACCGTAACAGTGTAAATTTGACTGCCGATAAACAGCTGGAGCCTGGAAAACATTCCACAACGTACTCTACAAATGAAGACTGCACCCCTATTTGCTGGGCTGATTCTAGCAACCCTCACTAACTTAATTACCTGATAAGGTAGACCGTAATGCAGAGGACCTACCATTCTATTTGGGATTCTAGAACGCGCAACTGAGCGGGATCCATCCACGTGAGAAATCGAGGCTGTAACGTGAAAACATTAACATCCCATTGCGGAATGTTGCAATTACAGTATCAATTGGAAGCTAAGAGACTTACAAAGTTACCTTTGGAGCGCGTCTGGAGCTGTTTTGCCTATCTGGGGCACCAAGAGATATATGGTTTTGCTAAATAATGATCGTCCTTTCAATAGGCTGGACTTAAAGCTCTATTAACGACTGTTGTATTCAAATTTTAAAGAGATTTTCAAATCGAATTATGCTGTAATATGATTGTTGATAAAATGTTTTACTTGATATATTTAGAGTAGAAATGGCGACATAAAACATTTAATGTATTTTTATTTCTGTTTCATCGATACATCTATTCAAACTCATTGATGATAAAATTACAAGCCTTATGTTTAAAGAGAAAATTTAAAATATATATTAATTGACTGTTTATAAATAAGGCACTTATAAGTAATATTTTAATTTTTGAATAATAAAAAGTGCAAAAGAAAGATAAATGCGTCTCTCAACCATTAGTTTTAAAGACTCTTGTCAGAAAATATTACTGCTGATATTAATTTATAAAGAATTTTTTGTGGTAAACAGAAATGATGTGTTAAAACATATCCTTCAAAATCTCCCGCTTCAAAGAAAACATTCAATTTCTTGTAAGGCAATTCAAAAACGATTGGCTAAATGACTGGCAAATTTCTATTAATTACAAATTTGTCGAAATTGTAATGCATCAACGGTATTTTCTTTTTAAATATATCTGACATTACTGCATCTACAAGCTTTTTCGACATTTTAAGTTTAATTTGGAAATGTAAATTAATATTTTATTAATGTTTCTATCAGAAATTAAGTAAGCCATTCGATTTTTATAAATAAATATTTTGTGAAAACAAACTGATTTGAAAAATTTATAGAAAAAACCCAGCTAGTGTTATTCTTCTAGAAAATTATTTGGAATATTTTAAAGTGATAAATTCATTATAATAAAATAAGCAATTTAAACTATCGAGAAGAGCTGACATACTAAGAAGAACGACGTATTCCTAACGTCTTAACACCTCATTTTGCCTTAATCTCTATTCATTCGTTTTCATTTCAATGTTAGGAAAATTCTTTATAACTTCACAGTTATTCGATAGTGCAACGCTTAAACCCATAAGAGAAAGTAATTTTTGGAGAATAAATTCAATCCAATGTGTTTTAATTATAATCCATAATTAAACGGCGCCACATTAGAAACTAACAGAATTTTACGAAACAAAATTAAAATTTAAACATCTTCTTGCAAACCTCCATAAAAGAGAAAAAACCAAGAAGAATTATTGCAATAATAGATATTATCTTAATGTCGATTATTCTTATTTTTTCTTTATTCAATAAATCCAAAAATAAGAATTGCATTTTGCTACATGTTGTGATAAAAATTTTAGAAAAAACGAAATATTTATATATGAGCAGTAGTTACGAAGGGTTATTAAAATAAAAGATCTGTCGTTATCATAATATGCTATTCAATTATTTAAAAGCTGGAATTCTCGAAATATTTTAAATTGTATTAAAAAATGTAAAAATATAGTGTAATTATTAAATTTATCATCATTAATTTATAAATTAATTTAGAATTATATGCTGATTATTATATATTTTACCATTATATTGCAATAAAGATTCGTTAGTATGTCGTTCTCGTTAGCTCGCCATTTTGGAGATGTGTTTTAACAACGTACTAAAGAGCTATACTGAATAAGAAAAGCATTTTACTACGTAGAAAGTAATAAACTCAAAAAATGAACAGTTATTTCGATTTCAAAAAAAAATTAATTTATTTAAGCGGAATTATAAATAAACACAAATGTAAATAAATATTTTAAAACAAAAATTACTATAAAATGTTTTGAGAACAAATGTTCTCAGAACCTTTTTAATCTTATGAGCCTAAGTTTTTAATTTAACGTCAAATTTTGAAGTTTCCCAAAGATTATTATGGGACGAACCTCGCAATTCTGAATCTTAGGCAGATGATCAGGACAACATTCAAGGCTGCATCCCACACTCCAACTATTAATGCCGCACTAAAATGAGGATGCTTGGCCCAATACGGCAGGTTCAACATGCACTAGGCCCACTTAACCCGTTAAAGCTCAAACTAATTTAAAGCCTACATTTCAATAAATTTCTATTAAATTATATTTAAAACACCAATATTATGATAAGTGCAAAGTAAAATTAAATTCTAAGAAAAATCTTTTTTTATAATAATAAAAAAAAATCAGAATTAGTTTCTAATTCCTTGCATTAATTCAAAAATAAATCAACGGAAAAATGAAAAAATTTCAAAATGACGTCACTTTAAAATCTGGCTAACTGGCGGTATATAGGGGAAGTCAGAGCAAGATGGCGAATGGCGTATTTTAAGTTCATACTACTAGGTAGCAAGCATCTTAAGGATACTACTAGCCCTGTACACTGCTGCGTACTAAAAAAATGAATAGTGGAGCCACTGAGGCCATTTCGTTGTTTGTTATATGATGTTCGTGTTTTTTGCCTGACATGTTGTAATTTTCAAGTTCTTCAACGTAAGATCTAGTGTACTAACACCTAAGATATTTGTTTATTCTTTGCTATGCATGACTACCTTAGACAATACCCTTTTGAAAATCATTATTTAGTTTTATCTAATTCTTGTTAATCCCACCAAAAAAAACTAAGACTTTTGACATTTCCAATCAGGGCAAGATGACCGGGGCAAGTGGAAGTCCTCTTCATCTTGCCCCAAGTATGTTTTACTGTTTTCCTCTTGAAGAATATATATATATATATATATATATATATATATATTATTTATTTTGTATAATTTTCCTGAGCTACCTGATCCACTATCTGTTCCATAACATGTTGCAAGGCGAGATACCTACAGAAAGTATTTTAATAAGCTTACTTATGAAAGAAATGTCGGCTCAGAAAGAGATACAGAAGGTTGAAGAAGAACGTTTAAAGCAGCAAAGAAAGAGGCTAGAGTGCATAAAAGGAATTATTAGAAAGAAACTGAAGTTTGATTCCTTTAAGAAACCCAAACCTGTGACACTCTTGTCGTCAATTCAAACTTACAAATAAAATATAATACACTGCCCTGAGTGTGATGAGATCTATGTTGACCTTCGATCAGAAGATTAAATATATTGTTGCAAATGCACACGCGGTGGCCTGAGGGCTACTCAGACTTTGGATAAGGAGAAATTGTGTCTAATTTTTGTAAATGAAAATCACTGATTTTGAATTATATTAATTTACTATGAGCTCAAATTTTAACTAAAATAACCCTTTCATTACAATCTAATCAAGGCAAAAATATTTAACTAAGTTTAATTAATTAGTGTTTTGCCCTATATTTTCTAAAAATAAAAATGTATTGAACTTTTATCATAGTTTTCATTTGGCCCCGGTGTCAAAGTCATCTTGCGTGGCACCGATGCAAGTTGGCACTTTTGTTTTGCTTTTTAAATGGCAAAATATCTTTGATAATATTTTTAAAAAATTCTCAGTTTAGGAACAACACAACAAAAGATCAATCTAATAATACATGCAAAGAAAAAAAATGCCTCAAAAACTGAATTTATTAAAAATGATTAAATGTTAACATCGTCATCTTGCCTTGGTTTCCCCTACATGTAGAAAAATGTTTAGGAACTTAGTAATACCTACTGGCTTGCAAGACAAAACAAAAAAGAAACAATGGAATGCATTTGGTTTAGCCAGGAAAGTTTAACTGCCCAATAAAAATGACGCTGGGAGTTAACGTGTTATGCAGCAGATATTCGTTTGAATAGGGACACGGATTATGAAAATTTTACAAACACATTTGTGTAGAACGCACCAAGTTTTTCCAATTTTTTTTCCGAGTAAACTGAAGATTCATTATTTTTTTCTGATTTGTGGGTTTCATAGGAAAAAATAATACATTATTTTTAAAGCAAGCCATACAGCTCAATTGCTCTCTTCCTACGTTCAATGACATTCGCGCTGTTAAGCATATTCGTAGTATGTCCTATAAATACGGGAACTAAGCCTCTACCATGGCCTGTAGCCGAACTCGAAAATATACCACCAGACCACTGTGATCCCTCTGATTTCCTGGGATTAGCCGACACCTCCGAAAGAAAAATTCGTACAACCGACGTCACGAAGACTTCTGACGTCAGCATGTAACGGCTTTTAACCAGAAAGCTCAAAGGATCATATAGTTCGAATGCTACTTTGCTTATCATTGCTGTGGAGTGGGTAAACATGGCGTCTCTCGTTCGATAAAGACAACGTGTTGAATTTTTCAAATATATGTATTCTTGTATGCAATTTAAGAAAACCAAAATGGTAAACAAATGCTGCGTACCGAATTGTCGTGGCAATTATGCAAATACTTCTCCTATTCCGGTTTATCGCTTCCCAAGAGATCCTCACTTGAAACAGATGTGTATTTCAGCTATACAGCTTAAAAACTTCGAACCTACAAAAAATTCAAGAGTGAGAATGATTTCTCCATTTTTTCCCTCTTCTAATAAAGTTTCACTTTTTCCTATAAAATGGAAAATGGCACATTTTTGTTTTGCTCATTATTTGTTTAATGCATTAATGTTTATTATTTTTTAATCCATTAATGTTTATTATTTTTGTTATGTGCACAGAAATGACAAAACTGTATGAAAATAATATCTAATAACAATTAATCAGACCTAAAAAAGTGGAAGAATTCGACGAAAAAAATGGCACATAGATTGGATTTTGTACAATACTAGACTTCATACAAAATAAGGAAAGTGTTATTTTAATTCACTGTGAAAGAATTAAAAAATTCAAGAGTAGCAGTAGCAATGCAGCCAGCTTGCAAAATTCTAAAAACTGTAATGAATCTCGCATCTTTTCTAATTGGATGAAATTGTCCCTTATTGTAAAACTGAATTATATAAAAATATTAGACTTTATATAAAATACAGAAAGTGTGCTTTTAATTCATTGTGAAATGTTGCCCTCTCCAGAAATTGAGAAAGTAGCGTGTATATCGAGAAAAACTGTGCACTAACTGCATATCAAAGAAAAATACATATGAAAAAAACTTGATAAGTTTTTATTACCGTTTAAGAGTTATAAATATTAAAGAAATAGGTTAAAATTTTTGATTATTAGAAAAACGAACTTGTTAAATTAATGCTATATAATAAAATTTTAATGACATATTATTCTCAATAATAGACTAGCCGCTCTCGGCGCCCCCGGGCGATTTCGCGGCCAGCACCCACTTTCCTCAGCACTGCCCCTGCCACTTGCCTGCTTCGAGGCTCTCAGCCACTACTTTTTTCAGATTTAAATACTGCATGAAGAACAATGGAACAGACCAGAAAACCATAGTAGATTTCGTATTCTCTATACACAACAGATTCCTTTAAAATTTTAAAACCTTTCAATAAACCTCATCTAGTTGTAATGTTATCTATAACTTTCCCACGAATTTCGGCATGAAAGTCTTCAGATCCATAAATAGAAGAATGATATCGCCCTAAATAAACAATTTCCATCACCTGCAATAGGTATTTTACAATATTTTTGACACGCCATTTCGATGGAACTGTTGGGATCTATATATTTAAAATAATATGGTAAAACCTCCAGACAGTTCGTCAGCTCAACGGATTTCGATCATTTTTATTTCATATGAAAGTTTATGACGTCTAATTATGTTATCAAGAGTCGCCTGCCCCACGACACCCTCCATTTTCGAACGAAATAAAAAAAGGCACTTCTCTGTATATTGTCTATGGGTAAACCTTGTAGAAATCCCCCAGCACCAACAACCAGCCCAATTTCGACAATTTTTATTTCATATGGAAGTTTATGACGTCTAAATATGTCATCAAGTGTCATCTCCCCCCCACCCACCCACTTTCGAATGAAATCAGAAAAAACATTTCTCCACCATAAATTCTCTATATTTTTTCGATTTCGTTCGAAAATGGGAGGTGGGGGTTTAGGCGACCCTTGATGACATATCTAGACATCATAAGCTTTCATATAAAATAACAATTGTCGAAATCCGTCGAGTGGTTGGGGCTGGCGAACTGTCTGAAGGTTTTACCATATTATTTTAAATATGTAGATGATATTGATGAGAATAAGAAAAATGTGCTTTTATGTATTTTGGAACAAATTTCTCTTTTCAAGCTGAAAAAATTCTCATAATTGTAGTAATTATATAAAGTGCTAACTTCTTTATTATATTCCATTTCTTCACATAGTTATAGATTAGTGTGTAACAGTAATTATTTGATTATGGGGATATCAGTCAATACTACAAACGCAGAAGTAACTGCTTTTGTTTTCATAATACAAAGCTTGACTTCCTCATATAAAGATGTAAAAATTTCACCGACACAAACAGTTGATTCATAGTTTTTATACTCCGTTTTTCTTATTCTCATAAAGGAATTAGAATATTTAGGTTTTAATGTATTATGTATTTCAAGTGATAACAAGTCTGTAAATAGGCGTGCAGCGTCTCTGTTTCCAGAGCCTCCCAAGCAAACGCTTTTATACAAGCATCCTATTAATTCATCTAGGCAATTGTTTTATACACGAGATCCAGCTCATTTATTTAAGTACATTAGAAATAATTGGTTGAAAAAAAATATGCAGATAAATGTTTCTACTTCCCAGCTTTTAAACTAATTAATGATGATCAGCAAAATGAACAATAAACAATGCCCAATACATTAATAAATAAAACTGTCAGTTTAAAAACTATTTTTGAAATAGAAAACAATGAATTGGTTAAAGGGTGTCACACATTAACATACAAATCAATATTCCTTTCAAATTTGGATAGACTTGTTGTTCAGATTTTTAATTCACATATCATTGAAGGATTGCTTAAATCTGGGACAAACTATAACCTCATGCATTATAAAGATACTGCAGATTGCCTTAAAATAATTCTTACTTAGTGGGAAATAATGAATGTGAAATCTGTTTTTAAAGGAGTTCATAAAAGAAATGAATTTCAGTAACCTCTTTTTTTTCAAAATTAGATATAAAGTGCAGATTTTTGTATTTTTTCCTTAATTGATTAGAAATGCGGAAAAAAATAATGTTAATAGTGAGCATTTAACCCTCTGATTACTAAGAGTTCTCAAAATCTGAATACAGTTGTATACGGAGGTTTGCTTACTAATTGATCTGTGGAATGGATTCGTCCGCCCCGTTCCCCCTTTCCTCCTCACTACGGGTGGGGGGAGATATGAATGGCAGGCCTCTCATCTCTCCCCCTATGACCACTCGCCGAACTGCTTCTTCCCCTTTCCAAAGAGTAACCGGCCGAAATCCGCCCCACTAGTATAGAAGTTGCATGGCTGGTTTCGGCCGGCTTGGGAGTCAGAGTGTTAAAAAAAGAAACATATGATGCCCTTTTTCACAAACAACCTATACTATATTAGAAGTAGCTCGATATTACAAAAATAAATTAGGTTTAATTTCGTACTAACTGGGAAGTTTTAACTGACAATCTAGAAAATAGATTTGGGCAATATCGACAACTCGCAGGGAACCAGTATAACATTTCTTTAACACAGTTATTAGAGGTTGAAAAAAATTGCATATTCAGTCTATTTTGCCTTTGAAACTCAACTCAAATGTATTTGGTTCTTTTAATGTTTACACATCCGATTTGCAACAAACTGAGGAAAATATAAATATTGACTAATGCAAAAATTCAATTTTTGTTTAAGTGATGAAAATATTTTGGAAATTGTTGAGGTTGAAGAGATTTTGTGCTATATTTCTGGCTATTGTGTTAATGCTTGTTTTAATAGATAAAATATAATTTCTGTAAGCAAAAATTAACAGTAACAAAGGAAGTTAGTTCTAATTCCATCCAAATAAAAGATTTAAATTGGGAAGGATTGAAATATCCAAATAATGCAGTTGTTGAAATTGTATTTACTTCTTATTTAGTAATTAAGAAATTGATTTCCAAATAGTTTGAAGTAGAGTTTTTGGGAAATGGAAATCATAGAGCAACTGCATATTCGATGATTAATCATTTTTTGTCTGTGGGGGAAAAAGCTCTTGATTTTGAATCATGTGAAAACAATCATTCTTACTCACCATTGCAAAATTACATAATTCATTCTTACATAAATATATTGGTGAACAAGTACTGTAAAAATAACAATAATGATTTGAAAAAAATCTTCTGTTAAAAAAAGGAAATTAAAAACACTTGTTGATTCAAATTCTGTTTAAAAGAATATAAATGAAGTTAAAGAAAAAAAATAGCCAAAAATGAAATTGAAATGTGGAAAAAAAACCTTGAATTTATGTGTTAAAAACATTTAAAAAAGCTTAGCTAATAACTGATGTATAATTGTAAATATGTAGATTTTATGTGTAAAATGCAGATTTGTAGAAATGTGTATTTAATGTTTAAAAATTGTAGTAAATGTATATTTGTAAAAATGTATAATTAATGTATAAGAAGTATTGTAATAAAGAATTGTATACTTTGCTCAAGATATATTTCTTGTGTTTTCTTTGATTCATGTCTTTTCTTTTATTTATAAAAGTGTTATGTCAATAAAATGTTATTTTTTAGGGGAGAAAATATAATTTATGATAAATTTTTTCTATTATAGAAATGTGAGGTGTAAGATTTTAAATTATATTTTGGTTGTAGAAATTATATTTTTTTGATTATTGATACATGGTAATTACCTTAATAAAGTAATTAATGGTTTTGCCTAAATGTAAATTAGAAACTGAGATATATAATTTTTTTTATCTGAAATGGAAAACCAGATTTGGACATTAAAACAACCAAAAGTTGGAATTTAAATGGATAGAATGCTTTTAAACATTTTTAAATGCATTTTTGAAGGGATATATTTTTAGTAAGTTGTCTGGAAGGTATTTTGGGATTGAATTATGTGGCAACAGTTAATTTCTTTATATAACTTGGTAATATTATTTATTATGTTTACTGCGTCTCCAATTATCTTTTTAAGATAACTTAATTGAATGTGCATCCTCTATTTTAATTAATTATAATGAAAATAGTTTAACCATAATTATAAGAATAAGATATAAGATATATATATAAATAGTGAGTTTTCAGGTTCTCAGCATATTATTTGTAAAGAAGTTACTTAAATTTAAAATGCATTCTTCTCGAAATACCGATAGATACGTAGTTATTAGTCTTTAATTATTTCAAATAATAAAAGCTTTATGGTGCTTCTACATTATATATTTTCATAAACAATACTTCGAACATGTTGGGATACTTTAATAATGTTAGAATTCATTAGGAAATACCTGGAGCATCTGCAAATTTTAAACTAAAAGGTAACGAAGTAAAGGGAAGAAGGCCGTCAGCTCGTAACGTCACAAACGCTTTCTACGGCTTTTTCTTTCGAAGGTGCAGGATTAGCTAACTGTAACAGTTTGAAGTGGAATCACGCGCCTTAAAAGTAACTAGCTGCATGGCCCGGCGTTGCACGGGCTATCTCGAATAATGCGTCATTCCTTGGCGGAGAGAAGAAGTGAGGTCATGTGACACAAATGCTTAGATAAACCAGCGTTGCTGGGGATACACATTTTTTCATATTCGCGCATCCAGTTTATAAACACATGAAGCAAGATGCACTACATACATGAAATCTCGAAGTTAAATCTCACGGAAAAAAACATTTTTAGTAAAAACCCTATTTAAATGATTTTGATTTCTCTTTTTCTTTGCATCAATTACCAAAACCAGCACACAACGCCATCCACATTGCATTGTTGAGTGTTATCTCGAATAATGCGTCATTCTCTGGCGTAGAGGAGAAATGAGGTCACGTGACAAGTGCCCAACATTCTCTCCTAAATAAATAAAGATAAAAGAGCGGTTTAAACATTCCATCCGCGAAAACGGGTCAAAATCGACTTATTTTTTAAAAAATCGCATTGCTTAAAACAAATTAATAACTCAGGCTAATTCATTCTTTATATACGGATTTATAATATTAATTTGCTTAAAATTATTAGGATGCTTCGCCAACATTTCTGCTTTCCGTAAACAAATATCGGTGCAAAATCTGTCGTTGAAATTAGTTTTGGATTTCTCAGATAATTAGTGAGCATTTACTATTTAATTTGTATGCATATTATTTTCTATAACCGAGTCGAAAATTCTCGTGTACTAAATTGAAAATCTGAAATCTATTCTTTTAGTTGCAAAGGCAATTTATATATATATATATATACATACTAATTTTGTAAACTAAAGGCAAAACTATCTTCGTGAAATTGCTTTAGTATTTCTCAAAAGACTTTTACTTTCATTGGATAAAATTATTTGATTATTAATATCAACTCAGAAATACAAAGCATGGCACTAATTTTACAACACTTTCTTATATGTATGTATATTTGTGTATCTAAAATTTTCATTAACACGAAATAATCTGAAAACTGAAAGTATGGTATATTGATAACCACAAAGCACTTTCTACTTTGCAATAGCTCCAAAAGGAAACGAATTCTTATTTTCATAGAGCTTATTAAACTACTGACTTAATTGGAATAAAGATTTTCCAATTAAGAGCAATATTTTATCCAACAAAATTAAGCCTAAAAATATGAATTAATCTATAAGAAATTTGTTAGTTCAAGGAAAGATTATTATTGAAGTAGTAAGATTCTTTGCTGCTCTATCTCCATGATACTTTTACTATCTCAACGGATACTTTTTATAGATTGCTGATAAACTTAATTTTATCGATCATGACAATGACCAAATAAAGTGTTCGAAAATATGTTTATTTCTGATAGAAATTTGTGCGTAAACATTTTATTTAAATAAAATTCGTTATTCCTTGCTGGAAGGTCTCCTATGTAGTGGCAAGATAACGAGTTTCAAATCATAGGTTCTTCCCTAGAGTATTCTTGCAACAAATAGCAGACAGTTGAACCATCAAATATCATGCTAGATGGTGCAGTTAACTTCAGAAAATGACTAGCCTTTTGGAAATTTAATTTTAAATGTCATCGAATTTAGAAGATACCATAACGTTGTAACATGTTTTGATTATCACGTGTTTCGTCAGTTTTAGCTCTACTAACCACAGTGGCCTAGTAGTAAGGTCTCCGCCATGTATGGGGCCTGTTGCACATTAAATCACACGTAGTGGCCAAACATCCTTCTGTTGGTGTGGTGTGGAAGTTTGGAGAGGGGGTGGCTGCTCAGGTGAAGTCCTCGTCATCTGACCGCAGTTCTAAATTATGAGGTCCGTCCCAAAATAGCCCTCTTGTTCCTTCAAAAACGGGACGTTAATATAACTAAACTTAACTCTACAGTACATTAATTTTTACTTTTTTAACAAAAAATACAAGTACAAATGCATTTTTTGTGAAAGATGTCTGTATTTGTTTAAATTATATAATAATTAGAAATGTTCTTTGCTCCCTTTGGCATCCGCTGTGTATCGAACGTAGAGATCCTTCTACGATCTGGTATGGTCAACTTCATGGCTCTTACGCCAAAAAAACCAACACAACTAACCAACCAATTTCTACGATATTTTTGATGATATTATAATATTGGGAAAATATCTTTTTTGAATGAGTTAACATTTTAGGACTTTTAAAACAACAATTTACTGCTTATTATGCAAATTTCTAAAACAAATTTTCAATAACAGTTACTGCATGTTCAGAGTTCCACAAACCAAATTCCCACTAACTGACCGTTAATTGATATATTGTATTTAATTTACTTTTACATGTTCAGTAATGCGTCGTAAAAGTAATTTAAGCAAATATGGAGATGATATTAAAAAGAATAAAGACGCAATTAATTACAAAATCAGCGACACAATTTTAGCACATATTTCACGGATAGCAATTCAGTGTAAGTAAATAACTAATTCGTAGTAATATATTTTATAGTGACTTCCAAAATTTCGAAGAAATCAACTGAAATTCAAAAATAAAAAGACAAATTCAGACTTCAGAAAAAAGAAAATTAATTTAGATCACTTGAATCCTTACTGCAAAAAACCTGCTGTCAGGCTGTGAAAGCTCAGCTGGTGTAGCGCGGAAGTTTGGAGAGGTGTCAGCTCAGATGTCATCCTCGTCATCTGACCGCGGTTCAAAATTACGAAGTCCACCCAAAATAGCCCTCATGTTGCTTCGGAACCAGACATTAATATAACCAAACTAAACTAAACAGGCTGTGAAACACATGAACTCATTTTTACAAAGAATCATTACCTTTGTACAGTTTCTTAAATGATGGCATGCGCATTAAAACATAAGCATAATGTTAATATCATTGTATATGCATCTGATAAAAAAATGGAAGAATAAGCATATTTCTCCTCTATGTTTCTGTATCAAACCTAAATTTTTGGTTTAATTTAAAACTCTTATGGAAAGGAATGTGATTTATATTCTGGTGCAACACTGTAATAAAATAGAATAATAAAGATGAGAAAATCCCAAGTCAGATTGTGTAATATTGAAACCGAAGAAAATTTGATGGACAGCCAAAAACATTAGTTGTTTATATTATATTTATTTTATCGTGCTGGGAAATTTGACAAGAATTCGATATGCAAATATCTATAGCATACAATAACAATTTTTCTGATGGTATAAGTTAAGTACAACTTTATCAGATGGATTGCGTCTAAAAGCATATCTGTAGTTTCCAACAGAAGTACCCTTAGATAAATCTCTTATAGTTTAGATAAACGACAGAACCCTATAAACACATTGTCCAATTCAACTATAGAAGAATCTATGAGCAACAAAGTGAACTAAATATATAATTAAACTTTAGCAAACATACCATATATTTTCACCAAAAACTGGTTCATATACATTTATCCTATTCAAAGAAAAGAAGCATATAAATAAAAATTCATTCGATAGAATGCGCCAGTCTTTACGAAGAAACCCTTTTAGTGGAAGACTTGTTTTCTAGCACTAGACTTCTCCACATGAATATGTCTTCTTACTAAATGTCCAATTACGCTTGATTGGATTGATTTCAGAAGGTAATTCCGCTCTTTCCCATATTTCAGGCTCCCTTAATGATTCTTACTCTCATTCTATGGGTTCGAATGATATTTTTGTTTTGTTTTGCTTCTGAATCTTCTGTCATTTTTTTGTAAGTGTTCGGAATTTTTCTACTCCTCTGGTTTTCTAAATTTTGTGTTTGCCCATTTATTGTACTTTGTGATATTTATTTGTTGATTGGGTAACTTATTTTTAAAGTGAGTTATTCTCTGGACAACATCAGATCTTTTAAAGTCGTAATTTGAATTACATTGTATTTTTGGAGGAATTTCGATTTTTTCATTTTTAAGTAAGGTAGGTGAGCCAAAGATAGACAACCCCTCAAAAGTGGAGTTAATTTCATTTTTAATTACAACATGGTGCTACTGCATTGTAAATTATGTATCTGCAGTGCACGTGGCTCAATTTGAAGAGATCACATTGATCGGCCTCCATGGTATGCAGTGATTTCACTTTTGAGAAGTCGTTCTAATTTCCAGGTAAGAAGATATTTTTATTTACATGTGTTTAAATTGTTAGAACTTTGAGTTATGATAGATTTTCTGAAAACTTATTTCTTTCTCTTTAACCACATTTACTTCAATTCCAATAAATTTATCATATTAATAGTTTTAAGTCGTGCAAATGGGAACCATATGCAGGTTCCCAAGGTGGCCCCAGTTCAGGCCACCTTAGGAAACAAATATGGAAATCAATGTTGTAAGGGTAATTTTCAAAATTTCTACTTAAATATCTGAAAAAAACTTATTACCATTTATTGTTAAATTTATAACAATAAAAGATATTTTTTATTTAATTATTAAGTAGTGGTTATAGTTTTATTTGCATATCAGAAAATTCTTACGAAATCTAAGAGAAACTTTTATAATTCTTGGTTTAGTTATTGTTATAAGTGTAAACATAAAATATTGAATATTGTAATACTCTTCTAGAAGTAAAAATAGTTTTCCCGAGTGTCACATTTTAAAAGTGATTTCATTATATGGGCCACCTTTGGAACACTATGCGCCAAAGGTGGCCCACCAGCTACAATTTTGAAATTGTATTATAAAAATAATTAAATTTTATTTTACAAAGAAAAGTATACTTGATATGTGTTAGAGATAAGTGTAAAATTTTACAAAAGAAAAATCAGCCACACGCAAATAACCAGAAAATTTTAAAAAATCCTCAAAGCTTGACTATGGCTATCTTTGGCTCACCTACCTTATTGTCTCAGGAATTTATGTTTGGTCATGTTTTTATAAAATAATATTTTCGTCTGTCTTTTTATGGACTTTCATTAAACGATGAAATATTTGCGAGCGCGTATTTTCTATCAATGTCAGTTTGACATACTCTACAGAAGTTCGAGTTTTAGCCTTTTGAGTTGTTTTGACATTTTTGATTGATTGAAAGTTTGATTCAGCACAAAACACTCGTAAATATCCAGCTTTTTCTTCTGTCTTGTGAGATATAAAGTAAATGGCGTATGTTGGTAATCGCTCTTTTCTGCCTACAAGTTTAAACGTTCCTTCATAGAAAAGGTGTATGTCATAGAATAAGCCATTTTGTATAAGCAGTTTCTTTTATTTTTCTGAAATATTTCTCTTAGATGAAATCTAAATTAAGCCACTCTAGTTTCAATGCAGAAGCAATGTGACTGAAGGTAAAACACAGAACTAAATGTTAGAATTCAGACATAATTTCATATTTAGAGATAATATATTACAACATATATAAATTCCTATACAAATCAACTCATTCGATCATGTGTTTGACGGTTTATTATGCTCAACATGCTAAGTTCATCCTTATTCCAGCTTAGATTTGTCAGATTCCTTGCCATGCATATAATAACGTGCGAGTTTTCCGTTTATTCAGTTTAGTTTTAAAATATCTTTTATTCTTCTAAGCTTTTCAATACCATGTTTCGATAACCATTTCAAGATATTTTATATCTTTATGAACCACAACAACAGCTATGATTACTGTTTCTGCAAAATAGTTGAAGGCACTAAAATTTCTTTGAATTTGTACTGATCTTGAAATATTTAATATAGTTCGATATTTCCAATTTTAAAGAAAATATACAATACTCTTGTCATGTATTTCACTCATAATAAACTTTGCAACATTTTTAAATAGAAAAAAAGATTTCTTCTCGAATATAAATCAATTAATTGCTTGATTTCGTTTGCGCATTAATAATTTTGACTTTACGAGTATATAAGAATACATAAGACTCAAAAATAAATTAATACGATTGAAAAGATCAATTAATTGCTTTAACCCTTTAGCGCCCAGCGACCAATTTATAGGATAGTTACATTACACTTCCCTGGGTGAAATGAATGCATTTCTATGTTTCATTTTCTGTCTATATATGAAGTCAATAGGTATTACCAAACTCCTAAACAGTCTTCAGCAGGTATATACCACCAATTAGCTAGATTTTGGAGTCAAAGTGTCGTGATTTTGAATTTTTTAAATTTTCCTTTGATTTATTTTTGAGATAATGGAAGGAATTAGAAAGTGATTTCTATTTTTTTGATATTTTACTGTATTTCAAAACTTTTAATATTTATGTAAAAGAAGTTTCTTAATATGATTTTTTGCCGATTTTTTATTTTTTTCTAAGAAAATAAAAAAAGAAAAACAAAAAGATTTTTTTTTCTTCGATTTTAATTTTACTTCACAGTTAACTTAATCTTGGTGTTTTAAACGCAATTTAATATAAATTTATTGAAATATGTGTTTTAAATTAATGGGTTAAAATGAATCCAAAACTGACTGGAGTTATTCCACTTCTTTAATACTTACTGTCGATCTTTTGCTTTCTTCCTATTCATTTTATGTGAATCTCCTTCTTTACCGCATCAGATTAACAAATCTAGATCAGACTTTCATCAGAAGAATTTCTAATGACAGCTAAAGGCACAAAATCCCTATGAGACTAAAAAATCTTACACTTCTAAAGTTATAACTTCAGATTTCAATTTTACAAATCTTCGATTAAAAATGTGTAATTTACTAGTATCCTAGTAATCTAGTTAGCGGAGCTATCATTAAGTATACTTGAAGCAAAACATAGCCATGACACTGAACTTTTAATCATCGGTATTAGGTGAGGGTTATATTTATGTCGCGATATATAGTAGATCTAGATATTAATGGGCTTTCAACTATGGAATAACTAGCATCCCTCGTTTCTCTTTCAATAGAAACCCTCACCTAATGTTCTCGAAACGTAAATTCATCTTCTCATTTCCTTGATGGAGCTTGCAGTAATCCCGAAATGAGTAGCAACTGTCTCACCTTTTAATTATCTCCTAAAGCATCATCTTCCACCTTTTCCGGGATGGAATGCTTCAAACTGAAGTGAGAATATTCTTCAATAGCTTCTTCTCTTTCTTCGCTTTCAAAAAGACCGAAGGGAATGCCAGGGAGGAATTTTGAAGGGATCTTTGTGAAATCCTGTGAGAGGTATTTGTTGAGTGCATTGAAAGGAATGTCTGCTATTAGCAGTCAAAAGATGAAATTCGACGTTCCCAGACTTTTAGTCGTCCAAACATCCAGAGCTATGTATCTTCACATCATTCCGTTTCTTTCCAAATTTAATAATTAAACTTTTCATTTGTTCATAATTTTGAGTTTATAAGACTGTAATGTTTTCGAATAAACCGATTTCCTATTAATAATTTCTTGGTATTACTTTATATTATTGTTCCCTTCATATCCATTCTGAACATTTTACCTATATTGCAAGCTACATATAGCTGGTATATGATATTGACAGTGTCATCTCAAAGCAACGCAAAATAAATTCTCCCAATATTTCTATGAACATCTCTTTCAGTTGGGCAATAATATCCAATAACGTATGTTACACAGTTGATTTCTGTCTGCTAGCAATGAAATTGCAGCTTTCAACAACCTTCACGTGACTTAAATGACATCTATATCCTCCATAGGTCCTTCCTGAGTATGACAAATTTTGAGTCTCCAGAGATTTAACAATTGATATCCAACTCACTATAACTTTAACATATATTTCCGAGTCAACTAAAACTGATACAGCAAAAAAAGTACCCACAGTAATACACTTTAAAAGGGTTGAATGCACGAACTTTTTGCGCTTATGTAAGCATTTCAAAATAACCCTAAGAAGAAAACTGAGAAATGTTGTAAATGGCTTTAATTCTGTCAATACTCTTGAGAAAATATTAACCTTCCCATTGAACACAGGAAGAAATAAAGTTACTAAATCTATTAAGATTCAAATATTTAACTTTCAATGAGAAAGGAAAGATTATACCATTTAGTTGGTGTAATATTTTGGAAGCTAATTGCTTTATCCAAAATATACTAACGAAATTTCCATGTTTCCATGGAGCATGATGTTCACAATGTTTCGTATGACAAAATGGAATGAGGAAACATTTATAAAAATCCAACGTGTAAAGTTTTAATTTTCATTGATATAAAATACAAAATATAAAAAATTTATAATAAGACAATATATTTTTAAAAATAAATTGTCAATGTTTTCAGTGCTATCAAATTTAAATAAAGAATCGAAAAATATTTTCATCAAAAGTATATATATGATAAACACGCTTGCAAGTTTTTACTATTAAAGATAGCAAGTATTTTCACTGCGGCAGGTAATAACCCATTTTTAAAAATTTCATTCACGTTTCTATAATTGATCAGCACAGAAGCATTTGAATAAAAAATATGTCTAATTCAATATCTTTCAACATAACTAAAGATGAATTCTAAATATTGCTCCATTCTAATTGTACTACTTTTGAAATTTTGGATATTTTAAGCTGTATGCTTCAAAATCAAAGCAAATATTGCACATGCAGCAAATATTCAAGACATTCACCACACATCAAAGCAGCGCACACAATTTTCATATGTATTAAAGCAATTAAAAATAATCCTGAAAAAATAAGTGATAACTGTTGAGAACGACATTAAATCTGTCATTACTCATGAGAAAATATTTATAAATCTTTTCATTTTTTTAGTGTATGTAGTTGAAGATACTAATCAAAACATTTTTTTATTAAAAAGTAATTCCAAATGCCATTTACTTAATGCTTCGAAAATTAATGTCATTTACATAACGCCGACATAAATATACTGATTTTACTTCATCGTGAAACGATGAAAATTTTCTTCAATTTAAATATGCGGAGTAATATTCACTTAGAAACTAAATAAAAACTGATACAACAAAAAATAAACTATACCCACAGTAATACACTCTAAAAGTTGATATCAGCAAAATTAATGATATTTGAAATTTTTTAGACCACGGCTTATCATCGCTCAGTTTGCATTTCAATAACTTTCAATTTTAGTTTAATGAGATATTATGGATCATTCTCACCTAAAGATGCTTTTAGCAGTTCAGTGGTAATAAATATTAAAAAGAGCACAACAAATGTCCTAATATTTTTAT
Source organism: Araneus ventricosus (assembly GCA_013235015.1). NCBI lineage: Eukaryota > Metazoa > Arthropoda > Arachnida > Araneae > Araneidae > Araneus > Araneus ventricosus. Next base: position 817,829 of record BGPR01000158.1, on the reverse strand, counting down.
TCATACTAACGGCTCTTGCCGCCCTCTGGGCGGGTTCGTGGCCAGCACCCACTTTGCTCAACACTGCCCCTGCCGCCTCGCTGCTGCAAGGTTCTCAGCCACTATTTCTTTCAGTTTTAAATACTGCATGAAGATCAGTTGGAACAGACCATAAAACCATAGTAGATTTCATATTCTTTGTAGACAACAGATTCCTTTAAAATTGTAAAATCTTTCAATAAACCTCATCTAGTTGTAATGTTCTGTACACCTTTCTCACGAATTTCAGCATGAAAGTCTTCAGATCCATAAATACAGAATGATATAGCCCTAAATAAACAATTTCCATCATCTGCAATAGGTATTTTACAATATTTTTGACACGCCATTTCGATGGAACTGTTGGGATCTATATACACTCCTGCTCAAAAAATAAGCAACAAAGCCAAAACTTGGAATAAAACAAAAGCTATTTAATGGATATTGAGCGAAAGTTGTACACGATGTACGTGTGGCATTACTAGACAACATATCAAAACGATAAAGCAAAGACAAACAAAAACACATAAATTACGGCCGTAGTGGCTCGACAGCCCAAATTGGCGGGCAGAATGTGCAATGGGAACCACACGCTAATAACGGGTATGATACCCTCAAGCTGAAATGCATGCTTGACAACGGCGAGGCATGCTGGCAATGGTGTCGTTGATCGCCTGTTGTGGCAGTAATGCCCATTCCTGTAGTAAGGCTTGTTGGGGCTCGGGGAGGGTGCGCACATTGTGACCTGCAATCCATCTTCCCAGCATGTTCCACACATGCTCTATGGGATTCAGGTCCGATGATCTAGCAGGCCGCGCCATCTATGGAATGGTTTCACTCTCCAGATAACTCCGCACCAATCGTGTTCTATGCGGGCAGGTGTTATCGTCCATAAATATCGCGTCGGTACCCATTGCAGCGATAAAAAGCCACACAAGAGGGTGTAGGATTTCGTCGCGATTTCGGACAGCTGTGACGGAACCCCCAGTGAACACGTAGAAGTCAGTTCGGCAGTTCGTTGCTATCCCTGCCCAGACCAGTAACCCTCCACCTCTGTAAATATCTGTTTCGACGATGTTTGGCGCCAGATAGCGTTTCCCTGGCTCTCGCCATATCATTGCCCTTCGGGAATCGTTCTGGATGTTAAATCGGGACTCATCTGTTAAGAGTACGTGGCCCCCACTGCTCTGGTGTCCAAACGCGATGTTCACAGGCTCAATACAATCGCTCTCTGACGTGCGCTGGGGACAAAGGCACACAAACAACAGGTCGTCGTGCAAACAGTCCTCCTTCATGCAGTCGGCGCGACACAGTTTGTCGGGATATGGGCCTTCATGCAGTACCAGAGAGCTGCGACCCAGATGTCGCGCTGTTACGGTCCCCCGGCGTGTTGCACATTGCAACAGGTAGCGATAGTCTGCCGTTGTGATGATTCTCCAGCGTCCAGACCCACATCTCTACTGGCGCTTTGATCCCTTTGATAATGGTTCCACAGCCTATGGATGACACTACGATGCACATTCAGCTCTCTGGCAACAGCAGATTGTTTTGCACCAGCTTGCAACATACCGACAGCCCTTCAACGCATCTCATCGTGCAAATGGTTTCTTCTACTCATGCTTTCGGCTTTGGCTATTTCGGATTCCGCGGAATTATCGCTGCTTGTGAACTAAAGCATAGGTACGGCAAGCCCCTATTTAAGACATTGCGGTGTGACCGCGGGATTGCGTTTTATGCTAATTTTGGTTGCCTATTTACATTCGGCGATGCAACCTCTACCTCATATGTAAATTGTGTCTTTTTATTCACCGTTTTGCATGTTTACCGCGTCTTTTCGTGTTTGTTGCTTATTTTTTTAGCAGGAGTGTATTTAAAATATTATGGTAGAAAACTTCAGACAATTCGCCAGCCCCAGCCACTCGACGGATTTTGATAATTTTTATTTCATATGAAAGCTTTAGACGTCTATATATGTCATCAAGGGTCGTATGCCCCCATTTTCGAACGAAATTGACAAAACATTTCTCCACCATACATCTCTATATTTTTTTCGATTTCGTTCGAAATGGTGGTGGTGAGGGGCATACGACCCTTGATGACATATATTGACGTCATTAGCTTTCATATGAAATGAAAAATTATCGAAATCCGTCGAGTGGTTGGGGCTGGCGAACTATCTGAAGGTTTTACCATATTATTTTAAATATATTGATGTATAATTTTAGTTTTAAGAAAGTTATTCAATAAGTTGCTACTAAAATATTTTTACTATTTAAATCTCATTTTTTAATGAATATAAGACAAAGTCAACTCATTGGACGTCCCTACACATGAGATTCAAAATAATTTTTACTGACACGCAAGCAATTCTTTTTAAGTATTAACTAGTTTAAAGTCTATAGATAAGGACTAACCTCACATTTTTTTAAAATTATTTTTACTTAGGAATTAATTTTTACACTTTGTCTTTAGTCAAATACGTCTCCCTCTGTGGACACAGAATATAACTTCAAGGTGCCTACCCTAAAATCGACGTTTATATGAAAATTTTCGAAATCTTTTTTATTACTTTGTATTAAAGCCCATACATTTAGGATTCTAAAATTGGTTTACTTTAGTTCCTTCGATAGTTAGAAGCAAAGTTATTGCCTAAATTATGAACCAGAAGTGAAATTTTCGAAACCGAAACTAAGCCATAGAAATGCAAAAAACACATCTAAACTGCTATTTCTTTACTCTTAGGCAATGTGAATGTACAATTTACTTTTTAAATATAGAATTAAGTTTTATTTATTTTCTTATTATTGTTCTAGGCGTATCTGGCAACTGTTTCTCTAGTTACGGGATATTTTACCTAAAGAAAATTTCACTCACTCCAAACACTGTTATTAGGTAGTAAAATACAGTTTAATTATTCAATTCAGGCGATATAAGGCTTATGACTGTATTTAACCATCTTAATGTCAAACTTGAACCAGAAATTATTAAAAAAAACTACATAGAAATTGATATTGAGAAAATTAAGAAATCGAAGCGACAAGTCGAACCAAAAACAAAATTATGAAGAAAAAAATTTAAAATTAATTTTTATTTATATTTTAGTCAAAGAAGGCTTAACTTACAAATACTGTGAATTTTAAGTTGTTAAAATATGTATATAATTGTTTGTGCGACTTTAAAACCTTCATTTGCGTTTTCTGGAAAAGAGCCATTTTCATTTTTTTGGATTACGAAAAATCTCATTTCTTAAATAGTTTTTAAGATATACAAATAACATTTAATCACAGTGTTCTATACATCTCTAGGTATGTTATGAACCTCTAATATAGCTTAAAGTGCATAATTATTTATTTTAGAGCTGTTTTTATTTGAAAAAGTGATAATTTTTTTTTGTAAAAAGCTGTTGCGTACACAAACTTTGGTTTATCTCAGTAACTTTAAGAGGTACTCTAAATATTCTGCTTCATAACACAGGTAAATGTATACCAAATATATTATTGAAAGAAAAAGGGAAATACATGCATTAGAATTTGTTATAGGGAGTTTGGCGTAAACGTCAATTTTTACTAAATTTTGACCAAAAATGGTCAAAATTTGGAAAATAAAAAATTTGTTCATTAAAATGGCATTTGAATTAACAGTTTTATACACCATTATAACTGAAAACATAAGTGTTGAATAAAAATTTCCTTTTTTTCAAAAAAAGTGCTCCGAAGGTAGGCACATATTAAGAAATATCATAAATAGCAGCTCATGTCAAATCATCGTGAAAGAGTTTAGAAGAAAGGCAGACAATTTGTTTTTTAAGGAAAACTTTTCGTTCTGTTGTGAATTTATTGAATATATTCTAATTTATTAGTTCCATTTAGAGTTTGGCAAAGTTCTCAGCGTCCACTCCGTGGTCATCATATATAAGTTAAGAAAAATCTAATTTATAATTAAAATGCAAAATTTTGATAGGTTTAGTATCGCATTTAATAAAAATTAGTGTACCACTTTAGTCACCTAAAGACCAAAGCACTTAAAAATTCAAAACTTAATTTTTGTCTCCTCCATGGTCACATGCCATTGTCAATGAAAGAGACAAAATATCAAAAATCACGATAGTGTTAGATAAATTAAAATAGTATCAATTAAAAGTTCTTTGGCAGATATTTTTTATTAAATTCAGTGATTTTGTTTTGTATTTAAAAAAATAAAATTGAAACTCTATTTTAGGAAAGAATTAAGGCAAATAATTCATATAGAATATTTATAATATTAAAGCTTCAATGATGTATAAAAAATTAATAGATAAATTTATTTTTAGTAAAAGTGGGGATATCAAAAATGAAAAGACAAGCAGTCAGATGCTGAAATTCAAAAGAGAAGAGAGAAGAAAAAACTTAATATGAGACGTACTAGACTGTTTATTAATAAATATATGATATTCCTTAATCTAGTATATAATTGATTACTTTCCTGCAAAATGTTGACCTTCATTTATTTGAAATTGTCTGAAAATATTATTTAAGTAATGCACAGTCAGTTAGTTCCCTTATTTAAAAAGCGCTATTTATTTTAAAACGTTAAGTTTTCTTGCACTGGTTTTTATAACTAATTTTATTGTGTAATTATAAGAAATAAACCTGTACCAACTCTGCCCAATAATTAGTCAATTCTGCTTTCGTTTAAAATGTAAAAGTTCGGTTTACTATCATGTCTCCTTCGTAGACAGATCAAACATTTTAAAAATAAAAAAAAACAGTGGAAAGTAAAATAGAAAACTTTACCACTAATATAAGGGTATTTATTAAGCTTAAATGGAAAAATCCATGCAATTTTAAGATTTTTTACATGCTTTTGTAAAATAAATTTTTTTAGCTATTTATACCTTTCTTGTGAGAATGGCCCTTATGCTTTTCTTCAATCTCTTTTGCATTGCTACTCTAAGTGACAAATTCAATTTAATAAAATAAGTTAAATTAATAAATTAATTCCAATCAAAAATATTTTATAAGTGTAAAATCTTATGCTTAAGGATCATTCTAAAGGATTTGTTTAAAAATATTTAAACTGTATTTAAGTTGAAATAATCTGCAAAAAATGTGGATTGAGAAGTTTAGAGGAGAATAAAAATAGGAATCGAACCGGAAAATTGAAACTACTCTCAAAATTATTTTAAATGTACTTAGATAATCTAACCTAGGAAAAGTTAAAAGACTCTAATACATCAGCAAACTGTTAGTTTTGATGTTATCAGCTTTTTCTTATTTCGCAAGTATAAACCTTAATCTTAAAATTAAAAAAGTATCAAATGCAATACTAAATATTCTTATTTCGTAAACAAAATGCTACCCATTACAGCACCTACATAACCCCGTATTTACCTTAAAATTTTACAAAAGGGAAAAAAATTCTATGAAAATTGTTAGGTTTAAAATAAAAATTGAAATAGAAAGCTCAAATTTTTACCGTTGACATTTATATCAAAATAATATAAGATTTATTGTGCATTTGCAATGCACAATTACTTAAAAACAACAATTATGTAATATTGTTGTTTATATATGCAATAATTATGAAATATCTATAAATTATTTTTGCCCTATGATGGCTAAATGAATAGTTTTAGTTCAAAATATAATTTAAAAACATACGAATTCTAACGAAACTCAGTAGGATTTTCTGTAATTCGCCAAGCATATCTTAATTTTGCATTTACCTACGTGCAACATTCGAAGCAAATAGCCAGTTAGAAGTAAATAAGTTGTAGAAAAGTTTTGACTTTTATTAGGATTTGATGGTCGATTGAGAATATCGAATTGTTTTGAAAAGGTAGTATTCCATCTTAACGGAATAATGGCTAGCACCTTCAATTCATGTTTATGCTAATTTTGTCAAGGGATAGGAGAGCAGAAATTGGTTCCAGACTGAGAATAAACATCCCCTGACAATTCATATTTCTTCCGTCGAAATTCTACATAAGAGAGGAAAGAATGGGATATCTAAAAGACAATTGAGGACTTTAGCTGCATAGACGTCATGTTAAATGCATTCACAATGAATATAGATTCATTTTTTCAAATTTAAATACAAGCAAAACATATCAATCTATTATTTCAAAACCAAGACTTTCAGACAAAACTCAAACTTTAAAATCTCGAACTCAGTAATCTTGAAGATCTGAATGAAATTATGCTTAAAAGTACCTAAAGAGTTGAGCTTTCTTTCAGTAATTAAATAATTTATCTTGTAATATCCTCTTGAGTTCTCTCCTTCTTTAAAAAAGAAGTCACTTCTATTTTATCTTAAACATAATTTCTAAAGCTTATTTACAAAAAGAAAAAAAAATTTACCTGGAGAATATCGTATTAAGATATTTTCTTCACTCACGCATATGAGGTATTATTGCTTTTCATTTCATCTGCATATATCTCTTTCGAAATTCAAATTAATTACTATAGTTATTTTTAATCATAAGAAATTCTCTTCAGCTGCGCTAATGAAGATTTTTCCTCATTTGAAAGTAAAACTTAATTGCAACACTCATCTGTTTCTCAATATATCAGAGGGAAAAAAATCAGCTTCGTTAGGAAATTTTTATTTTTTATTTTTGTCTTAGATTGTTTTTCACTTAATGAGTCGTTCAAATTTAACACATAAATGTAGAAACGGAATAACAGATTGAGAAAAAGTATGTTTCATTGTTTTAACTGCTCTTAATGAGCAAAATTGAATATGCAGATTATAATACTTTAGAATTTACTTTATATTATATCTTAAGGACTTTGGAACGACTCCAAATTTAGAGGAGTCGAAAGATAATGATATCAATTTTTTCTCGACCATTAATATTCATCATTAGTTAAATGAAAACTTTATTTTTATAGAATTAAAGTATTTGTTAGGATTCAGTGTTAATTAAGTATACCTTAATTATTTTCAAAATGTAATCGTTATTAAATTCAAATTAGCTTTGCTGTTAAAATTAAATAATGATGGAATTTGCGATGAATATTTATCAAAAGATAACGACATAGAAGCCTTTTCATTTGTTATCATGTCTTCTTAATTAAAAAATTACCTTATTTTAGAGAGTTAAATAAGTAACAAGAAACAAAGGTATTTAGCTGTTTTTAAATAATGTTATTTTATATTTTTCTCTGTAGTCTTCTTATGAGTACTGAAGGTAAAATAATTAGTTAATTGAAGAAAGTGTTTTTTAAAATAATATGCTTCTGTCTTTTATATTAATATTATTTTTTAAGAAATATTATGTAAACGGAAATGTAATTTAATATAAATTACCATTCTAATGATTACAAATTATTCACGCTTATAATTTTGAAGCACATTAACAAACGAAAGGAGCAATTATTTTTATAATTAATTCTGAATTCTTAATCTAGTAAAAGTCCAACATAATGAGTACAGTTTATATCGAGATTCCCTCTATTACGGGTGACTTTTAATGCACCATCAACTATCTAATGTTCAAAAAGTTTGTCTTGATAGCGAGTAAAAATTAAGAAAGCTTTTGCTATAATATTGACTTTAAAACTGGTGAAACAAAATTGTCTCACCATTTTCATCAATGATCTCATAAGAAATATAGGAAAGATAATAAAATATTCAAGTTGAAACTATGAAATCTCTTTAAGCTGCATGGAATTCTTTCTCCCTGCGGCTCACACTTTTCATTGTTGCAATGAAATTTAAGCAGTTTTTACTGTTTCTACAAGTGCTTAATCACATGTTTTTCTTCCATTGTGGAAAGTCACATGCTTCTAATTATATCTATATTAGATAATTAGACCAGAATTTCTAAGCTAAGAATCACATGTTTCTTCCATTGTCACTCGGACTGTTATGTTTACATTCAAATGGGAAGTCATGTAACTTGACTCCCTCAGGAACAGGGCCGGTCTTAAGCCGATTAGACCGATTACTCCATATAGGGCCCCGCGCCTAAGGGGAAAAGCGTTAGGGTGCTACAAAGAATGTAATCGAATTTATTCAAATTAAAACCAATTAATTATTGTTTTAAACAAATTATTTTTAAAAACGTGTTTTTGTTGCATTACAAAAACATCATTTGCTGTAATAGATGTAAGAAAGTTTTGCAAATATAAATTACTAGCGGATGTTCACAATAAAATGAAATAAGATTTTTCAAATGTTCAAATGCGAAATAAGAGTATATCGTTCCGTTTGAATGTCGTGGACATAATAATAATTAATGGGGATTCAGTTTGAGTTGAATTTCCAAGCAATTTTTTGAACATCGCGAAGACTTTTTTGTGTCTTATTTTTATTTTCTGAATAATTAATTTATTTTGATTGTCTGAAATAAAACGATTTAACTGTTTTCTACACAATTATTAAAATAATGACGAAAATGTTGATTTAAATCTGGTTATTACTTTTTTTATAAAACATGCCATTTGATACCATTGCATATTTCTTTCTACTTTACCATTAAGTCTTTTAAGATGAGTGTTTTATAGAAATTACGAGTAATTTGCTTACTGAAGAAAAGTTCATTTTAGTAGAATAAAATATTAGTATACTCTAATTATAACCTTAATCGAAAATAAATAATGTTTTTAATTATGTTTATTAAAACCTTGCAAGTTAAAGATTAATTAGCTGATCTTAAATTTGTAGTCTTGAACTGTATGATTTATACTGCAATTATAAATATAGCTAGAGATATTTTGAAAGAATTAAGAGGAAAAAAAGGAAAGGTATTTTCTGAAACCATCGTTTTCGTGATTTTTTCGAATAACATTTTTGTAGTTTTATGTCCTGTTGTTTTATAATTTAAAAATTCGATCCTATAAATAAAGAATATTGAGATTGATTGACAGAAAATGTTTTGTAAATTATAAACAGTTTTGTCTGAAATCAATTGTCAATTATAATTTTGTATTTTTTTATAATCAAACTACTGAAACCATTATTCTTGAATGATCAGTTAACTTAGTTTCGTAATAATATTTTGTTGTTTCAGTTTATCATAATATGTGTTGCCCAAAAATTCCTTACATACAAGGCCAGATTATCAAATAGGCAATATAGACAACTGCCTATGGACCCCGTAATTTTGCGGGGGGGGGGGGGCGTAGATTTTTTTTCAGGCATTTTTAGGTAATATAATTCTCTGCTTTCATTTGATTTACAATTACACTGTACTCGAACATATTCTAATAAAAATCAAGTATTGTTTAAATTTCAGAATACTATGCTTAGGATTTATTTTGTGCTTTGAAATCTATTTGCAGAAAAGTGTGGTCCATTTTTTTTACAGTACTAAATTCACAAGTCAACAACGCTCTAAGACTTTCCCTGCTATCATAAATACTAGAGAAAAAGGAGTGTCTTTGACTCTATAGCAATTTGATTGTCGAGAACTCTGCGTATTTCGTTTCCTGTAAGTAGGAATGAGACAATATACTACCGGGGGGGGCGGCGGAAAGTGAGCAATTCTTGAACAAAATAGCTAGTATTACAATTATATTACAAACTGATGCCGCAACATTTTATTGTTCCCGCAGGGTCCCAGCATGTCCGAAGAAGCTCTCTTTGCAAGAAGTATGGAGTTCTTGCTAGAGAGGGCACGATGACATATTTTTTCTTTTCTTTTCTTTCTTTTTTTGCAGCTCATTTTACTACTCTGTCTTCTTCTAAAGCCCTGACAAGGAAGGTAAAGAGATCATGAAATTTGGAGTATAAAGGCAAGAAGGAAAAGGGGTGTTATGTGTTTCGAGGGGGAGATGAGCTATCATCCTTTTTGACACCGACCACTCCTTTAGTGGCGGTGAGATTGAGAATAATTGAGAGGAAATTGTGACATTTCTGTTTTTAGTCACTCGAGAGAAACAGGACGCACAAATGAATAAGGAATATTTATACATTTTTGTACTTTTAAAAGGTGAGCTCCAATTATTATTCCTTTATTTTTAAATTGCTTTTGTCGTATTAAATACTAGCTGTATTCAGCGACGGAATGATTCTCCCATTTTATTAACTGTTTATTAATTATTACAACTTACTTTAAATGCGTCAAATTATTTAATTGTTGGTGAGCTGGAAGCATTAATTGTTTCAGAAGAATGAATTAGTAATACAAGGAAAAGAAAAACAGTAGACAGGAAATGTATCAATACTTGAAACTAAATTTTGAGGCAGCGTGTTTTTCATCTTATCAAATTAATGATTTAGATCCGTACATTCAATTGTTAAAAAAGTAATAGGCTGGCTCTTTAAAATCATGAAATTGAATGAAGATTAATTTTCGTTTTGCTCATACAAGACATGGTTTGTTCAGATTCAAATTACAATTATTGCACATTATATAACTAATTATAACGTGATTGTTTAACCTAATTATAAGAAATAAACAAATGTCATAATTTCCAAAGAGGAATATCCTGCCTTAAGTGAAAAAGCAGGTTTAAGTTCCTAGCTAAAATTTAAATTTATCAAAATAATAAAGTAAATCTATCCAAAAAGTAAATTTAGTTGAAGTAACAAGAAATTGAATTAAAAAAAAAAACTAGTAGAGCAAGTAAAATGAACGGTATTTTATTATAAAAAATGAAGGTGTTACATTACAAGAATCAAAGCAAAATAAATTTTATATCTCTTTTTTTTACGCAAGAGAAATATTAGATTTAAAGATTTCATGAATCAATGAAATTGATTCGACTTTCATTACAGCATTGCAAACTATTGTTTAAAATTAAGCATAACTTTTTTAAAAGGATTTTTAAATTTAAGGAGAAAGGTTTTCCGACAAATCAACTTGTACATTAGATTTGAAAGATATATTTTTGAAAAATATATATAAATAATGTATGTAAAATGTGTATAAAAGTTTCTCGTGTCATAATATTTTTTTCATTTATCGCTGAAATATACCATATTCTTGATTAATTTTTAAATAATTAAAATTTTAAAAAAGCTCTCTGAGACGCACATTCCCATCCTTCATTGTGTATTTGTATCAAATTTGGTAAGTCTAGGCTCAGCGGTCTGTCTTCTGGAACGCAAAAAGACAGTCACATACTCATAAATGCGCTTTTATTGACTGAACTAAGCGAACTCTCTGTTTTAACTTGAACTTGCGTTTGTCTGTAAATTCGTTCGTTACCCACTCACGACCAAACGCGTTGTTCCACTTTCTTTGCAGTTGGCATAAAAGCTCCTTGAAATCATAGAAAACGACGCATATAGAAAATTTTTATTTTATTTCAACCAGTTTTTTGGGGCGAGTACAAATTAGTACTTTAAAATTTCGTTGTTTTGCTTCCATTGATTCATATCTTAATGTAATCATTTTAATATTATCTCTGCTGAGCTTATTTAAAATACTAACTAAATTTTTTAGCTACTGCAAAAAATCTGCGGCCCTTCTTTTTAATTATTTTATTTGATAGTCTGAACAAACCAGCTTAATTTTTCTAATATTTTCAGAATTATGAAATGATCTATTAATTTAATTAAAATTTGATTCCATATGAGGGGTGCCACCTGGTTGTTTATTTGAGGACACTTTATTTTAAGATTCCATAATATGTATAATAATAATTAGTATAAAGATTAAAAGTATCCCATAATAATAGAAGTGTTCCATTCAAAAAATAATTCCACATATGTATGATTAAAAGTAGATAATAATTAAAAAATATATTCTTTTTAGTATTACTCAAAGATAGATATGCTTAATAAATTAATTTTAATTTCATTAATTAGAATTTAATTAGTTTAAATTATTTTTTTAAATTAAATTTAATTTAAATGCTAATGACCTACCGGCATTCATGCAAGTTGGCTGGGAATCGGGGCTATCAAAAACTGTTTCCAATTGGGCCCCGCACTTGCTAAGGCCGGACCTGGTTAGGAAGGTTCATATAAACAATAAACAGAATAGGTGTAAGGCTGCTAAAACTACGCAGCTTAAATGTCTATCAAAATTTAATGTTTAAAAATACTTGGTAGAGAGAACCATGAATATCAGATAATGTTTAAGAGATGTAATTGAAACTAAACGCAGCCAATATTACCGGCGAACCAGTCGGTAGTCGAACGTGACTTGTTAAATGAATAAAATACTTATTTTATGGTTTTATAGAAATGTGATATTCTTCAAACTTTTTATCCAAAATGTTGGAAAGTCTAAAACTTATTAAAAAGAATAGACGTGATAAAGTAAATTTAATTGTAATATATATATAAAATAAATACAAAATTTTTGCTTCTCACCTACTTTTCTTGAAGGATAAGTAAAGTTAACGACGTTTTCAAATTACATATAAATCTTAAAAAACTTAATAGCTAAGTTTATGTTGCTAGAAGTAAATTTCATAAAATATAAATTTTCTGAATGAATATTTATATACTGAAATCTTTTTAATTAACTGATTATTTTCCATGCAATTCACCACAACCTTTTCAATCATGTTAAATAATTTTCAAATATTTAAAAAATTAAACAAATAGATGAACTTTAATTTCTAATTAAAGCTATAAAATGCTTCAGGAAAAGAAAACTAATAATGAATTTAATAGGTTTCTAGCATGTTTTTTTTATTTAGATAAATATAAGCTGAAGGGTTGATTTCTCTGAAAACTGATATTATGGAAATATTTTTGGGATTCTCTTGCCGTTTCCCAGTATAGGATTTCAATCCGAAAACTTTCCAATCCCATTTGTCCAACAAAAAGAGAATCAAAAGTTAGAAAAACAGTCTTATTTTCGAGAACAATGACCCTGGAAATCGCTGAAGAAATTCTTCCTTGGTAATCAACGGGCAGTTCTAGTGGAATCGGATCCGAAATGCCAGAAGCCTTTGGAATTTCCTCATGACATTGATACACGGCATCAATTTCTGAACTGCTTTCATCCTAAACCTTTTATTGATTGTATTTTATATATTGAAGCTGACTCACTCTTATCAGGAAATGGAGAAATCATTGAAAAATCTGTGGAACAAGGACCATTTTTTGGCAATCAGTCAAGATTTAACATTTCAATAGGATCCAAATTTTTTCCCTGAAAAAAAAATTTGGATTGCCTTTAACACTCTTTGTACAGCCCGTTAAAAAAGTATCCGAATACTTCTTATTGCTCGCCATCTACAAATGTTAAAATCAAGCAAAATGTGTCATTTGATTTATTAAATTATTCCTCTAAGAACGTGATGTTATCATGCGTTATGTGCATAAAACTAAGAAGACGTTTATATAAATTGATACTTAAAAAATGGAAACATATTTCAGAAATGCAGCTGTAGAAGAAAAATTTAAAATTAATTGATGAGATACTTTTTTCCATTTTTCTTTCAAAACTTATCCTAAAACTTTGATGAAAATAGTAGAAAGACAGTATAGGGGAGAGTCGCCGAATTTGGACCACATGGACATTTTTTAATATAAAATGATGGAGAAGTAATTTTATTGAATAATAAATAGTAGAATTTTTTGTAATTTATTCCTCTGAAGAACAGGACAATTAACCCTTTATGAAATACTCTTTAAATTAGGAAAAAAGCAGCTTAAAAAATGTCTCATCGGTCCAAACAAAGAAACCGATTGCCTAGATTTGATCACTGGGTTCCCAGATTGGACTACCAATTTCTTTAAGCACAATTAAAGCAAAATTATTTTTTGATTCTCAAATTCACGCTGGCACAAAATGCATGAACCCAAGTATGACATTTTATACACTATATCACTTCCCTCTTTCTCCTTTTTTTCTTCACAAATTACATAAATGATACGTATTTTTACGTATCTATAAATGATACGTAAGTCTTTATACTTTCTGATCTAACATTTGATGGGCTTAGTGTCCTTTTGGGGGGTATTTGACTTGTCCCAATTCAAAATTATGAGGACTACTACTAGCGGTTATAAACTGCCTTTTGAGATATTTCCTGTAGTTTACGATAATAATCCTATTGATTTTAATGGCCCAATTTTGGCAACCTTTTGTGTTCCAATCTGGGCAACCTTTGAATTGAACAAGAGCAAAAAAAAAAAAAAAAAAAATCCCGAACCTTAATTTTAAGTTATTTTCATAAAATTGTTATAGGAAATTGTAACTCGAGAAATTTCCTATTTGAGGATGTAATAACATATTTTCCTACTTAAGTTAAAACAGAGTAAGGGTTATTTTTATTTTGTTAAAATAATTGATTGTTGATACCCAAATCTAACACTTGTTCTCTTACTATAACCACGTAGCGATTTCTCGTAAAAATGGTTTCATACATCCCATTTACATCATTACAACATAATTTGCCTATTTCATGGCCTAAATTGTTTATAGAATTGAAGTTATGATACCGGTCCAATCTAAGCGCCGCGCCGGTTCGAATTCGGCGTCTCTCCCCTACACATCCTAATTCTTACCTTACGTTTCTTAAAACAAGTTATACGTATCTGTAATTAAATTATTTATATCCATCTCAAACAAACAACAATAAACTTAGTTCAAATAAGTAAAAATATCACATTTTCAATCTATCAGCATAAAAGTAAATTTTAAAATCACTGAAAGATTTTACTCGGTGAATATAAACATTTCTTTCATAAATCATGTTTTGAAAGTATGAATTGTGTTGAGTGAATGCATGCTTCTTTATGTGTGGCTCTGTTATTTTAAAAGAAAGAATAAGTAGAAAACTTTTGCGCGCTTTTCTTATAATCGAAACAATAACGCACAGTAATTAACAATTCTTTCTGCTCCAATCAATATTAATTTGCAATAAAAAATATTTATGTTTGAAAAGGATAATTATTCCTTGTAGTATCGAAGAGAAGTGAATATCTAAAATTTTACCGTCAATTTTTCAAACGTTGCTTCTATAAACGAGAAACCTAAAAACAATGAAATAAAGGCATAAGTTTGAACAATTTTAAGTCTTTAACAGCTAATCCTATAAATAAAAAAACTTTTATCTTCGAAAAGCACATTTCAATCTTAGGAAATGTTTAATATAAATTCGAGAAAAATTGTTACGTATTTAACAAAAACATATTTTTGTGTCAGAAACATTTATTTTCTAAACTCATTGTTCCCATTCTAAAATCGGGTATTTTGAATTTTAACCTTCCAGCGGGAGCGCCTGTGCAAATTTTACTACAAGCGGGATTTTTCATACCCTGTTTTCTTATTCGGAGTCAAAACTGTCTGAAAGTCATTGCTATTCCTTCATGCGACCCCTGTCTTCAGGATTAAATGGGTTTATCATAGTTTAAAGGTGTTTTTATACTGTTTTATGCTTCTGTCGTAAATGTTATGCAGCGCGCTCGCTCGTGAAAATTAATAATTTTTTTCACGTCTTAACGTTTCTGTTTGATAATTATAAAACCAGTGCGGATCAGGACGATTTAATATTTAATTTTACATTATCAAAGATATTTAATATGTAATAATCCTGAAAAATATTCCACCAAGACGAAGAATTGTTTTGAAAAACTTCAGTCTTATGAAAACACCTCACTACTAGAGCCAAAAAAATCTGATCATAGCCATATGACGTTTCCATGTCTTTAAATCTAAATTATACACCATAACCTGAAAAACCAAGTGAACAGCAACCAATATTGAGAAGAAGAGCTCGTTGTTTGTGTTTGAAATAAATAAAACTATCTTCAAAATCCATGAAATGCAGTAGGTACAATATATAGTGTACTTGTAAGCGTCACTTTCTAGCAAAAGTTCAATGTTTCATATGCAAGGACAAAGATTAGAAACTAAGAAGAAATACTTTGTTGTAAATCTTAGCTTGTATTATAATTTTTTATTACATATTGCTTAATACCTTTTTTATAGAATGATATTATTAAATCTCATTACTTTCTCTAATTTCAGAATAATTTTAGATTTTGCAAATAATATTTAAATTAATTTTCATTCTTGATGAAAAGATTTACTTTTCTGACGTGCCTCTTATTAGTATTATGAAACAATTTGTAGCTGCCATAGTAAAAATGAAGAAAATTATTGTGTCGCAAAAAGTACGACACGCGCCCGCTCGTGTGAAATATTTTAGCGCGCCCGCTGGAAGGTTAAGTTACTGAGTATAGTTAAAGAGTACTAAAGCTGCTAATAATAATTTAGTCGATGATACATTTGCATTGATTAATGGTTTATTTCATGGCAAGTCTTTCACGTATTTACTATAATGTAAAATCCAGTTTATAAAGCATTATGATTATTTGATAAGCGTTTGTTATGAATACACTAAATGATCAAAAGTATCCGCACACTTTGGGATTTTCATATTTTCTAAAACTTCTCCTGAAAGGCTAAACTAGATGTCCTTGAACTTCGACCATGTAAAGAATAGACTCGAACTCATATTTTGCAGTGAAAATTCGGTCACGAGGGTATTTAGAGGGCCGACCAAAAATTGATGAAGATGAAAAATGTCTTGACTCACTCCGTTGCACTGAAAACTGATTTACAAATTTCATCAACGGTTTTGCTTAATATGCACATTGCTTGCATGAATTTTCGTAAAAATAACAATTACATTCTGGAAGATACAAAGGTTATCCTAAGAAATCCAAAATTTGTCCGCACGTTTTTTTTTTGTTTATAACATGCAGTCTTCCATCAAATAATACGAAACTTACAAAATTATTGACCAAATAGTAGAGTAGGTAATGGAAATATGAGTATTTGTAGTAAATAATTATTTGCTGCCCATGTGCGAGACACAGCTTAATTTTTCTTTTACAACTTCAAAGCCAGATGTATAGGGCAACTCATATAACGATTCCAGTTGAATACCGTTAAGATTTAGAAAGTTATCGACATTGCAGTAAGAAAAATTTCTGCTTCGCTCTAAGAGAAGCAAAACGATGAGGATTTTTACACAAATTGATATTTTTTAAACTTCGATTTTGAATAATTTTATAGAATTAACAAAGATTAAATATGCTTAATAACCAGGCATACATATAAATAAAATTCAGAATTTAAATTGCAATTCAAGTAATACTATCCGAATATTCAAGTTTAAAAAATATCAATTTGTAGAAAAACCTTCATCATTTTGTTTGTGAGAAGCAGAAATTATTAGAACTGCATTGCCGATATAATTCTAAATCTTAATGGTATGAAACTGGAATTTTTATATAAGTTGCCCTATATATCTGGTTTTGAAGTTGTGAAAGAAAAATTAAGCTATGTCTTGCACATGTTCAGTAAAAAAGTATTTACTACGAATACTCATATTTCCTTTAATATTCATAGGATTTACTTCAAATTTTAACAGAACACTTCTCTACCACAATGTAAGTTTCGTATTATTTGGTGGAAAACTCTGCATGCTATAAGCAAAAAACATGCTGGAAAATTTGGATTTTTTTTAAAGAAAACCTATTTATCTTCCAGACTATACTTTCCATTTATGTGAAAATGCATATAAGTAATGCGCTTATTAAGCAAAGCGACTGTTGAAATTTGTAAATCATTATCAGTTTTCTGTGGAACGGAGTGAGCTCAGATTTTGTTTCTTTTTCATACATTTCTGGTCGGTCCTCTAAATGCTCTCGTGACCAAATCTTCACTGCAAAATGTGAGTTAGATTCTATTTTTTACATGGTCAAAGTTCAAGGGCAGTAGGTCTAGCCTTTTGGTCATATAGTGTGTATACATTTGAAAATTTCCCGAAGATAGGCTGAAACTTCATGATGTTTAACACGATTTATTTACTTATAAAACTGTTATGATGAAAATGATGAAAATACTCAGATGTGCACAAGAAAAGATACAGAAAATTTATAATTTATAAATTCTACTTTCTTGAGAATTTTATAAAGATATTTAATAATTCTTTTAAAATTATTAAATAAGTAAGTGTTTTTCATTATTCCTTTCTCGTAATTAAGATCCTGGGTGCTGTGTTTCGGTGGCACTTTCTCGGCTTTGGGATGACAAGATGGGTGTTATGAGGCCCATTTTCAATGACAATAATCCGATTATGTGGGTTCATCACGCATTTAATCTGCCTTTTTCAGTTTAAAATCCTCAGGATGGTTGGCGAAGTTCGGAGAGGAGGTTACTTATATATACCATCCGTTTCGTATGCCCAATGTTTAAATCTTTCAGTTCCGTCCAAAGGATAACCCACCTGTATCTTCAATAGGGACGTCGAAATATTGAATATCTCTCATAAACATATAGTTAAAACACGTTGTATTGTAATTGTGGTTGTAATAATCCCACCGAACATTGGTGGAAAAGCGCCCTCTCCAACAAATACTCAAGATCAAAATCATTCAACTAGAGGAAGCCGAACCGATAAAGAGGTCTTGTTTAAATTGGACCCTGGAATTGACATTAATTTTTCAAAAAGTGACTCGGACATTGAGGTCGCTATCCCCCAGTAGCAAAACACTCCTGTAAGGTCTTAGCCCAGTGATACTGGGTCTGATGAGATATCACAAGACATAGCAATACAGGATATTAATTTTAATTAAGATTTCTTGGTTAAGGAACTATTTACAAGAAATATACAAAAATAATATCATTCAAAAATCTGCCTGACTCAGGATGAGATAGCGAGAGTCAAAATCAAAAGTTCAAAACTGGATTCAATCGCAGTTCTAGGTGTGAGTCTACTCGTAAGAAAACTGATAAAGTTCAATAAAGTTCAACTCAGGGCGAGTTCAAAGTCCGATGGCCGGAAATAGAAGTTTGAGGGATTCTTCCGCTCAAAACGTTGAAATAACTTCCAAAGAGTTATGTGGATTACCAAGGTAGGTAATTGGCAGTGAGGTATTTCACGCTTACTATTCGAAAACAATTCCGAAGAATTCTAAGATGCTTTCCCAGCTCTCTAAGAGCTATTCAGCCAAGGCTCTTACGGACCATGCCCGTACAAGTACAGAGTCTCGAACTGAGACCTGACTTCAAAATCACCGATCACGAGAATCGAGATTCGAATCGGAATCAGACTCCGAATTCAATCTCGCCTCAATCTCCTCTTCTCGAGTCAAGTCTCCGAGTCCTCGTCGTCGAGTCCTCTTCTCGTCTTCCAAATTCCAGCTTAAAAATCCCTTTGACCATCCCCTCTGAGGCGTGGCCAAAAGGTTAAGTCTCCATGATTTGTCCGGGTGACGAACAGTTTAACCAACCACAAACATGCGCTCCCCTTCCCGTTTCATCATTGGAAAGAGTCACAACGTAAAGAGTTCTTTTGTCGGTCAACCTGGGCGATATCCCAACGTTCAGTCAGCACGGTCCCTTCAAACCCCTCCGGGTTATGTAATACAGGGTCGTTTTTACGACATCGCGGCTTCCTTTCTCTTCTCGCTTTCGGCGAGTTCGTTGAGGGTCTGGTCTCGTGGGAACTGTGGGCTCCGGGGACACCACACTCCCAACGAGTTTGTTAGTAATCTTTTATTTCAATCTTTTGTTCTTTCCTTTAAAATGCTGCATCATTATTTTATAGTGTTTGATATTTAGTATGTCTCTTTGTATATTCACTTGAATGTATTATTTTATGTATTTAATTTATTTTATATATTTTCGTTTTATTATTATTCTATGTTTTTTTTACTCAATAAAGTTTCTATGCACACCCATCAAAACTGCAAACCTGAGATTTTTATCTCTGGAGTCAGGGATGTGTCGAAGTGTAATGTAATGTAATGTATTTGTGGCTAAAAACACCATTTAAAGCATTAGTTGTAAGTTAAGGCAATACAATTATTTGCATATAACTGATAATTTATGCAAATATAAATCTAGATACTATTTTTTTATTTACCTGTTCTTCAAGTCCATTTAATATTTAAACCGAACATTTGCATTTTAATTTAGTGGCAACAATTAAAATTTTCATAGAAAAATAATTTAATAAGTGGAAAGAACTAAAGTCGTAACTATTAATATCTTTTAAGAAAACGCTAATTATGAATAAATAATTCATAATATTTCAGAAGAAAATTAGACATGCACAATGTATTGAAGTAGATGAAATAGAACAAAAAATGGCCCACCTTTAATTTTCCTCATAAAAATTATGAATTGTTTCACAAATAAGCAGAATGAAATAGTATTCGAATCTTTTCTGTTGAAATATATTTTTGATCACTTATTATTTTGCATTTGAATGATTGAACTCGTATTTAAGCACTAGATCTATGTTTTGCATCTACCATCTAGTTATCAATCTGTTTACAATAATGGTAAAATTAAAATTTTTAACATCTGAAATTTCCGTTAAACTTTTAACTGTTGTGACAAATTTTTGGGCATAACTAGTGTGAGCGGTCTCACAGACCGCTTTTGAAAAACTCTTAAAAATAGTTACTTCTGTGCATTTTTATGAAATGTTTTGAATAAATTATGCATATTTATGCGATTTTAATACAGTAAAATCAATTTTTAACATATGGATCATTTAGTTTTACGCATTTTATATCATATAGAAGAATGACTATTTTCTTCATTTTAAGGAAGAAAGCTGATAGTTTTATTAAACATCCATGAAAATATATTCCTTTAGTAAGTATTACTGACCATCATATCCTAATTATATAACAAGGAATTTAATTATACGGATTAAGATACCTTTCTTTACAAGGATCAACTTTAAGATGGAATTCAGTCAAAACACATTTTTCGAGCACACTGAAGACGCACTGGCTTCTTGCATTCCATACATTTGTAAGTTGTACCCTGTTCTTTCTGGGTGGGCATAGACTATATGTTTTTCTTTTTTCTAATTTTTCATCTTGATTTGAAAAATTATTTATCTCACTTTCATTCTGTTCCAAGATTCTTCTAATTATTTGCTTGAGTTCTCTTGGTAGAAAGGAGAAAGTATCCCTATTTTGAATATAGGTACAATCACAATTTTCTATTTTATTTTTGAAACTTTAGAATAAAACTGGAATAATATAAATGAATTTATAGCACACATATCAAATATTCTGAAAACTATCGCCATAGGCCAACGTTGAGTGCGTCGCCCACCTGGATAAATGGAACACTTCTTGTCAAATTCATCAACACCTATTTTTGTCAAATTGTATAACTCCATAATTTTATCGCCCGTTATCATCTTTATATCAGAAAGCTTAGATTCTGTTTCGTATTCGTCTTCAATACTATATGACTCTTCAGAATCAGAGTATTCTAAATCAGAAAAATTATTAAGGTATCCGACTGTGTTCGGAGACATTTTTTTGAAAAATAACTTACATATATTTTTTAATATTATTTTTCAACAGCATATGTTTTAAAATTATGAAAATATTGTAAAATTAGGCTTTCAAAATAATGTTTAAAAAAAGAACTGAGAAATATGAAGAAAAATGACTAAAATATTTGCCTTATACTAACAGCCATAGATTAAATTATATTATAAATCATATTCTAAATATACATAAATCCTTGTAGGAGTACATTTTTATGACAGTTATCTGTGCTATGCTCTAAACTATTTCTTGTACTTCAAAATAGTGTTGAGATATAGCTGAACATAGTTATTAAACTGGTAATTTTTCATAAAAAATGCTTTTGGTTTATATTTAAGCTCTTAAAAATAATACTCGATTTCAAAATTGACCTTAGTGTTTAGAGGAAAACATCAAGCATATTACAGAAAACAATCTCAGAGAATTTCATATCAATACTTGAATAACTTTTTCAGAAATCATTGTTACGGTCGACAGTTTTCCTCAAAAATATCATTTCTCAGAAAACGCATTTAAAGTTTTCATACAACATAAAATAATGCTTACAGTTCGGTAATAAAACAGCTGCAACTTCATTTGTAATTCACGTAGAGTAAAAAGTGAGACAGTTTTAGAAAGCTGATTAAACAGCTACAAAATTAAGTCATAATTTTTTTTTGATAATTTTATCAAAAACGACGATTTTAAACCAGTCGGATGCCTTAACACGATTTTCGATTTTTTTTTTGTGTGAGGTACACGGAACGCTATCTTGTAAAATGTGAAGCCATAGTTATCACTCTTACGAAAAACGAGCATACAATAAATAGCGTCTATCACTCACAAAAACTGGTACGCATCTGCTGTGAGCGGTCTCCCAGGTCGCTTAAAAAGGAAACACGTGAGAACTAAGAAAATAATAAAGCTAGAAGTGGGAAACATGATATGTGACCTTAGCTGACTAGTTTAGGAAGGTAATATGAAGGGTAGTGATCATTTTAATTTTAAGGGGTGGAAACGACGATGAGGAAAAAGTTGTGCGGTCTCTCAGACCGCATCAGCAGTTAAAGGTTAATTCTAAACAGCTGGATGTATTGACGTAGATAGGAGGTGCGGCGAAAGTCTTACTCCAATGATGAATTATACCAGACGGCACACAACTTATTAAGGTTTCAGATTTGACCAATTATTAAATTTAATGAATTAGTAAGCACTCAAAGTAGAAGCTATTTAATATTCAATTTTTAGACTTGGTCTCTCTTTTAAACACTGTGAACTTAGTTGCAGGGTCTCGGTTTGGCAGTGAAGAGCCACTAGTTCTATACCTTATTTCACCAAAGAACCATCCTATATAAGTGCCTGGTGCAAGTTATAAGTCTTGAATGAAACGTCCTCACACTGGTATGGTGTGGGAGCTTTAAGAACATTGCGAGCTCAGGTGTTGTCTTCATCCTTTGATCACAGAAAAAAGTTACGAGGTCTGTTCTAAGATAGTTCTCGTGTTACTATAACACGGGATTTAAATCTAACTATACTAAGCCATTTTTAGATTTTGTACTTATTATTAAACTTTCTTTTCAGGCGTGCATTGGCATTAGAAAACTCGTGCACTGGAGTCGTACAAAAAGTTGCTGATGATTCTTCCTGATTTTAGCTATCCAAATGTTGTGAGTTTAGTAAAGTTGGATTAACGTCCCATTTTGAAACGACCTGAAAAGAATTTTGGGACAGCACTCATAGTTTTGAATCTTAGTTAGCGGTCGAGAATGGCATGTTAGGCAGTTTTCCCTCTCCAAACTTCTTCAATGCCAGTTGTAGAACGTGTGACATAGATTTAACGTGCATGTGCGGGTTTTCGAATCCCATAGCCTATACTTTGCCAATAAAATATTCCGACACTCTAGTGTTGTCAGTATAAAAGTCTGAAGAACGTGGACAATTTTGTGAAAGCTAAAATCGCCATGATGATGCTAGTATCAGCATATTATGCGAGTCGAAACTTCAGAGAAAAAATACTAGTTTTATAAGAAAAGCCTCACTCTCCATTACTGCAGAAAATTTATTTATGTTTTCTATAAAGTTGAAGACTGGAATCATTTTATACATAGAGAATAAGAAAATTATTTTCAAACTTTCTATAAAAGTATGTTTTAAATTTCAGTGAAGAATGATTCGAAAAATAAAATTGCTTTCATATATCTGCAGTTTAAGCATCACATCTATAAACTTTAACCCCTTAACTGGTTTGTATTCTAAACTATCTGATTAGATAACACCATCTATGAACAGAATGCGTTGTCATTTTAATTCAATTGAGAATCTAAAAGACTGTTAAAATGTTTATGTATTACACGTAATTTTTGTATCGAATTATAACGTCTGTGAATGACTTCGCTTTAGTTTATAAGTTTAAATTGCGATAATTCGAAGAACGTACAGCGTACGGGCAAACCAGTTTAAGGCTAAAAAAATAGTTTCTTGCTTTTGTTCCGTCACAAATGTCGCTTTCAAATCAATGAAAATTCTGCCAAATTAAAGTCTTTTAGAATCCCCTGAAAGCATTTTAATGCTACAATGCATTAACAAGATAATTAAATGAAGCACCGATGGAAATAAAATTTCAGAATCATTAAATCACTTAACAATTTAAACTTATTAGACCAATTTAAATAACCTAAATAAACTGGATTCATAAACAACTCTTGTAAACATGATTGTATCAACGTAAATATGATGCGATACCAAATTTTTGGGTTATAAAATCGATAAAATGAAGTATTATATAATTGCGAAGTTATTTTTTAATAGAAGAAAATATCCAATTAATACCGTGTATAGAAAATCAGGAAGAATTCCAGGAAAGCGCCATTAAAAATTTCAAAAGAAAAACATCAGAATTCACTCTAAGAGATTTAACGAAACATGTAAAAAAGCGTTATGGAAAAAATTGGTTTTTTTTTTATCAAAAGAAAAAAATATTTCTGGCTGGTGTCGCTAACATCAATGATGAATGAAAATGCTTTTCTAAGCAAATATTTTTAATGCGACATAATTATCCTGTTTTAGAAGTTAAATATATTTTCTTAGTGGATGTTTTTTATATATATTTTTACAAATAAAGCTTATTAGAGCCTTGTAACTAACTGCAGAAATTATTAAAAATTCTGCTGAGAAGACTTTTGAAGAATTAATCGACTCAAATAAAAGTGTTTCAGAATTATTTTTTAACCCTTAATAAATATCTTGTCTTATTAACCTGCTTTTATTTATTTGTTTGTTTTTGACTTGCTTCAAAATAAATTTTTAACGTTAGTGAGTTTCTTATATAAAGTTTGTCCTCTATGTAATTAAAAATGATTTACCATATTATGATGAAACATCTTTCGATATCAATAAGACAGTGTATTTGGATCATTATCATGAAAAAGATACAAATAGGTAAAAAAAAATTATTTTTCAAAAGTATGAACAAAATCTTAAAAATTGCATGGAAGTTTCCATTTAAGCTTAATAAATAACCTTATATTAGTGGTCAAGTTTTCTATTTCACTTTTCACTGTTTTTTTTTATTTTAAAATGTTTGGCCTGCCTACGAAGGAGACATGATAGTCAACGGAACTTTTACATTTTAAACGAAAACATAATTGACTAATTATTGTGCAATTTGGTACAGGTTTATTTCTTATAATTAAACAATAAAATTAGTTATTAAAAACCAGCCCAAGAAAACTTAACATTTTAAAATAAATAGCACTTTTAAATAATGGCACTGGCTGTGCATTAGTTAAATAATATTTACAAATAATTTCAAATAAATTAAATAAAAAATATAATAATATTTTGCAGGAAAGAAATCAATTATATACTAGATTAAGGAATATCATACATTTATTAATAAACAGTCTAGAAAGACTCGCATTAAGTTTTTTCTACTATCTTCTCTTCTGAATTTAAGCATGTAACTGCTTTGTCTTTTTATTTTTTGATATTCCCATTTTTTCTCAAAATAAATTTATCTATTGATATGTTTTTATACATTATTGAAGCTTTAATATTATAGATATTCTACATGAATAGTTTTCATTAATTCTTTTCAAGAATATAATTTCAATTTCAATT
This sequence comes from Araneus ventricosus, assembly GCA_013235015.1. Lineage (NCBI taxonomy): Eukaryota > Metazoa > Arthropoda > Arachnida > Araneae > Araneidae > Araneus > Araneus ventricosus. The sequence goes on along the minus strand of BGPR01000158.1, from coordinate 792,503 downwards.
TTTCAAAAAATACAGAAGAAAATCACTAAATTTCATAAAAATATCTACCAAAGAACTTTTAATTGATATTTAAATTTATCTAACTGTATCACAATTTTTGAGATTTTGTCTCTTTCATTGACAATGAATCCTCTCTGTGGAGATGCCGTGTACACGTAGGAAAGAAAAACTAAGTTTTGAATTTTTAAGTGCTTTGGTTTTTACGTGGCTACAGTGGTACACTTATTTTTAATAAATTCGATATTAAACATATCAAAATTTTTTATTTTAATTATAAACTAGCCTCTCTCGCCGCACTCCGGGCGGGTTCCCTGCCAGCACCCACTTTGCTCAGCACTGCCCCTTCCACCTGGCTGCTTCGAGGCTCTCAGCCACTACTTTTTTCAGTTTTAAAAAATGCATGAAGATCAGTTGGAACAGACCATAAAACCATAGTAGATTTCATATTCTTTGTAGACAACAGATTACTTTAAAATTGTAAAATCTTTCAATAAACCTCATCTAATTGTAATGTTTTGTATTACTTTTTCAGAAATTTCGGCATGAAAATCTTTAGATCCTTAAATACAGAATGATATCACCTTAGATAAATAGTTTCCATCACATACAATAGGTATTTTACAATATTTTTGACACGCCATTCTGATGGAACTGTTAGGATCATATATTTAAAATAATATGGTAAAACCTTCTAACAGTTCGTCATACCCAACCATTCGACGGATTTAAATAATTTTTATTTTATATGGAAGCTTATGACACCTAGATTTGCAATGAAGGGTCGCCTGCTCCACACCACCCTCCATTTTTGAACGAAATCGAGAAAACACTTCTCATCTGTACAATGTCTATGGCGAAAAACCTTGTAGAAATACCCCATCCCCAACCACCTAACCGATTTCGACAATTTTTATTTTATATGAAAGCTTATGATGTCTAAATTTGCAATGAAGGATCGCCTGCCCCACACTACCCTCTATTTTCGAACGAAATCAAAAAAATACTTCTCCTCTGTTCATTGTCCAAGGGTAAACCTTTTAGAAATCCCCCAGCCCCGACCACCAGAGCAATTTCGACAATTTTTATTTCATATGAAAGTTTATGACGTCTAGATATGTCATCAAGGGTCTCCTTCCCCCACCACCACACCCATTTTTGAACGAAATTGAAAAAAAAACATATAGAATATATGGTGGAGAAATGTTTTCGTTCGAAAATGAAGGGTGGTGAGGGAGAGGCGACCCTTTATTGCAAATCTAGACGTCATAGGTTTTCATATAAAATAAAAATTGTAGAAATCGGTTAGGAGGTTGTGTCTGGGGGATTTTTACAAGGTTTTTTATCCATAGACAATGTACAGTGGAGAAGTGTTTATTCGATTTCGTTCGAAAATAGAGAGTCGAGTGGTTGAGGTTGGCGGACTCGGTGATTTTTTTTTGCCAAATTATTTTAAATATAAGATTAGATTTTTCTTAACTTATTTATGAAGTCTGTGGCGTCCATTATTAGAAGAGCCAAATTGTGAATCCATCAACTTGAACCCTGTTGTCTACGGATAATTTTTGTCTTGCTTCTACGCCGTCACTCCAAGCGAACCTCTTTGTAATCGAACTGCGCAGATTCATTACTATATATATACTAGAACTGTCTCATGATATATTACTGCTATTTTATTTCGTCATGCAGTGTTGTGACATTTAATTCCGGAATTAAATAAATAGTTTATCCTTTTAGTATGTTTCTTTGAGTCTGCCTTAATCACTCGTAGTTAATAGACTAGACCCCATCAACCCAGATGATTGAGTGGTGATGTTGACTGGAGATTAGAGGGGTTAGTCTAAAAGTCCATGGAGTGGACGCTGAGAACTTTACGAAGCTCTAAATGGAAAAAATAAATTAGAATATATTCAATAAATTCACTATAGAACGAAATTTTTTCTTAAGGAACAAATTGTATGCCTCCCTTATAAACTCTTTCATGATGATTTGACATGAGCTGGCATTTATGATATTTTTTATTATTTTCTTTTTCATGGAGGGAAACTTAATTTTCCAGGGACAAAGTTTAAAAATTAATTCCTGAGTAAAAATTATATACTTAAAAAATATTAAGTTAGACCTTAACTAGCAACAATACTGAAGAAGGAAAGTAAAAAAAAATAATTGTTTGAGTATCAGAAAAAATTTATCTTGTGTTTCAGATGCAGGGACGTCCACGGAGGGGACTTTTGTCTTATATTCATTTAAAAATGAGAGTTAAATAGTAAAACTATTTTAGTAGAAATGTATTGAATAGCTTTCTTAAAACTTAAATTATACATGTGAAAAAAATATTAGAACATTTGTTGCACTTTCTAATCTTTATCACCCCGGGACTGTAAAAAGCACCTTTTCGTGAGAATGACCCATTTCTGTTGTGCACAAATTTAGTTTGGGTTAAATATATAATATAAAGAATAAATAAAAAGTTCCCATTAAAAATTTCAGTTTTAAGACACAATTCAGTGTTTCGTTTAAAATTCTTGTTTGTTGGTGAAAGCAGTGGCATCTGCACATAAGGAAGTTTGTGGAGGTCAGTTTTCGAAATTGATACTACACGGCTAATGCGCCAAGCAAATATCTGCTTTTGGCATAGGAGGGTCATAGGCTCAATACCTTCCTCCACTGGAGATGCGCCATGTATATTGGTCTGATATGCATTAAATCGGCTGTCGTATGTCAAACATTCTTAGGTCTGTGTAGAGTAAAATTCTGAAAAGTAGGACGTTGTGTTAGTTGTCGTCCTTATCAATAGCCCGTGATTTGAAAAAATTTCTCATATTTAGTTAAATTTAGTTATATTATTCCGCCGGTTAGAAGCAACGCGAGGTCCGTTTAAGGGCAGATTTTGTAATTTTGAACCGTGGAAGATGACAAATAATGTCTGAAAATAGCCTTGTGTAGTTTCTAAAAGGGATCTAAATCTAGTATACCAATGCCACATGTCTGCATGAGCTGAAGCTGCAATCCCTACATTATTTCACTTCAGGAAGAATTTTCGATCACGAAAATGCTGTTTAATTTTAAAAAGCCAAACACGATTATTTTACATATTTCTGGAGAAAAAATATTTGAGTATGTGTCTGTATTTCTGAGTCATAAACTCTTTTCCACATACAAACATATATGGTACTAAAGTATTCAGAACAGTGTGGGACCAAAAATGATCACATTTATTCTTTTCTGCCACATATCATTTGCTATAAATTTAAGAAAATCAATCTTATTAAAAAGGGATGCTATTTGCTCATGAAATGTATTTATATTTAAATTAAGAGCTTATTAATTTGGATATGCTAATTGCTTAGGATTTTATGCTTCTAGGGAGAGATAAAATGTTATTACAGCTTTTCCGTTTTCACTTTCTTCATTTTTAACATACCTTCTGTTTGCTGCACTTGCATTTAAACTTTTGCCATTATTTTGAATTATCATCTGACTCAGATTTAGATATATAGTTAAATTTTATTTTATAAGTTGAATAGGACAATTTGAAAAATGACCCCTCAAATTTTGAAAAATGAGTAAATTAAGCCTGGAATGCAAAGGATGAGAAGATGAGATGAGAAACCCACACTGACCCGGGCTACCAGAAAAGGTGTAATGCGAAGAATATCAGTTTTTCTATAAACGTATATAGTACTGATATAGGTCTACTGTCTCAAATTTTATGTATGGAAAATATTTTCTACGTGCGAATCAAAGCAGCAGACGCAAGTCGTAAATATCAAGAAGAACTAAACGTTCAGTGTTCAGTTTTCCTGTAAATGAAATCATCATCAAAGAGAATAAAAGTAAGATTAGGATTCAGTGTTCATATAAAAACATTTTCAAAATAATTTCAAGCAATGGAGATCTAAAATCTCACTTCACAGTTTTAAAAGTCCCCATAAGTATTCCCCGTTAACCACATTACGAGTGTCTCCCAAAGAACCTTTTTTCCCCATCTACAGTATTTATTTCTTTTTTCTGGTACATTTTCAATCGCTCTAGTGTTCACCTTCTATGAAATATTCAACGTCCAAGATCGAGTTTTAGCTTCCTATTTGCTAAATCCCTCTCGATGTTGTTTACACTGGTTTCATCGTATGCATATTGAACAAGCAACCAACCGTTCTTCTCCTTTCTCTTTCCTTTTTCACACTCCTTTCTCTCCTTTATTTACTTCCTGTGTTCTGTTAGCCCTTTGCAGATTCAAAAATGTTCAGCATCTCACCAATATCCCGCATCTGGTTTGTTCTACTTGTATACTCTATATCAGAACACTTTTATTCTATCTCCTCAGTCGCTCATATATTTTTTCTTCAATGATAAAAAAAATCTACAAAGCTTATTACATATCTCAAAAGAACATAAAGCTATAACATAACCATACGTGTTCATGACTGTAGTATATCAACGCTTTTTAAATTCTTTCGTTCTTCATTCTCTATTAGTTTTGGGCTCTTTCTCGTTTTCTTCAACAACCACTTGAATGCTTTATACGAAAAGAGCGACAAAATCCTGTTCGAAGACACTCCTTGAATTTATTTCGCACACAGTTTCAAAGGAGCTTTCTGATGAGATCCGAGGAGGAAGGTGTCATGTTTTTCGAGGATACCTTTCAATGGCGAACATAAAAGCAACTTATGACATTCGTTATGCATAAGCAAGGGCTGTTATGACGCTCTCTTGTTTCTGTTACTTATTCAAAAACATTAAAAAATGCTCTTTTCAGTTTTAATGTTCTCCGAACTAAGTTAACTATTTTGAAAACCCACTTGGTTTATAAATGTTTCAAACCAATAGTTTTGATAAAAACCAAGCCTTCTGAAATGTTTAGTAAACTGTTCGAACTTGTACAAATATTTTTATGTGCAAATGAAAAAAAGAATAAAAAACGTTCATATAATACCTAATATGTTCCTCAAACAACTTCCCTACAAAATTTTGTGTTTTTACAACTGTGAAGAATTTCATTTTACTACAAAGAAAAGTAACGATTAACATCCATTTGGACAAATTATTAACTCATGGGACTTCCAAGACGAGAAAAATAGATTATTCCTCAGTTGAAGGAAATTATACGAATTATCCAGATGGCCTAACCACTTCAGACAGCATAAATACAGGTATTGGATTAAGTTGAAAGTATTTATAATATTTCCTGATCAGTAAATTATATTAATCAAATAAGTTGCTAAATAACTTTAAAATTATGCAACAATGCAAATAGCATAAGTAATTTTGATCAAGCTCAATATTTTCTTTATGCTACATAGATTTTTTCCTTTAAATCAGCAACACATCAAATCAAATCGCTAAATTAATTTTGTTTCAAATAATAATAGCTTTAGAACGTTAAATACGGATGCATATTTATTTGTACGTTTCCGAATTCGTATAAGGATTAAGGATTTAATTCTGTAGCTTCATGAAACTATAGTTTTACTATTTTAATGTTTATTCTTTATATATTTTGAACAGAAACAAAAATTCGATGTATATATTTATTTTAAACATAATTCTTCTATATTCACGCTTTTCGTGCATTAAATACAAGCTATTTACATTGATGATATTTTCAATAGCAGCCTCTAATAAAATAACGACGTTATTATAAAGGAGCTCTTTAAAAGCTATTTACAAGGTAGATAATAACAGAACAGAACGCCGTCTCTTACCTCCGTACCCGTGACCAGACCAGTCACTGAACTGTTTGATGGGCAAGACAAGGGAATTTTATTTAAGAAAAATAGAAAACAAACAAAAACGAAAGAAATATTTACACTATGTACAGCACAGGCATTTTCACTTTTACACTAGTAGTTCGTAATAGTCTTCTTTTCTTTATATGTTGTTTTACCTTTCTTTTTTGAAGGGGGGGGGAATGTCAGGTAATTAGAAGCATGTTGGTTCAACTCGCTGGAAAGTTGAAGGCTAGGGAGGCCGGAAAATATCTCTTTTTTCGCTTATGAATTTGACAATCCCACGAATTTTATGTCTGGAGACGAGGGTATTGGCGACCCTTTTCAGCCATTCTTGTTCGAAGTTTGGCACTGGCTTCCTCAAATGCCAAAACATTGTGAGAATACACTCCGTGGCATAGTGAAGTGCCGTGCCAATTCCACCACAACTGCAATAATTGCTGTCAGAGAAGTGAAACCTTCTGAGGTAGGCAAAGAAGGAGCCATGTGGAGAGAAGGAGATAACATCATCTCTAATCCAGTTAGTGGGACGGAGACTAACTGAGGGCATAATGTTATAGATTTTCCTGCCTGTATCGCCATTCTTCCATGAGGTTTGCACTCCTCAAGCATATTCTTCCCAAAGAGACCTTTTATGTGCGGCTTAGGAAGCTTAGAAAGTGAATAGGCTTTCCCATGTTGCGGTGCGTCTTTTGCCAGTTGGTCTGCTCTCTCATTGCTTATATTGCCTGCATGCGCTTTAACCCACGAGACTTTTATTCTTGGATTTGTTAGGAGGATTTTGACAATTTGTCTTGCTGTTTGGTTTGTGCTCTTTGAATTGAAAGATGCCATGATACTTGATCTATTGTCTACGTGTATTTTAAAGGTATTGTGGTTTGGCAGATGAGATGCGTATATTACTGCTTCATTAAGTGCAGTGAGTTCAGCTTGAAATACGGTGTTGTTGTCGTTGAGTTTAGCAGACCACTGGTAGGCCCAGATGTCATTGATCAAAACGAAAGAAAGGGAAAAATAAAAAGAAGTAGAGAATGTATATTTTATCTTTCCTATTTAGGGAGAAAATAATCAGAAATGAAATTGAATTATGACAGTTCATTTGCTATTAGGATGAAAACCCCAAACTAATTTTTTAATGTTAGCATTAGGGAAATAATTCATGGTATTTCTTCAATTCTCCTTCTTTTTCTGAAAGAAAATAAGGCTTCGACAAGGCTTTGTAAAGTCTTTTTAACGTATAGAGTTAGACTTTTCTGGTGATTTTTTGCGAAAAATGCAATCAAGAAAAAAAACAGTGTTTCAAGTTGAGTTTTAGAAAATTTATCAAATCAATAGAAATAATAAATAAATAAATAAATATAGATAAAATTATCTTCTGTTTGTGTTTATAAGAATGATGAGTTTTACAAATGACGAAGATGGGGAGTGTTATTTGATTCACAAAATCGCATTTGAAGAAACAAGATGTGGGCAAGTGAAAGAATATCTTAATAACATGAAATATTTAACTCATTTTGATAATATAGGTCTTTAAAATTGTTGTTCAAATTCGAAATTTTCTATTGTTAACGAACTATAAAATTTTTGACTATAGCCCATCGCATTTGAAACTCTTTAACCATCTTATTTTGGTTTCTATTTCTAGAAAAGACCACAAATTATTCAACTGTTATCTCAAAATGGCAACGTTATTAAACTCGACCATAAAAATTTGAATAAAATAATATTGCAACTGTTTTCTATTTATGTTAATAGAATTATACTGTCAGATGTTGTAGACAATTTTTCCGGGTTAAAAAATTTCTTTTTCGATTTTAAGTGAACTTAACTACTTGCCTTGGTTTATATCATCATCCCATCTTTTTAATTAAAAATTCAAATTTATCAAGAAGTTTTCGAAAATGAATGGCACAGGCCCCGATTTGTATCTCCCGATAACAACCCGACTCCAGTTACCAAAACAAATATTCTTTGCTTCCTTCCATCCATTTCTGTATGGACATTGATAAAGAGGAGAGTCTTTCAGGAGAAGTCTTTCTTTTGCAACAAATTCGCAATGTAAGATTTGTAATAAAAGTAAATATATAGTGGAAAGTAATTTATGCACATTGCATATAGAATTTTAATCTGAAATAACTTTAAACGTATACCAAGAAAATTTGGTTACATCGACGTTTATCGGCTCCAATATCATATTGAAAACAATCAGACTAGTTAAGTGTGTATGATCAGACGTTATCAAACGTTTATAAAAGAACTAGTCAGAACCTAAACATCTTTTTTTGCAGGTATGGTACGGGCATTTAAAGAAAGACTTATAACTATTTCACACATTACTGATGTAGTTAATACATTAATTAAATGTATTTCTTTAAGTCTTTCTACTTGAAAGCTTTGTAACATTCCCTTAGCCAGTGAATCTGTCATTTTTGTCTGTGTCTGTTTTTAAAATGAGATAATACAACGAGAAATGTGTCTAAAAACTACTTAATGAATTTAAAATAACGAAAGGTAAATTATGTAACTTAAAATAACGAAAGATAAATTTCTTTCGAATTTTAAAAGCAAGAAATATCAAACCTCACATGCACTGCACTGCTCAAAAACAATTTGTAGCTTTTTAAAGCATGTAATTAAAAATAAAATCAGACAATAAAGTATTAGTCAATTCACCACTTTTCTTTTCTAGAGTAAAAAAATCATCTTAATTTTACATACAAAAATTATCATAAATAATGTAATGAAAGGTAGGCTTAATTTTTGTTTTCAATGACATGTTGAAAAGCATGATTGATAGTAATAAACTAATGCTAAATCTGTCAGAATCTGTCAGTGATTTTAGTATTTACCTACCATCATTAATTTTCTTCAATTTATTTTCACGATGGTCCTTTTCTTTCTCACATATAATTAACAAAACCGGTAGAATGTCATTCTAAATACATCTTAATAACAACAAAAGGTATTAAATCCCTATTTTTCAAGGATAGATAATCCTTCCATAATAAACTTATGACCAGGGATTTTAAAATTCACAGCTCTTTGATCAAAAAGATATACTTTTCTCACAACTCGTCTTTAGCTGAACCGTCACTAAGCGAAATATAAACATGAGGTTGAACTTATAATCATTGGGATTAGATGTGGCCTATAATTATGACACGAATGGCAGATCTGGAGATTAATGGGATTTTGTGTGTGGAATAACCATCATTCTACTTCCCTCTTTTAATAGATGCCCTAACCTAATGTTCACGAAGCGTAAATTCATCTTCTCATTTTCTAGATGTAGTCTGCAGTATTCCCTAGATGACTGGCAACTGTATCTCACCTTTTAATTATCTCCTTAAGCGCCATCTCCTTCCTTTTCTGGGTGAAATGCTTGAAAAATGAAGTTCGTCAACAGCTTCCCCTCGTTCTTTGGTTTCAAACAGACTCAAAAGAATTCTTTGGTGGGAATTATAAAGGGATTTCCGTACAATGCGGAAGGAGATATTTACAGATTGCATTGAAAGCCATGTCTCTTATCAGCAATCAGAAGGTCGAAGGAGGCATTCCCAAACCTTGACGATTTTGCTCTAGGGCTAATTGGAGTTTATTGGAGTTTATTTAACTTCAATTATTTAGCAATTAAAACTTCGAACTGGATTGTAGGTTTGCATTATGTTATTTTCTATGCTTTAAACAGTAATTATTATGTTTATTAGTAATTATTATTTCATTCTTTTCAAAACCTCTTCATACAGTATGGATTTCCAAGGATGCATAATATTTTAACGATATTAATTAAAAGCTATAAAAAGACTTTTCTGCGATTGCATAATTTATTTTAACTCAACAAGGCAATAAATATGCATTTATCAGGATTATTAAAATGATAACAAAAATATTTCTTACATTTTTCGATAATTGAAAACAAAAGTTAAGACTAATTTATATCATGCCATTCAGGAAAAAAAACCTATATTTGAAATTGATTTGCGCGAATTTAAGGACATAGATAACCCAAATCATGCATTCAAAAGAGTAGCAAAAGAATTGTGCAGTGTAAAATTATTAAATTTAAGAAATAAGATACATTTTTGTACTCATATAAAATTTCCACTACGAATATCATGCTGTATCATTAAAATTAGCTGAAGTAAAATTTAATAGTTTTTCTCTATTAATACAGCAATGAATCCACTTATCTGCAGCCTAATCAAAGAATTAGATTATTTTAAATTTGCTCAAAGAAATTTTAACGCTAGCTAAACAGAAAGTATTGAAAGAATAAGGCAGTACTGTTAGCATCATTTTTTTTACAAAATTATAAACATCAGAACCCTTATAACTGAGAATAAATTTCCAAGAAAAATAAACCAAGCGTGTTAATATAATTTGTTATGCCTTTCCTGAGAACATAATTGATCACGCCGTAAGCAGATAATCACATAAACTGAAGCATATTGTATATAAGATATAATCTAAACCGCATCATCTTGAAATTAGACGTACGGGACACATTAAGTCTATCATCGAAGTGAAATTCCTTCCATTGGCTAGATGTAGTGAGGAAGTTTGAAAAGTGAAGCATTGGGTAAGGTGTCTTCCTAGTCATTTGAGTATAATTTAGACTGGCGAGGTTCATCGTCATTAGCATTAGTGTAACTTCAGAGCTGGACGCTAATCTGACAAATTAACCGCTCTCAAACTAATTCAAAATATATTTGTAATGACTTAAACTATGAGAAATCTTTTAAACCATTTTTATCTAATTGATTTATATAAGACTTTACTTCTTTCGTGTTGAGTGTTAGCTTGAATACACAGGAAGATTTCTGATCTTAAACAATGTTGCCTTTATGGGCTTTTCATTTATCAAAAAATTTAAAAATTCCGATTTCTTTGCATATATATATATAAAATAAAATAACATATGAAAAAATTTCAGAAAATCTAAAAACCCAAATATTACACAAATACAAGAAAAATTATACTATAAGGAGAAAGCTATTTCAGCATTCGCGCAAAAGCTGCGTCAACAAAAAAGCAATATATCAAAACATACAAGAAAAAAAGACAAAATATCAAGAACATACAAGAAACAAAGGACAAAGAAAGGAAGACAAAATTTAATAATTTGAAAAATATCATGGAGAGCAGCTCGTCAGGAAACGAAGCCCGTCTATGATATTAATAAGTTCTTTTTTCTGCTACCGATATATGGAAAAACGTAAACATTTGTCTTTATCGCCCCCCAAAAGCACAAACATTTAAAAATGAAAACATTATGGAATAAAATACAAATATAATGAAGATGATTTTAAAAATCGAAATCTAAAGCACTTATTAATATCATAGGTGGGCTTATCTTCCTGACGAGCGGCTCGCCTTGATAATTTTCAAATTATTAAATTTTGTCTTCCTTTCTTTGTCCTTTGTTTCTCTTGTATGTTTTTTATATTTTGTCTTTTGTTTCTTATATGTTTATATATATAGTAAATTAAAAACATCACATTAGCAATTTACACAAGCGTGCATTATATATAAGTATTAAGATTAAATTAAATTGCCCTATTCATAATCATACATTCGAAATACAGAAGATTTGACATAAAACTATTAGCATTAATAATTACCAAAACTTGTGAAATAATATATATATATATATATACAAAGAAATAGCAATTTTTATCATATATATTTCAATCGCAAAAAATTATTATTTTTTGTGTTATATATATATATATATATATATGGAATGGAACATTTATTCCATTTGTCATTTTTTTGTGTTCTTTTCTATATGTCTTTTTGTTTCTTGTTTGCACTGTTGTATATATACACAGAGAAAGAGATAGATATAGTTAATTGCTTAAGTAAAAGGATTTACGGAAAAAGAAAGAACATTGTTTGAAAAAGGAGACACACTTTTGTTATAGTTTAGGCTTCAAATAGGATTCATGGTCACGAATAATGAATTTTCAAGTATGTTGGATTCCATCTCAATACAATTCAGGCTCACACCCCCCCCCCCGATTGACGTTATTCTGAGTCGAACAGGCCCGGTGTGCCAAGGGTTAAGATACCAAAAGTGGGTCTAATTTAGACGTCTCGAGACAATCCTGATTCGTCCTCTGTAAACTCTGCAGGATGTAGAAAGATGAGGTGGATACAAGGGCAAGTTAGATGGAATCTGAATGTACTTCAAATGCGTTTTAAATTTAAAAAATGAGTGAAAAACTGTTTGGTACTATCTATTTCAGAAGCGTTCGAAAGATTTTCAAACGATGAAATAATTTGATATACTGTGTTATGGAAAGTAACACAAAGTAACAAAGTAGCCTGAGTTTTAGTTTTAAACTTGACGAAAGACTTTTAAGACTACAATAACGCATTGCGGATTTCATTTCCTTCATCGTACATTCTAAAATATTTTGAATGGAGTTGAAATCATATTAATTAATTAAAATTAAATTTTCTTAACCATACATTCACGAATTGTAAATTAAATTTTCATGTAAATCAACTTGTAATCATCATGTAAATCAACTTGTAATCATCATGTAAATCGACTTCATTATTTTACAGCATTTAAGAGATTTCTAGAATATTTAATGAATAAAGCAAGAAGATCTGTAAATATGTAGACTGCAATGCAAACGGACAATTTTAATAAAAAAAAAGAAATACTCTAATTGCTATTTCTTTTTATGATTAATCTTAAAACTAAATTTTAAAAGATTTATCTTCGCTTTTCCCCATCCAAAAAGAAAAGTGAAAGATCAATGAAGAACTAATTATTTAAACTTTTTTAGTTTCATTTATATTCCGTTAATATATCGAATTTCTTTAATTTAACTAAACTTTATCAACTCATTTCTCCAAAACCTAGAATTCAAACCAAAAATTAAAATTAAGGATTTTAGAGCGCAATTTTCTGTCAGATTCGTGTAAAATTTTATTTGAAAGTACGAAAGAGCTTACCATTCTTTCAGCAATTAAAATATTTATCTTTTGATTTTTCTGTAACATCTTGCATTCATTTAAAGAGAACTTATTTCTACTGTTGCTTTGACATAATTTTTTTATATTTATTAAATGAAAATTGCTTTTCTCGAAAATATGATATTAAGACATTTCCTTTAAAGACACATGGAAATTAACGCCTTTTTTGAAATTCAAAATAATTTCGTCGTTTTTTTGTTATTTATTTAAACGGGATTTATATTATTATCTACATTTCTGGAGATCTTTCTTCAGTCGGAAATATATATAATATATATATATATATATATATATGCTTTATAGACAGATATACCAATAAAGCCGCAATTTAAAAAGGAATACAAGCAATCCAATAGTAATTTGAAGTAAACGAAAAACATACAACAAAAACAAGGAATCCATTCTAGTTCACTTTTTAAAGGGCTAGAAACTATTCGAAATGAATTCAAAGGGATATTTAGGGAATTTTCTGTAGAAGCAGGCCTTTAGGCCAAGACAAAACTTCTCATAGCCGGACCTCCCCAAAAAAAGCAACCAGGAGCAAATCCACAAGCACAATCGTCAAAAGAAAAAGGAAAAAACATTAAAAACTCTAATAAGAGCAACAAAATATTAGCCATCAAGCTTAATTAATAAGCTTTCATAAGGTAAAAGTCAAAAAGAACTTACCCCTGTAGAAATTAGCCAGAGAAAAATAATTTGCCCGCGCTTTCGAGAAAAGCAAAACAATTCAATTGATTTTTACCTTATGAAAGCTTATTAATTAAGCTTGATGGCTAATATTTTGTTGCTCTTATTAGCATTTTTAATGTTTTTTCCTTTTTCTTTTGACGATTGTGCTTGTGGATTTGCTCCTGGTTGCTTTTTTTGGGGAGGTCGGGCTATGAGAAGTTTTGTCTTGGCCTAAAGGCCTGCTTCTACAGAAAATTCCCTAAATATCCCTTTGAATTCATTTCGAATAGTTTCTAGCCCTTTAAAAAGTGAACTAGAATGGATTCCTTGTTTTTGTTGTATGCTTTTCGTTTACTTCAAATTACTATTGGATTGCTTGTATTCCTTTTTAAATTGTGGCTTTATTGGTATATCTGTCTATTGTTCTCTGTTTTTTGTTATGCTGCTGCAATGGCGCGCATCTTAAACATTGTCGTAATTTTTCTAACTTCATTTCTTTTTTCAATTAAATTCTTTTATTCATTTTAATTTTTGTATAATATTAAAAAAATTTTTCTTGTCCAGTTTTAATTCTGCTTTCTTTTTAAATAATAATTTTATAAAAAAATTTTTTAAATCATTGATTGTTTGCATACTTAATGCTTTATACTTGTTTTGTACTTCCTTTTCTTCTCCTTTTGTCTATGGCATTTCACACAATGAATTTTTTAGCGACTGGAAAAATGTGCTCAACGCGCAGTGCTCGGTGTCTTTCTACTCTGGGGGATAGATTTACATCGTCAGACAATTACCCCATGTTTTGCAAAGATTTTGCTCATGATCTCTGTGACAGGAAATTTTCTTACTTACCGTCTTCTAGGGGCCAAAACATAGAGATTTTTTTCAAAAAATGTTCTAATAGGCGATGTCTTACTTGCCCTAAGCTTGATATTGATCAAGTTCGCAATGATGATACTTTGATTCCTGGTTGCAAAATCGACAACTGTATTTATCTTTTGAAATGTACCATTTGTGATATGAAATATGTGGGTCAGACTAGCAATACTATTAATATTAGAATTAACCAACACAGACATGATATGACAAAAATATTTGTCACATTCTTCTTTTAATGCCGAATTTGAGCACTTTAAGCGTCATTTTTTTGATAATATTTCTATTAAAATTTTGGATATCGTTCCTGATAAAAACAATCGCCTTTCCAAAGAAAACCTTTTTATACTCCAATACAAAACAATTATTCCGTACGGTCTTAATGACCTTTTTAATAGCACGCAGATTTCTCCAGACAATTCCTGTACATTTAAGCTTTTTCATAATACACATCATAAGACTTCTAGAGGTTGCAGAGGAAAAAGGATTAAGAAAAGACCTTCTAAATCAGTTTCTGACCTTTTTAGTGAACTTGAGGCATTAGAACTTTCTTTTGCAAACTCTTATCTGTGGGCTCCTGTCAAGGATTTTGTTTTCTCTTTAAGATCTACCTCGCTTCTTGATTTATTTTCAAACTTTGGTTCATTTAAGTCCAATAACTTACATTTCAAAACTCTAATTTTAGATCTTTTGAAACAGCGATTGTCAAAAATTCCTACAAAAGATCCTACTAAAAAGTTGCATTTCATTTTTAATTTCCAGCATCCTACTTTTGACAAGATTCCTTTCTCTTCCATTTTCAATTATGCACAGCAATTTTTTCCCATTAAAAACATTAGTTTACAAAAAACTTTTAAATATAACATTCCTTTTGGCAGAAAAATCTTCAATTACAATAATGCCTCTTCTGACATTGTAAATCTTAAAAAAACAGCTAATTGTTTTTTTGATAAAGACTCCTTTTCTCAATTTATTGACAAAGATTCTGGCTATATTGTTACTGGTAATCTAGACATTGTAGAGAATACAGATCTTAAAAGTATCATGTTAAAAGGTCCGAAATTCAGACCGATTTTTCGTGTTTCTCTTCCTTCCATACTGCATAAATTACTGAATAATATTGATGATTTTTGTTTAAAAACTTCTAATGCTTTTTCTATCCCCATTGAATTTTTCATTGAGTGGAAATGGAATCTTTATTACCTTTTGAAAAAGTCTTTCTCTTTCCATTATAATAATTCCGAATGTTTTGATTCTTTTAGCTTTTCTAATATTAAAATTGCTATTGAAGACTTAAAAAGTAAATTCATCATCACTCCTATCGACAAAGCTTCCAATAACTATGCTTTTATATGCAAACAGCATTACTATAATCTTCTGGATAAGGAACTTCAAAATTCAGCAACATACAAAAAGTCCAACTTTAATATGAGTACAATATCCAAAAAAATTCTTGCTTTCTATAAATTCTTCAAAATTAAGAAATTTAATTTTTGCTTTCCTTATATTACTATTAATCCAAAATTTCATAAAAGTACTATTTCTTATCGTTTCATCACTTGTGGAACTTCTTCATACATGAAGCAACCTGGTTACATTTTCTTTAATCTGTTAAAAAAATTACTGAATGTCATTTGTTCAGAAGGTTTCACTTGGATTATTAACAATAATAAACCGGTTATTGATTTCATTCACAATAATAAGAACAGTATTTCTTCTATTGAGACTTTTGACTTCAAAGATCTTTTTACAAGCATTCCTTTAGCCACTCTTCGAGAGGTGCTTAACTCATACTTTTTTGATTACAAAAATATTCTCAATATTTCTTTTGAGTATTGGGATAATTGATGTAATTTTTGCATATTTAATAATTTTATTTACAATGGGGAAAGTATTTTTCTCCAATCACATGGCATTCCTGAAGGATCTTCATTTTCTTCTATTACAGCTAACCTCTTCCTCCATTATTTTGAGAAGAATTATTTACTTCTTCATCCTCAGGCTTTCAGATTCGTAGTTGATCTTACTGTTTTTAATCATGGATCATTTAATATTACGTGGCAAAATATTTATCCTTCAGCCTTGCTTCTTAAACAAACAAACTGTAATCAGTTTGAAGCGAATTTTTTAGATCTGGATATTTAACTTGTTGATAATAACTTTTGTATCGATATTTTTGACAAAAGAATGGATTTTAATTTTTGTGTCAACCGACTTTCATATTGGTTTTCTAATATTTCTATTAAGATTTATAGAAACACTATTCTCTCTCAATTTTCTCGCATTAGATCTATTTGTTCGAACGAAATTTCAAAATCTAGACAATTAAAGCTTTTGTATGATCAACTTTTAAATAATGGTATTCCCGAAAACTTTGTGCGACGATATCTCAAGCAGTGATTACGGAGCTGCTGACAAAGCCTCTTTCTCCTTATCTTCCTTTTCCTCTGTTTGGCAACAGCAATAACTGGTTTGGCGTTCATTCTCCTCGTGGTCCTCACGGACAAGCTAGCTTTTTCCTGGCCATGGTAAGCGTATTTCGCTTTTATTTTATTATTTTTTATGTATACGGCTGTTTTAGTTATTTTATTCTAGGTCTTTTGTATTCGGATTTTTTGTATTTGTATTCGGATTTTTTGTATTTGTATTCGGATTTTTTGTATTTGTATTCGGATTTTTTGTTTTTGATTCTTTTTAAATCTTCTTAAATGTATTTATCTTTTATTCAAGAATTCTTCCATTTTTATTTGTCTTGTGCTTTTAGAGGGGATAGCGGCAATTTTTAACGGATTTCGTTTGTAGTTAGCAGAAAAAAGCGCAAATTAATATCATGAGCGAGCTTCTCTCCCTGACGAGCGGCTCGCTATGATATTTTTCAATTTTATTTTGGTTTTTGTCTATTTTTGCCATTGTGTCTTGACTGTTTTTGAGTTTTTGTCTTGTGTTTCTAAGTTTGTTTTGATATATATATATATAGTTAAATAGTTGCAAACAATTAAAACTCAAATAACATTTTCAGTATATACACCTATTAAACCAATAATTAAAATTAAATATAAAATAATATTACACTATTAATAATCATACATGAAATACAGAAAGATAATTTGATTATAAACTATTACTATGAAAAAGACAACCAAGAATTAGAATTCCAACAATCAAATGCCAATCGATCTTAGGAATCGATTATGTCGCATTAAATTCGAATTTTAAAGGCGCCAACCTTCTGCGAAAGCCAGTTGTTGGAAAAAGCAAAAAGTATAGGAGTAAATCTCCAAAATATTTCAAGATAAGAACGAGAAAATATAACTAAATGCTTACCAATTCAAAGTCTTAGCAATTATAAGGCCAAGAGCAATATACGAAATACAGTTCCGCATTTCTAGTGAAAATATTATAACTAAATTAGGTTATATATACTATACTGAAACATCATTAATATATATATATGTCTAAGAATTTTTTTTCACTCAATGAATCCTTCAAATTGAATACACGAATATAAAAGCTAAATAACGAAATGATACAATGGGTCTTTCATTGTTTTAATCGCTCTTAATGAGCGAAACTGAACCCAATTGTTATAAAACTTCAGATTCACTTCATATAAAATCTTAATTAAAACTCTGGAACGACTCCAAATTTAATGAAGCAGAAAGATAATGATAACAATACTTCTTCAACCGTTAATATTCTTCTATAATTAAAGAAATACCTTATTTCAATAGATAATAAAAAATGCTGCAGAATTTAATGTTAATCAAGTCAATTAAATTATTTTCAGATTATTATTATTATTATTAAATTTTAATTTATCTGGCATTTAGAAATGAAAAATGATGTAACTCGAGATAAAAAAAAATATTATACTATAATGACTTTTCTATTTAGTGTATTTTGCTCTAAAGCAAAGGAATGCCTAAATCCCTTTTACTTCTTTCGTATTGAGTGTTAGCTCGAATACACTGGAAGATTTCTAAACTTAAATAATGTTACCTTTATAGGCTTTTCATTTATCAAAAAATTTAAAAATTACGATTTCTATGTGTATGTATATTAGGGTGGTCTTATTATAATGGCGAATAATTTATTTAACATTTTTTAAGTGCACACCCTCTAATTTTTCCCCTCTTTTCCATAATGTGTAAGTATACCAAATATTTCTTCAATATACAAAGGTTAACCCGTGCTGCATCGAGCTTCATTAACCCAGAGCGAACAGGTACGACGTATAAAGTGCACCAGTGGGTATGTACCATAAGCTGAATAAAGACTATCGAAGACTATTATGTGTATATATATATAACACATAAAAAATAACAAAACTATTTCAGAAAACGCAAAGATTTTATGGAAAAGTCTTAAATGGAATCGGGTTTCGAGCCTGGAGCCCTGCGGCCTCAAAGCAGAGACATTTGCCACTAGGCCAACGCGGCACCTAAGTAGTAAAGGCAGTAAGATTTCAGTCATTTTGTAATTATGTAGTTATAAGAGATATAAGTTTAATGACTTGCCGCAAAGAAAGAATTAAACAAGAAAAGAAAAAATCTTATTTTTATTTAAAAGTACATACACCTTTTCAATATAGAAACTATTTTAAAATAAGTAGTTATTAAATAATAAAATAAAATACCTAATTAAAATTTTTATAATAATGAATATTAAATGAAACAATATATTTAAAAGAAACTAACAATAACTAAAGTAAATAGAAAGCACATGTAAATAACTCAAGAAGATATTGAATGTTAAAAGTCTTATAGGCCGTAAGAAACAACAACATTATGCTTAAAATTGGTTGCTTGATATAAAAGCCGAGCTTGCAACGATGAGTGATAGGAAGTAGATTTAATGTATAAATTTTCATTTCTCCCCTTCAAATACGTCTCTTTTGTGTATTCTAAATATCTTCAGCTTAGTCCATTAACTCTCTGCGTATTCTATATATTTCTCAATAAATTTTAACAATATGTAAAGAAGGAGAAAGAGAAGTACATCTTTGTAATAGAAGCGAGACATACTTCATTAAATTTAAGTCTTTTATTAAAGATTTCGATATACGATTATAGAATCTGAGAAAAAATTTGTATTGGTTATCTTATATGACGAGGATTTGCCGCAGGTTCTCAAATCATGCGAGGGTATGCTGTGATAATGAAAATTAGAAACACAAATAGCCGGAAAAAGTATTAAAAATGCATAATGAGAATCAAATTTGTGATTAAACAGAATTAAAAACTTGGATCTAATTATTTCATTTATTATAATCTTTCATTTATTTTATTTAAAATGAAAAATCAGGTTTTTTTCAAATTAAGACAGTGATGTGCGAGTTTCAGTGAGCTTGGAGAAAGCCATTGGTTCATTTCTTCACGTGTCTAAATATAGACTAATCATCTCCTTTCATCAAAACTTTTTCCTTCAAGCTCCATGTTTTTTAGTTAATGCCATTGAGTTTGCCCAAAGTCAAATTGATTCATTTCTAAAAACACTCAACTCATTTCTCGAAATTATTACAACTCAATTTTCGAAATTATTCACTTTTCCAATACATAAATTTAAAAAGCATTTATAGAAGAGAATTAGGAATGGAATTTGTCAAGTTTTGCCATTTGAAAATACAGGGTGTTCTGTTAATGGACCGACAAACTCAGAGGGTTGTTAGTAGACATCAAGAAGAACAAAAATTGCAATGGAACATGGTGTCGCAAACCACGTTGAGAGGGTGAAAATCGCGAAAAACACATGCAGGTTTCGACGTCACGTTGGAACGACAAAAAGTGCATTAATAACTACAAAAAGATTTATTTGATTAATTATTACAAGAGTTCTTGGAAGTAGTGGTTGCTGACGTCATTGCACAGTCTACAACCCCGTAAAAACGATCCAAGGACGCGCTGGAAGATACCTGGTATGCTTTTTATGTCTGCCGCAGCGATAACAATCCGCGCAATTAGATCCTCCGGTGTGTCCACAGGCGTTGCATAAACGAGTGATTTAAGGTGACCTATTTGAAAAAGTCATGTGGATTAAGATCCGAAGAACGTGGAGGCCAAGCAACGGGTCCCGCTCATCCAATCCACCTCTTTGGGTATGTAACATCGAGGTGATTACTCACCTCGCGGGAAAAATGTGCAGGGGCTCATCATGCATGAACCACAAGCCTCGCTGCACTGCGGCCGGCACACTTTGCAGCAATTCCGGGAGGACGTTTTGCAGGAAAGCAAGGTACGTTGCTCCATTCAGGCGTTCGTGCAGAAGTTACGGCCCCAAAAGATAATCACCAAGAATTCCTGCCCACACGTTGACACTAAACCTCTGTTGAGATTTCCACGGTACATTGGCATGGGGATTATAAATCTCCCTCATGTGTGTTGACAATGCTTTCTCGAGGCATGCATGCGTTTTTCGCGATTTTTACCCTTTCGTGGTTTGCGAAACCATGTTCCATTGCAATTTTTGTTCCTCTTGATGCCTACTAACAACCCTCTGAGTTTGTCGGTCCATTAACAGAACACGCTGCATATTTTCACTCTGGAGAACAGAGTGCTAAACGTAAATTAGTTTCATTTCATTGGGAATCCACTTTAGATGTAACATGAGAAACGATACATTTCTATTCTTTTCGTGTTAAAAGGAACGTTTAATAATAATGCTAATAAGAATATTCAATTTTGCTGTGCGTTATCACTACTTCCTTCTGTACTAAAGGAAAATCACACAAAATGTTTCATTTTTTAAATATCATTTTATAAAATCATGTATACACATTAAAATGAACTCATAAGTTGAATTAAGCCTAATTTGTTCATATATATCATGGTTATTGCTTCACGTTCAGCGAAATATATAACAATAATATTTTTTTGAAAATGCGTCATCACTTAACAACTTAATGTTTATAAAATTACTCAAAAATGTTTATAATCTAATAGATAGATGCGTTATTAATCATTATCTCATTATCATATAAAATTATGATAATGAGAAATATGTTATTTAGAAAAGAATACTCTTCAAAACATAATAACAATATCGGAAACAAATACTAAACGAAGGTGCATTTCCTCTGTATCCAACGCGTTCTCTCCTTTAAACCCGATTCCGTAGGCTATTTTTTTTCTCTGTAAAAAGCCTGAAAAAATGCAAACAAAATGGTAAGTGACTACCTCTAAATGATAATAAAAAATGTTCTTATTTTTTTCCCAGTCTCGTTCCGACTGCGAGATGCTTCATTATCCACATCTCTAAGTATGAAAATAATTCCTTTGAAGGAAGGCAGAAAAATGTAGTTTTTATTCTTGCTCCAACCTAATGATCACCAACATAAACAGTTTAATTAATCGCTTGATAATAGCCGTTTCAAACTTTTAAAGATGGTAGAAAAAGGGCGTTTTAAGATGATGTATGCCTAATGTGATCATACATCCCGTTTTGAAGGGACAGTCCCGTTTTTTGGTAGCATGTCCCTTTGTCCCCAAGCACAGCTTTGGGACTCCCAAATGTCCCGTTTTCAGAAAGAGAGCAACCCATGATAACAATTTCATACAAGAAGAGGTCAAAAATAAAAAAATCCAACGGTAATGTTTAGTAGTCCGGCGATGACGAAGCAAGCGCTATATTTGCCACATATATGTAAGTTGGTCAGAAGCTTGCTATCTCGCACTGAGTTCTAACGACATCGACATGACACCGCATGAAGTGACAGAATGAAACACTGGGAATATTTTAAGCGAAAATCGTTGGGTGGAACTGTTCAATTTAAATCATACGAACTTTCGTATAATTATTCAATATATGTTCTACCGGAAATACAGCCCCCGACCTGCCAAAGCACACGGGTTTTCACTGAATGACAGTCGTGCGACAGCGACGAGTACTGAGGTCGGGTCCTAATGGCCAACACAGCCCCACGGCCCAACCCCTCCCGTAGGAGGTACGTACTATCACTAGAGGAGGGCTGTCGCCCCCCCTCCCCAATTCATATGCCCCGAGGCGGGCGAGTTCCTTCATATACAAACCTGAGCAACTCATCCACACTTAGTGGTGCCCACTTCTATCGGGGGGCAATATATATTCTATGTCTGCCCGGCACTAATGCACCCGTGAAAAAGGTCTTTTTTCTTATCAATAAGTTAAGGACGAGTTAAAAACACAGTTACAAGTCGCAATTTATAAAGCAACCTTAATTACTAAAGTTAATTTTAAGAAATCTTGAGCCAAGAATTTCGTTCTCTTTTTTTTTTTTAATCTACACCAAATATACTGAAGCAAAAAAAAAGTGTTCTTCAGAAAAATGCAAGATCACATGAATTATTTATTTTCACGTTTTTATTCCTGATATTTTCATTAATAAATAACTGAAGAAATATGTGATAATATTAAATAAAAATTTAAAAATATCCCGTTTTGAGGGAAAAATAAATTTTTACTTTATATATGCCAAGTTTATTTGTATTTGCTCTCAATCCTCTTTGTCAGGCATTTTTTCTGAAAACCTCTTTGCTTTGCTTACATTTTTCAAGAATTTTTTTAAAATTTCATTTTCTTAGAATTCGAGAAAAAAGTTTTATGAAATGCACTCATAAAATGAAACCCAAATTAGCGTTAATGAAAAAAAAATCTTCAAAACCTAATAAGATCGAAAACAGATTTCAAACAAGAGTATTTTACTACGTATCTAATGCATCGTTTCCTTTGAACCCAGTTCCTTGGCTTATTTCTGTTTTGTAAAAACCTAGAAAAATATAAGCACGATACTGAGTAGATGCCGCTAAACACTGGCAAAAAAATCTTAATTTTTAGCGGTCTTGTACTACAAGATGTTTCCTTATCCATTACCTACATCCCTCTATGTATAAAAATTATTCCTCTGAAGAAAAGCGCCATATTTTTTCTTGTCCCAAATCTATGTGCACCCACATAAAC
The DNA here is from genome assembly GCA_013235015.1 of Araneus ventricosus. NCBI lineage: Eukaryota > Metazoa > Arthropoda > Arachnida > Araneae > Araneidae > Araneus > Araneus ventricosus. Next base: position 769,311 of record BGPR01000158.1, on the reverse strand, counting down.
TGATTCTTTAAACATTGTATGTTCGGTATTTAAAGGGTTTCAAAGAGGTTGTGAAAGAATGACTGAAGAAGATGCAAACTGAATTTGCATTTTCACTCGCACTGCTTTTTCCTCACTGCTATCAACTTTTCTTCTTTGATGTAAGCTAGTAAATGAAAGTTAAATGTGCCGTTTTGTTTACTCACCGCTTAATTCAAAAGTCATTTTGAGGTCACAGGTTTAATTTTGTATAAAATAATCGCTTACCACTCGATGGAATAAATTAAATGGAAAAGTTCAGCTGTTCGTAATATGTGCGATAGAAAGCGTCACATAAAGAACTTGAACCTCTATTTTTAGAAACTAGTGGTTAACAGGAAATCTAATCAATTACTTCGATTCGGTGTTTTTAGTAAAAGACCCAACCATTTACTGTAACTAATTTTTCATTTGCCTTGAAACTTGATGTTTAAACATCATTGCGATGCAAGAAAGACAAGTTTTACATTCAGTGTGGTTTAGAATCGGTGGTAATGAAAATTAATACTTGACTTCTTTTTTTTAAACTGGGGGCCTTTATATAGTTTCGCAATGCCTTAACACATATTAAGGATTTTGATCGCAAATTGAAATAATATGACCGATATGTATATATCTTTCAAAATTAAGCCTAACTTAACGAATGATATCTATAAGTAATTATGTTCCTAAATCGCTTAAGTCATCCCAATTACTGTAAATGGCTCAAAAACAGAACCTTACCGTTTGTGACTTCACACCGAACAGTTTTGCCTTACAGCAATTAAGGTATTATATTAACCATTCTGATGACACTATATTAAAAACGATGATGGCATAATTGAAGCATGCGACACGTATTTGCAATTATTTTCATATATTGCTGGTTTACCGAATGAAGAAGTCGTAAAATTGCATGCGTTCTGAAATCATTCATCTGTACAAGAAGTATGAATGCATCAAAAAAACATATAGCATTTCATTCTCTTAATATTATAATAATTACTAAAACTTACACTTTAATATGTTGCGTGCGAGTGATGGTAAAGAAAATGTTAACTTTTCGCCTCTTGCTTCTGCGTATTTTTTAACGATCTTCATCACTGATAAACAAAATATCCGACACAAAAACATTAATATTAGGCTACAGATCTTCGTTCCTAATTAATTCATGAAAAAACTCTTTTCTCTTAAATCAATCAAAACTAAATATGAGACAATTTTGCCAAGAAAATTAATATATACTATTTACGTTAAAGGAAATTTTATTAATTTTATTTCAGGAATAAGGTCTCCAAAATATACAATTGATGGATTTTTAAGTTTCATTTCTGATAGCCAATAAACTGATCTAAGACATTAAAATTCACCTCCACAAAATGTAACAGTAACGCACCCGCTAATGATGGATAAGTTCAGTCTCCCATGCCTAGGTTTTTTATACATATACTATCAATAATAAATGAATTTCCGTTTTATTACCTATCGGTCGCAAATCGATTCAAAACTCACATCTCAAATTAAAATTGTTGTCCAGAAATTCACTGCCTAAAGCTATGTAACACAAAAGTTACGTTGTTGTCCTGAATGCTTTTTCTGATTTTATTAATCGTACACAATCTTAATAGAAAATAATTTATTACAGATTAAAGATATCCCATTCATATTTATAATATTTTATTACAAATTCATTTTAGATTTATTATTTTTACAGCTTCAAATATAGTTGTTTATTGAAATTATTCAGAAACAGCCTTAACCCTTTATAAGGCCGCGGTAAGTATACTTACCATCAAATTTATTAATTTTCAAATGCATTTTTTAAGGTTGTCATAAGTTCTCGCAATTTGTTTCGATGAAACAAAAACCGAAATATTCCAATTTCTTTTCTCAAACCATAAGGAAGTGTCTGGACTTGATAATTAATTATTAATTAGTAAAATTATTTAACAAAAAATTAATGTTCATGGAATAAGCTAAATTAATTTATTTTCTTAAATGAATCTTAATCCCAAAGCCATTTTACTATAACACTACTAGAAAAAAATGGTCCTTTAAAGGGATAAGTGGCCACATATACATGCATACATGTAAGATCTTGAAGAACTTTGATTATGCTAACATTATCTGATAGAATACCAATAACTACACATCACGCATTTTTACGCCGTCAGCAATACTCTCGTAATTGATGTAGCAGAGCAACATGTCATACTTTCAGGAAAAAAGTAAAAATTAGTCACGAACCAGATAAAATAGCTCGTTATATCAGAAAACTTGAGAAACTCATATGCATCATCATATACAAAATGTTATAACCTCACTATCCAGAGAATACTAATGTATAATTTATTATTTAATCTTTCTTCCTGAAATTATAGCCAGTGGGACTTCTAACAGGTAGAAAATTGCTTATTTCGCAGTTGAAGGAAAGAATGTGAACGATAGCAGCATTATCCAGATGGCCCAATGAAGAAAAGCAGAAACGGCGATAAATGGCATGCCTGTAGCTGAAAATATTATATATTTCCAGGTCATTAAATGATATAGCTCAAGTGAACCGTAGTACTAAAACATAACATTTTATTCAAGTACTATATAAAATAAATTTCTAGAGTATTCATTATACCTTCCTTTACAGAATGTATCTCTATTCTTTAAATAAGAAATGTACAAGTTTGACAAAACTAACACATTTCGTCTCAAAATTCTCTATTTGAAAAACAGAAAAACGGTTATTTTTATATTAATACTCAAAATTGCAATATCTAAATCTACAGCTTAAATACAAGACAGTTGGAAATAAAACCTTTCCAATAAAAACTATGTCACCGTTTCAGAAAAGCTCTATCAAAAGTTGCTTACAAGGCTGATAATGACAGAGAAAAGCAAAAAAGAAAGTAAAAAGTACAGTTCATAAATTTCATTTGATTTGAAATTGAATCAAGGTTGCTGATACAACAACTTGATATTAAAATAAGAACCTGAAATGTACTCTTTTTAATGCCATCGTTACTGAAATAATGCATACTCTTCCTTCGTTTCTCTTTATTCGTTTTCTTAAAAAATCATCACTTCGACTTCAGCATAGCATTTTTTAGGAATTCATTTAAGATTTACTGGTAAAAAATTCCAAGACAAAGCTATCAGAAAAAAAAGAAGCTAATAAATGATTGGTGTTGCTTATGCTTAGAAAATGCTAACAATGCAATCAAAATCATATAGAATAACCTAATTCTAAGAAAATGAATTATTTAAATTCGTATTAGCAATTGATGAATCTTACAAATAAAGAAAATATTTTTTCGGGGGGGGGGGGTTCTAACTCGAATTTTAAGATGTAACAAAGGGAAAGTAACTTTTAAAGTAAATAAATGTTTAATGTAAACTTGCAAAATGTTATTCAAATATCACATATAAACTTCTAACTATATTCAATGTCTAAATTTCTGGCCACAATAACGTTTTCAAGTTTTCAGCGATAAAAATTTTCCCTGTTCTAAATCAACGTTTTAGTTTGTTTACTACTTCTAGTACCTAAACCATAGATTATTAAAGTATTGTTTAGATGTGACAGTATTATTAAAGACTAACAAACTTATTCTATATAATTATTGCTCCAGTTTTTAATTAAAGTTAAGTTATAAGCGAAGATGTGCAATTTATTGCAATAGAATTAAACTACAAGGTGATTTAGAAACTAAGACATCATTGCCTACTTGAATTACCATTATGCTGCAGAACTTTTAATTTAATTCAGTCACCAAACAAGTTTCATAGTTGCGTCGCAGACCTACCTGTGCTGAACTTAACAATATAAAATCTGAATACAAGATGTTTCGTGTTCTAATGAACGCTCCAGAAAAAACATTACTAAATAAGCATTTACAATTATTAGTTTATCTATATTAACATCCCTTTTCGAAGCAACAAGATGGCTATTTTGGGACGGACCTCGAAATTTTGAATCGCGATCGGATGATGAGGACGATAACTGAGCTGACACCCTCCCTCTCCAAATTTCCGCACCACACCAGCGAAAAAATATTTGGTCACTACGCTTGATTGAGGGTGCGACGGGCCCCATACACGGGGGTCTTCAGTGGAATCTGTTTTAGGGCCTGGAACCCACCGGCCACAAAGCCATGACCTTACCACTAAGCCACTGCGGCCTCACATTTATAATGAATGTATACCGAAAGATACCTTGTCTGCAACGTGTCTTAGATATTGGAAGTGAAAGGAGGTGAAAGCTGGAGAAAAATGTCGATGTGTTGCAAAACCTTAAGCGAAGTTTTTCATCATCCGTTTATAAATTTGAATATGGGCCGTAAACAAAGCAACAACCACTGGCAAAAGGAAGTCATAGTGCTTGGACTCCAAAACGGCAACAGAATTTCAGACATTCTGGCTTAATAAGGCTTAATAGTCTCTACCGGAAATACAGTACACAGGTAACAGCGTTTATTCGGTACAAACAGGATATTTTAAAATAAACTGTTAAAATCAAGAAAAAAAATACTCAAAATATTATCAATATTTGTCCACGGAAATACAGAGCTCATATTGTCATAAATATTTAAACGCTTCGAACTATCCCAGTGAAGATATCTCGGAAAAATTTGGAAAAGACTTCAGTTCTGTCTGAAAGCCAATTCTGTCAGTCATCTAATTTTCTTAGCATTAGTCGCTGAAGAGAAAAAATTTGTTTACAAAAATGCAGAAAATGTTTCTCGACCATTAAAATATTTATCTATATAAAGTTTATTTTAGATATCATTTACATAATGCCTCTGGAAAGTGAAATAACTTTTATTTCAAAGTGAATTGTAAATATTATCGTTAATTTAAAAATACATATATTAAGATAGATGAACTGTAAAGAGGTTTAAACAAACTAACACCGAAAAATCAAATTTTACCCAGAGTACCTTAGGATTTTAGGCAAAATGATCAAATTTAACTTTTTTGACTCGGGACAATTTTTATCGAATTCACATTTCAATATTGCTTATTCTTAAAATAATGAAATTTTTTAAATCTCTTTAGTATCTTTATGCTGATTGATATTTTTCCTTTAATCTATACTCATCCGATAAATGTTTATATAAATAAATATATATATTAAAGTATACTATCTATGTATAGAGGATTATATATTTATTGAATTATTTCCTCGTAAATCTCTACTAATAATAAAAGAGAAAGCCTCTGTGTGTGTCTGTGTGCCTGTTGGAGCTCTACAGAATAGACCGTTGAACCTAGAGCTACCACAATTGGTACATGTATACTTTGGAGGGTGGGAATGACCACATAGGAGCCATTTCTTTTCAATTTTTAATTATTCAAAATTAAGCCAAATTTCGACGTATTTTGCCTTTTTTCCGTCAATAACTTCCGAAAGAATTATCGCATGAAAATAATTTTTATACTAATTTAAAGTGCAAACAATTATCTTTCCAATGATGTTAGTATGAGTAGTTACGGTAATGGAATTTTACAAGGTTTTTAATTGTCATTAACTGCGGTCAAGGTCGTTCAAGTTTCTCTTTTCGCCCGAACGGGGGAGACCGAAGGTAGGGAGGAAGAACGGGCAGCAAACAGGTCATAGACGGTTCGAAGAGGGGAAATTTCGTAGCTCACTTCTTTTTTTCAGATCATTTTCGGTTTTTATGAAACTTTTAATGTATTATGGATAGCAAATTTTGACATTTAAAAAATCAAATTTTAATGCATTTTAAATGTATTTGGTGCGTAAAACACTTTCTGAGAGGTTTTATCAAATTTTTAGTATTGATTCTAATTATCTGCCGAATCCATATTTCAAAAAACTCAGAAAACATAAATAGAACGGAACAGAATATGGAACATTACATTAAAAAAAACATTAAAATAGTTTTTTGCTCAGATAAATGTTTCCTGATATCACACGTAATTATATTTCAAATAATCTCTAATATCTACTTGAGTTACAGGATTATTGCTCTTTTATTTCAAATAATACCTTATTTTATTTTTATTGAAATATCAGAATTGAAATTACATTAGTTGTAACATATTTACTTAAAATTAAAATGCATTTCAAATTACTTCAAAAATGTTCCAAGAAATTCAAAGCAATATTTGAAAAAAGTGACAGCGGATAATTGCATTCAATTAAATTCTGTCAAAATTAGATTTCATTTAGCTACTGACAAACTTTGAACTTTGACTTGATGTAACTGAACATGATCTAATTTTGAATTTAATTTTTGATTTTGGAGCTATTTCATTTAAAAAGCAACTAAAAATTCAAGATTTTAAACATTTCACTTGGTTTATAGTAGTCATTTGTTGAAATCTTCAGTTTTATCAATCATCTTTCAAGGCCAACATTTTATGATCAAAAACTTCAATTGGGAACTAATTCATCGGATAGCTTTAGTTCTAAATTATTATTGTAAATTATAAAAATATTAACTAATTAAAACAACTTGCTAATTTCAAATTTTACTGATATAACTGAATCATTTTAGTTAATAAGTAAGGCGAAACAACTGGTCGCCATAGGCCGCTAGTAAATAAATAAAAAGAAAATGTCAGATGTAAACTTTTTAGGGAATAATTTAGGCATAATTCATAAGAGTCAAATTTCGTAACTTAAAATTTAAATAATATGGAAATGTTCATTCGAATAAATCAAATTTTCTTCTATAAAAACATTTATCCAAAGTTTTCTACTCTCTGTGTCTTTTACTGAATTTGATTTTCTTCACAAAAATAAATAAATAAATCTGTAAAAAGTTTTTGCGATTATCTTATTGCTAAAGCAAAGAAATTATAGCAGCTGTCTGGGAGAGAAATAGAAAATACCAGTTAAGATATTTGAAACGGCTATGATGCGTTCAATAATTTTTCTCTTATATCATCGAAAGCAAAATATATTCAGACTATTGAAATTATGATCTTTTGTTGGAAAATTATTTTCGAAAACAATTTATTCAGTGAAATTACTTTCAGTAAGGTTCTTTTTTGGGATCTTATATAAAGAGAGTGAACGACAGTCTGCCTTAAGTAAGTTTTTATTCTTGATTAAGCACATAATTTAACCTTTTGAGGGGGGCCCACGAATAACGTACGGTTCGATCTCGCCGACGTTTCAAAACTCGCGTGGTTGCTCAGGGTCGGCGCACTTTTTCTATTTAAGCCTAATTGCACTAAAGCTGGTGTTATGCCGACTTGACAGTTAGTAGCTAAACGCCACAAGAGCCGGCAAGTATTTGTGACAGTAGGGAGAGAATGTGCCAAGCAGCTGGCACGCCCTCGTGACAATCCTCCTCAAAGGGCTAACTATAGCTCCAAATATGATTTCTGGACAAACGCATTATTACGATGGCCTGGACTCAGATGTACAGTTGGTGTTTTCATTCCGATTAAAGTTAATATCCGCCGGTGATAGTAAGCCTGATCTGCCAGCCTATCCTCTGCCATAAATTCCCATCCCATCCTCAGCCATGCTAAAATTCTGCATGCACGGGATTGAGAAAAGTCTCTGTTTTAGTCCTCAGTGTCTATCATCGATCGGAAGTTCTGTTGCACATCTAACCGCAGCGTAGTCCCGATGTCTATATTTCTATGTAATACCCAGTCCTGCCTCTTCAGAACTCCCAACTAATCCCTCTCGAACTCAAGCATTGTTCGTCTCAGTTGCGTTGTTGCAAATTTTGCTGGTCGGAGCAAACATTTAAAATGCCTCTCTTCCTTTACAAGCTACATGGGGCACATAAACTTCAAAATAAAAATAAATTCCAGGAAAAATCCATTTTATCAATATTGTAATTAGCCGTTTGCTGACCTGAATCTCTGCAGGTAGGTTGCGAACCACAACGAGTAGGTCTGCTACTAGTCTCTTTCGTATATCTTCAATATACCGACAAATGGCGAAAAATACGAGTTAATTACACTAGTTATTTTTCATGTACACAATGATTCTTAGTTGTAAAATTGTTTTCCTGGGTGTCTGATCTTGTCACCTCTTTGGAAGTGCCGCCTGAGGCGGACCGCCTTGGATCCTCCTTTAGCTTCGCTACTGATTCATCTGGTCACAATTAGTATTTCTTACCATGTTTCTCCACTGCACTTCGGCTTCTAGGAAGTTTAGCCTCAGAATAAAAAGAGGAAAACCCTCCAATTATAACTCAAACAACAATGAACCACCCATTTTACCTCAAATAACGATTGTGGAAGTTCGCATATGGGAGTCATCTTGCGTAAGCTTATTAGCATCACATGTACCTCGATCGCCAAATCTATCCATCATTAATTCCACATTCATCATTAATCAAACATCGCATTAATCGCATGAAATCATTCCTCCTCCTCCAACTCCTTACATTCAGCTTCTTTGTATTTTTGGCACTCATATCAAGCATGGGCACGTGTCTTAAAATTATTACCTTTTCTTCAACAATAGTACTTTCTTCCATAATCGTCACTTCCTGGAACAGACAAAACAACGCAAATACCTTACAATCATCATTCGTTGTTCATTATGAAATCAATATAAATAAACAAAATCGCATAACTCTGTATATATACAAGAGCATATGAATTTTGTGACTCCTATATCTCTTAATCTTCATAAAGTTTACACCTTTGGCTGCTATATCCGTAGAATTTATACCTTTAGAAGTCTCTTTACAGATCTCGACTCACGCAAGTAGCGAATTAAAATAATTCTAACTTCTTTAAATGGATATTTCTCGTTTATTCAGAAGATTCTTTGAGTCGAATTCCTCAAATAATTCACATGGAATTCCCTTTTAATATGCTAATTAAAAAAGTAAAAATGCTATTCATTCCTTCAAATAAATCCTCAGTTGTTGAACTTGGGAACATTTTATACTAATTCTGCAGCTATAAAGCTTTCTAAAGTAATAAGAATTTGATAATAATGTTCGAAATAGAATAGCAATTTTTCACTAATAAATTGTTTTAAAATTACTAATTTTCTGGATATTTTTTTCTTTCTCGATAGTAAAGAATTTAATTTGTATAGTTTCCAGTTTTGAATTTAGATATAATATTCACATACCACATGCACTTCTGACTCTATTTACTAATTTATGTAACGTTAATATTTATTGAAGAACACAAGCTTTAATCGAAAAATTTCAAAATGTTTCCGTCTAATACATGACTGATTTTCAGAATTTTTTAAAAATTTATTACTGAAAAAAATTTCTCACGAGCATAATGCATTTATGTGTGTTGAAATGTATGCCACAGAAATCGAAAATAATTAAAATAATTAAAAGCCATGCTAATTAAATAATTAGTATGGCTTTAAGATCCCAGTATTATAATCTCAGAACAGAGACAGTTTCATTTCAAACTTCTCCCTGTTTGGCTAGTGTTAGATTGCAAAAATTGCATCTACATCTTTTTTCGGCTTTGTCAGTATTTTTAATTAATTTAATTCTTCGCCACCAAAGTTCCTTTCATTTCTTGTGGCAACTTTGACAACTTTTGAAATTCAAACGATAATTTTTAGCCGTTTCTTTAAATATCTAAATTTTTCTTAATTATTTACTTTGTATTCGACTTAAATATTAATTGTCTTTACTTTTGTTGTTGTTTCCATTAAGGTTTCAACTTTATTAATTTTTAAATCAAAATTTTTCAACGGGACTATTTCCTCGCCATCTTGGTTCGCGGATGAATTTGGCGTTATTTGGCTTTGGTCTTTCACTGGAGGCATTGTTCCTTTGTCTAGATTAGATTGCTTTAAAATACGGAACGTAACGGTCGCACCCTGGGGGTCGAATCCGTTGGATTTTTTCCTTCGGTTTTCTGCCTTTCAGGTGTGTGGACCGGCTTAAAGAATTTATCTGAATGTTTTATAAGATGTAGAACCAGCATTAAAATATTATTCTGAAGAAAACGTCTGAGTGCTAAACGACGATCTGGCGTTGGGCCTCTTCAGTTTTGAATATGACAGATGTCTCACTGCAAGAGCGTGTTGCTAAACGGTAGATTGGTTTTGAATTTCTGCAGTATTGATTATGACCGAAAAAATCTGATTTAGTATGACTCACAAGTTCACGTTGAGAATAAATAACTGTATTCGAAAATGGAACGAGTGGCCGACAGTGCTGTAAAAAAATAACGAATTTTTATCATCGCGTGCCTCTACAATAAGACGCTGTGCCATTTTGAATGGAAGCCAAGAAATGTGCTTGTGTGAGACAACGCATTCTGATATAATATATCAGTTATTGAAAATCTAATCTGTGTGCTCTCTCTCTGGTCTGATTTTTCTTTTTTACCAATCGCCAAATGTGAGAAGCAGTTCAGTGTGTGAACGAAATAGTGCTCATGTAGCAAAATTTCAATTTAATGGCAAAAGTCTCTTGCAATTTCATCAATTTGTTACACCAAGTTTTCGGAATAAAATGGGCTATGTTAAGAATCGTTCCGGGATGATGTTTTTGTGCCTATTTTTTGCAAAGATATAAGTAGTTGCGATAAAGTATAATCCATTTCTCTTAATTTTCTAAGCATTGTATTCATGTGTATATTTTATTTCCTCTCTATATATGTATGGTTTATTGCATCAATTTTGTTATGTCGATATTCTTGAACATGATTAATTTAAATTTGGCAGTAATAATCTTTAATTAATTGTCAATAAATAAATATTTAAAAGTTAAGAATTTTGTTTTTCTTTGATTATTCTAATTTTAAAAAAAAACAACGCAATGTATCTTAGGTATTCATTTTATTAATTTTTTTAGCGGCCAAGTTTTTTTTCAGGTCTGCAAAGGTAGGTAAATTGTATGTGAGTAGCTAGTATTGCATATTATTGTGTGTAATATTTCAGTACCCAGAATTAATTAATTGTTCAATATATATATATTAACTAAAATTTAACATTGGGTACCTACTTTGCATTAGTTTTTTTATAAAAATCCTAGCTACCCCATCCAATAACTAGGATAAGTGTAACCTCAAATCAGAATTATTTAAGGTTTCGTTGCAGTCTCTTAGTGTAACACCACGCGTCTAATTCTGAAATTGTCCAAGTTGTATCTCACCAAATTTCCGCGGGATATGTATTCCCTTATATGCTTTATATCATTTGCATGTCTATATTACATTCTAACAATTACAGTTCTATGATTTGTAAAGTTACTCTATGATATTCTGTCTCATTCAATAATTTGGCTTAGCTATTTCCAAAAATCAGCTTACATATTCATTCGAAAATCTATCTACACAACTGCTGATAAATATTATTTCCTAATTATAATGCATCCATTTCTAGGAAAACGCAACGGCAAAATTGAATGAATGTTTCTAAGTTTCAAACGATTTTTTTTTTTTAATAATAAGAATTTTCTTTTCGAATACATTACAGACCCAGTAAAGAAATAAACACTACAAATTGGCTACTTACTTTTCTTAACAGAAACTAAAGGTAATTTGATTTAAAATGACTTCATGAATCTTGATTTTCAAGATGATGACTTTTTAGTTTGAAACCGAAATTGAAATAAAATTGCTGGACTTTCTTCCGGAAGTTTCATGATCAAACAGTAAAGGGTTTGCAAGATAAACCTCTTACAAAAAAGTAAATTTTAATTCATTTCGTTCAAATATTACAGACGAAGTTTGAAATTATTAACATTAAAGATTGAGCATGAAGCAAAAATTTATCTTCTTTACTCATTTCAAAGCAGAAGAGTCCTTCAGCTGTTTTAATTGCCAAATGTTTCGGTTGATTTTATACTCGTTTCCCTCCTTTCTTCGACTCGTCTACTTGAGGCAACCCTGTTCAGGGCTTTTCTCTTGGTGGTGGGACAGTAAGAGGATCGTCGCATGTTCTGCTCGTAATGGAGGCTACTATGTGTTCGACCACAGAGCTCGTGTTGATTTTCGCTGCTGTCGGTCATTCAATTTTACCCGCCGGATGCTAAGGCAAGGCGGGGTTTCCTTGTGATTGTCCATGAATTGTAATTAAAATGTATAGGTGATAGAGGAAAACGTGTATATCACTCATTTTTACATTTGACCACATATAAATTCAATAAAAAATATGTATAGAAACAATGAATTTACCCTCAAATCATTGATTAATTTTATTCAGTTTCCTTTTAAGTTAATAGATTGATTTTTCAAGCAATTTCTTTAAATGGCAGCGTACAAAACAAAATTTTTAGAACACGCATTAAAACATTAATTAAAACTTTCAATATATATTAATCGTTTAATGATATAGATTTCTAATCGTCTGATTAAAATTAGACATCTTCATTTTCATTAAGACAATCAGCCCCCCCCAAAAAAAACCAAGGAATTTATACAGAATTGAAAATTAAAAGCTTTTTCCCCAAATATTACCTAAGATATTAAAACATATTTGAATAAAATATCCATAAGCATTTAGTTTTGATTTCATTTGTTAATTTTAATTTTACAATTGGAGACATTAATAATAAACAGAAGAATATCATTCCAATTATTTTAAATTGTATTTGAACTAAATGTTGTAACAAAACAGTATCAAAGACAATCAGTATTTAACTAAAAATTTAATAAAATGGAAGAAATATCCTATCCTATGATAATAGTTGCGGTCAAAATACAAACGGGATTAAATTATTCAGCTTATTTTGATAGCACACTGGTGTCAAAAAATAATGCACAATTTTGAAAATGCTGCAAAATTGGAGTTAATATGGATAATATGGTTCGCAATCAGTTGCTGAGAATCGTGGGATATACTATTGTCGGAACTCACATTTTACAGTGAAGATTCTGTCACGAGGGCCAGAAAGGGATGAAGGCGAAAACGAATTTTGACCCATTCTGTTTTATAGAAAGCTGATAACGAGATGTAACTTGCATGAATGTTTTTTTTTTTTGTTGTGCTTCATACTTACATGCATTTTCATAAAAATAGCACGTATTTTCGAAAAGATATACAGGTGTTCTTAAAAAATCACAAATTTTTTCTCATGTTTTTTGCTTATAACATGCAGATTTTTCCATCAAATTGTACGAGACTTACACAATACTTGACAATATGTAAATTAAGTATTGTATTAAAATTCGAATTAAAAAATTTTAATATATATAACAGGAAATATGAGCATTTGTAGTAAATAATTTTTTATTGCGCATGTGCAAAACGTAGCGTCATTTTATATTCATAACTGTTAATTATTAGATTTATATTAAATTATTAAAATTTGATTTTATTCAATATTTAAATGAACACTGGGTGCTGAAGCATGAATACAATAAAATGCAATTTTTGCTACACCTCTATTGAGCATCTACCTTTTCAGGCATCTAAAGATAATTGGCCGCTAAAGGAAGTAGCTGAAAACATAAGTAGTACATAGCGTTTAAACAATTGAAAGATTAAATAAAAGCGAAAATTCTTACATTTTAAATATATTTTATTGATAAATGTTTAAAAAAATTACAACAGATTATTCTGATGCACACAACCCCAAAACATTATGACATCAAATAACGATGAAACAGTTTGTATATATATATGTTTTTAGCACAATCTGTATCAAATTAATAAATGTAAAACATATACCCTTTCCATAATGGCCATTACGAAATGAATTTGTACTGATCGTGAGTTATACCAGTCTTGCAATGAAGTACCTTGGAATGTACTAAAATTATTCGATATTCACACATAATGTTCGGTGTCTCAAAAAGTTTCTTGAATCAGTTGAAGCAACACATTTCAAGGTTATGCATAATCAAATTTTACAGCACAAACATTAAGAAGAGGCACCACTCATTCCTGAACAACAGAAATGGTAAACCTGAAACCACACAAACAGCAAGCTTTATAGTAAATCACAGAAATTAATCAGGAACAAGCTTTGTAATGATCTACAGGTGATTCAGTTGTATTATTGATGCCCACAAATGCTTCCAGCAGAACTTCCTTCAATTTCACATTCATAACGAAAAACGAAGACTTCGAGGGGCAGGCTGTTCAATTTGTCTAACAGAAGGCTTATTTGTGTACTGCAGTCCAGGATTCTGGGCATGGTGGGTTGAGTAACTGGATCCAATAACTGATACTGGATAACTTCATGCGTACTTAAAGTTTCACTCAATCTACATTTTGTTGGAGAGCGTAAAATCCACAGCCCATTCGGAAAATTATTTTTTAAGAAGAACACAAACGGATTACGACAGCCACAATTCCAAACGTGAACAAAAACAGCTTCAGTTCAAACTATATTCGATTTGCATCTTTTTAAACTGAACGATTTCACACACTTGCATTCTGTCGTGAAAAAATTTGTTGCTGGTCATTTTAACCATTTTTGCTTTTTGGAGACCAACGGAATAACAGAAGGTTCAAGAGCCGAGAGGCCAAACGTCCCTCGGGACCCTCAAATGCACCAACTTCCTGCACGTACAGTCCAGTCAAATTCAAAAATCACACAAAGGAATCTCTCCCAGTCAAGCGACGCTAAAGCCATTTCACTCAAAAATTCGTACGCCGTACAAAATGGCGAGAAAATAGTTCTGTTAAATTAAATTGATTTATAATTCAATAAACCTTGAAATATTAAAAGAAATGACATAAAAAGTTAAAGCAATTAATATTTAAGTTGATTACTAGAAACATAATCATGAAAAATTAAAATATTTAATAAAACTGTAAAAAATTACCGTCGAAATTTTAAAAGTTGCCAAAGATGCCACAAGATACGAAAGAAACTTTGGTGGCGAAGATTTAAATTTTTAAAAAATATTGGTAAAACCAAAAAATGATGTAGTTGCATTTTTTGCAATCTAACATCTCCCCTCCCCCAACGGGAAAAACATTTTCTGCTGCTACCTGTCTGGAAGAAATTTCCCAAAAACATTTCAATGATCAAAATTTACTCTATAAAACATATCGATTATTATACACATTAAGTTTCAAAATATTATATCATACATTTTTATACATTACATTTACACTTTTGCTCTGTCTCCACTCTCCTCCAAGAAACTACAACAAAAATTCAGAGCACATCATTTTGCAATTTGAAAATTATGGCATAGAATTTTATTCATAATACTATGTTGTTCCTCAAATCTTTTTAATTTCTGATTCACTTCTTACAAATAATTTCGAACAATAAACAATAGAAATACATATTATGCCGTGATATAGAATTTCAACTTCTGAAAGAAACACAATCATTTGGCATGTATATAGCTTCAAAAGGCTGCAAGTTCATGCAGTACATTTTTTTATAAAACTCCTCACCATAAACACTCCTATCGAGACCTATACCCCATTCACTACATTTTCGGACCAGCCTGACAAAATGAGTAAAATAATATAAAATGGAATACACTACCATCAAATACCAGGATATATTCTTAACGTATAGAATGAAAAATAACAAGAAATCTTTGTGAAGCTATGTATTGCATGTATTTTTCTGTGTACACTTGACTGACTGCCATTATATCATGATGTGAATTAAATTCTATACTATAGATAAATTGTGAAACAATTATGGACATAAATGTTATTTTCAAAGAAATTTTTCCTTTCACAACAATTCTTTAATTAATTCCTAAGGTTTGGCCTAACCTGCTCCTCTAAAAATATTTTGCATACACTAAATTTCATTGTTTTATTGTCTTTTAGACTACTTATGACATAATTGTTGTTTCTTAAAATTTTCACAATTTCAAACGGTCCCTTGTATTTCTCCTGGAATACCTGTGGATGAGAAAAACTTTTTACAAATACCTTGTCGCCCGGACTAAAATTTGGCACTTTACGACCTTTGATGTGCGGAGCATTGCTCTTAAAATATTGTTCCTCATTTTTTTGCAAATTGATTTCTTATGGAACTCATATTATGTCTGATATTTTTTAGATATTTTGACTCATTTTCAGCAGTTGCAGGTTCAAAAAAGCTATCAAGAGATAGATTTTGCTTTCTGCCAAAGAATATTTCTGTTGGAGCAAATTTTGTTACAGAATGAATTGAATTGTTATAAAACAATTTAAAAAATAGAAGTTTTTCAGACCATTGAAAAGTACTCTCATACATTGATGCCAAACTTTCTTTCATTGTTCTATGAGCTCTCTCTAGTAAACCATTTGCCATTGGATAATAAATAGAAGATTTTATATGTTGAATATTTAACATGTCTAAAAATTCCACCATCTCATTAGAGATAAAATTTGCTGCATTTTCAGTAATTAAGAATTTTGGAAGACCAAAATTAGCAAAATATTTGTTTAAGCAATTAATGATAGTTTTTGAAGTGATGTTTTGCAAAGGATAAGCTTCTAAAATGAGGAACAATATTTTAAAAACAATGCACCGCACATCAAGGGTCGTAAAGTGCCAAATTTTAATTTGGGCGACAAGGTATTTGTTAAGAATTTTTCTGATCCACAGGTATTCCAGGAGAAATATAAAGGACCTTTTGAGATTATAAAGATTTAAGAAATAATAATTATGTCATTAATAGTCTTAAGGACAATAAAACAATGAAGGTCAATGTCAGTAAAAGTTTTAAACAAGAGCAGCCTATGCCAAACCTTAGGAATTAAGGAATTGTTGTGAAAAAAGAAAAAAATTATTTGAAAATAACATTTATGTCATAATTGCTTTTCAATTTAAATATGGTATAGAATTTTATTTATTTCATTTTGTATTGATAAATGCCAATCAGCAAAGTGTACACAGAAAAAAAGATGTAAAACATAGCTTCACAAAGATTTCTTGTTATTTTTCATTCTATACGTTAAGAATATATCCTATTATTTGATGGTACTGTATTCCATTTGATATTAATTTTGCTCATTTTGTCAGGCTGGTCCGAAAATGTAGTGAATAGGGTATAGGTCTTGATAGGAGTGTGAGTGCAAGGAGTTTTATATAAAAAAATTATACTGCATGAACTTGCAGCCTTTTGAAGCTATTTACATATAATGATTGTATTTATATAAGGAGTTAGAGTTCTATTTCAAGGCATATTTGTTTTCTTTTTGGTTTGATGCTCGAAATATTTTTAAGAAGTGAATAAATAAATGAATAAATTTGTGAAAAAACATTTAGTATTATGGATGAAACTGTGTGGCATTATTTTTACATGGTATAATGATGTGCTCTGAAATTTTTGTTGTGGTTTCTCGGAGGAGAGTGGAGAGATAGAGCAAAAGTGTAAATATAATGTATATAATAATGTAATATTTTAAAACTTAATGTGTATAATTCTCTATATGTTAATAGAGTATATATTTTGAAAATGTTTTCAGGAAATTTCTTCCAGTCTGGTTGCAACAAAAATTTTTTTCCCGTTGGGGGGGATGTTAGATTGCAAGAATTGCATCTACATCATTTTTCGGTTTTATCAGTATTTTTAATTATTTAAATCTTCGCCACCAAAGTTTCTTTGGAATCTTGTGGCATCTCTGGCAACTTTTGAAATTTTAACAGTAACTTTTAACAGTTTTATTAAATATCTAAATTTTTCTTAATTATTTACTTTGTAATCGACTTAAATATTAATTGTCTTAACTTTTGATGTCTTTTCCTTTAATGTTTCAACTTTATTAAATTATAAATCAAATTTTTTCAACGGGACTATTTACTCGCCATCTTGTTTCGCGAATGAATTTTTGCGTTAATTGGCTTTGGCGTCTCTAACTGGAAGCATTTTCCTTTGTCTGATTTAGATTGCCTTTTTACACTGAAAGTAACCGACGCACGTCTGGAGGTTCTCGAGACCGTTGGGATTTTTATTTCCTTCGGTTCTCGGCCTTTCAGGCGTGCAGAAGATTTTATGAGAAATGATCACGTAAGAGCAGATGAAGTAAAATAAAAAAAAATATGTCACTACAATAATATTTTAAAAAATTTGTGTTGAGCATTGTCCGAACGATTTTCAAGACCAGCGTTTGATTTTCTCGGCTGTGTTGAATGATGACCGTTATGACCTATCATCCAATGTTCTGGGTTACCGCTGAAAGAAATTGTGTTGGCTTTTAAAGTAGAAAGAGCATTTTAGATCACAGATCGTGAATGACAAGGCGGTAAAATCCGCACTTTCATCAGTGATGTTATAAAAAGTGATCACTAAACTGTTGGTGATATGTGTGGCAGTTTATTTCTGCATTTTTCAATTATGAGGGTAATCAAGGAGTGTCTTCTGAAATATTGGTGTGGCGGTGTAATCTGTTTCTTCAACAAAATGTTTCAAGAGTGTCTGATTTATCAAAAAAAGCATAGCTCGTTTACTCCAATTTTTCATTTTCAGTATATTGTGTAATTTTCAAAGTCTGCAATGTTCTTTTAATATTAATGTGTAGCTACATTTATCATTTATTTTTATTTTTATATTGATGGTTATGTATATCTTAATTATTATTAATTCATATAACATGGCAGTAATACTGAATTTAAACATTTATAAATAAAAAATATTTAAAATTTACAACTTGATTCTGTTTCAATATTCTCTAATTATTTTTAATAACGCAATGTTTATGTTTTCAGTTTATTAATTTAGCGGCCAGTTAAATATGATTTTGGGTACCTGTGTTTGTAAAGGTAGGTACTTGGTCAATTAAGTGCAGCAAATATTGTATAGTTGATGTGTTTTATATTTCAGCACCCAGTTTTGATTTAATAATTGGTATATATTAATCTAATTTTTTCAATAGGGTACCAATCTAGCATTAACGTTTTTTAATTAACATCCCAGCAACCAACATAAGGCAAATGTAACATTAGCTTAAGTAAGTTAATAGGACTTTAACCCCTTAACTTTGCAGTTTTTTGTACAATCTAGATAGAAAACCTTCCCTCTGTTCTGAGGATGCATTGTGCTATTGATTTAACTACATGTCCAAAGAATACTTGAGATGTTAATGGATCATTTTTGTATCGAATTATAACTCCTATGAATGACTTTATTTTAGGTTATGAATTTAAAAATGACATAATTCGATGCACGATTGGATCTCGGACAAACCTTTTAATGGGTTAACTAAACCTACTCTGTACAAAACGTTGATTAGATTTTCTAAAAATGGTTGATGCAAGTTTTTTTATAGTACACTTTCTTTTAAGTATCTTATGAACAATCGAATGTTGCTATATCAGTTATTTCTTCAAATGGTAAATGGTAAGTCACACATAAATGAAACTCTGATGAAAAAATCAATTTCGAACTAAGCGATGCGTAAACATCCCCTGTTTGTTTAACACGCCTTTATTAGTTTGCTAAAATGAAGAAAATTTATTAGCAAAAGAGGTATCTAAGTGTGAGTGAAAATATAAATACATTTCGCATGCATGTTATTCAACAATTCCTATCACTGCATCGTTGAAACTCTTGAAATAGCGAACACCAAACAGTTAATTAATCTGTTCATGTGAGTGCTCAGAGAGTCGGAGTTGAAAAATCTGCCTTTTTTCCTTTACTTCAAAGCAATAATTTTCGTACATAAGGAGATGTGGGTAATGGGTAATGAAACATCTCGAAGTCATAAGACTGAGGGAAAAAAATTAAAAAAAATTCACGATCATTTAGAAACGTCCACTTAGCATCTTGTTTGTACTTTTCCAGGCTTTCACGGAGGAAAAATAGCCCAAGGAACTGGGCTCAAATGAAAAGGACGCATTAGATGCGGAGTAAAAGCACTCATGTCGGATATTTGTTTTCGATTTTATTATTAGGTTTTGAAAACTATTTCTTGTCAATAACGGTAATAGAGGGTTTTTTTGCATGTGTGTCTCTGTATTTTTTTGTGTGAATTGTAAGGAAGTGATATAAATAAAACTTATCTCTTTCAAGAATTTTAGCAAAGGAATGAAATTATTTTTAATGAATAGTGAGAATGACGAATCCGTAAATATTTCTTGGAGTATTAATATTTTCGAAATGTTTTATAAAATATTAGGTTGAAATAAGAATGATATATTTTCATATAAATAAACTTGATATGAAATTTTCTGAACTTGATGCAATAACACGGCTCACAGAAAAACTCAGCCTTTTCTTTAAATTAATTATTTTTATCTAAGATTCTATTTTAACACAAGCTATTTGACTTCATATCACTACGTGACAGAAAGAAAGAAAAATATTTGATATCGCTGTATTTTGGGAAGGATAAATAACATAAAAGTTTACAAATCTGAGATATATTTATAATAAATGCATCATTTAAGAAAGGAATATAAAAAGTTATGATTTCACATATTATATGAATAACTGAATTGTGATATGAAAATATATTTGTATAAAGTTCTGTTATCAATAGTAAAAACAGCTTTCAAGACAGACAAAATTGAAAAATAAAAGAATGAAATGTAGCATTTATACATGAATAATTTATCAACATGTTATTACGTTGACAAATATATTTACTCAGCTATAATTCAGAAATGTATAAATGAGATCTGTGTTTTGTAGACTTCAATGGTATTGTTCTCAGCTTGTATTTAAGTAATTATTCAGATGAAAAGTTGTGTTTTGGTTTTCAAACTCAGATAATATTTTCACAAACTTTCATGAAAACTCCAGTGCTATGAGTAATGCATTTTACATTTTTCAAATTTTGGTTGCCGAGTCTCAATTTTATAGCATTTTCATTCTAAAGATCATTCTCTGTGGAGCAAAAGTTTTCATAAAAAGTTATTCCAACCTCTGAAATATGTGCATGAGTAAGTTATTGTGAATGACACAACGCCAGCGAATTTCGAATCTTACCGTATTTAAACTTGCGCAGTTTTGCGCATTGCATATGCAATAATAAGGATCCCTTAATATTCAAATGACAAAAAAATGAATAATTCTGCTACATTGATGGATAGCTACAAGCACGTAGAAGAAGTAGTAGCATTCATGACGTTTTCATTAAGTCAGTTCTTACCAAGAAATTATTTCACGGAACAAATGAAAATTAGAAAAATATAACATTTTTCTTCGAATTTTAAATGGAAATCTTATAATTTTATGTGAAAACGTATCTACTTTAATTATTCATTATTCGTATGAATATAAGTGTTTTATCATAATTGTTTTCCAAGGAAAAAGGAAAATATCAATGATAAAAATTTTATTCCACTCAGAAATTTGTTCATGAAGTATTAGCACAAATTTTTAATTACTTTCAAAGTATTGATTCTTCTATAATTTTGAAAAGTGACGTTTATCTCACTAGGAAATTTAAAGAAACCGCAGTTATATGGAAAAGATAATGTTTCTTAAAATGTATTCAGTCGGATACATCATTAAGTAGTGAAATAAAAATAGCCATTCGAAACATAATGAACAGAAAGAGAACAATTCCATCAATAAGGTACAAACGAAGAATTAGAAAATCGTGCATTTATCACATACATGAATTAATTGGAAACTGTAGTGTGATTATATATGGGTTATCTAGAAAGTATGTTCTATTACCAATTTACGCCACAGATGAATTGCAATCGGTAGTGTGTTAATGCACGAATATTAGTTCAAACAATCTTTTGGATAGGGATATCGTCTTTAGGGAAGAAAGCGCTACAGATGTTTCGTAGTGGGTTGCAATAATGTTTAAAAAATTAATTTGCCCGTCGATTGTGAAGTACCAGCAGCTGACATTCACTATCAAATTTGTAATATGCAAAGTGAACAGATTCTGAATGGATTGCATCAATTTTAGACGTGCCATGCCTAGACGTTTTGATAGTTTCTTTCAATCTCGTCTCCATATGGCAGTTTAAATGCTACGACTCATTACAGACTTTAGTTGAAGAATTTTCTTCCATATAGCTCAGAAGCCGTCTCCTCTGATTTTCATCTCTTTTTGAAATTTAGAGGTTGCCTTTCTGGCATTCTAGGATAATGATGCTGTGAAGCAAGCTGTTACTCCCTGATTATCATCACAGATAAGACACCACTTCCTGCTTCTTCAACTATTTCGGTTATTTAGACAATGTAGCGGACCTGAACTGGAAGAGGCATCAAAAGACGCTCCCTAGCTATCTCTCACTCGACCTGAGGGGGTATTAATAGCATGGGGTTGACAGTAGCTGTGTCAAATTACAATTTACAGTACATAAAAAATACATTTAAACTGAACGTTAATTACAATAGGATAACAACTTAAATAAATTATTGGTTATAAAAGAGAAAATGCATACAGAGATACACTGAAATTCACGCAATTCAGGGTAAGGGTAGGTGAACTAAAATGTTCTTGGGTAAAACCGCAAGTTTAGCACACAGTTCAAGTAGAAAAGTCTGAGTTTGCAGACAACTAATTGTAGACCGCGTATTTTCTTTAGGTGCTTATTGTAGAGAGGGTGGCTGTATTTAAAGCTGGGTACACATTGATGAGATTCAGATACACTGATGAGATGATGCAGACGAGAGTACTAAAGAAAAGCAACACTTTGATTGGGAGCGTTCTTTGTACC
The DNA here is from genome assembly GCA_013235015.1 of Araneus ventricosus. Lineage (NCBI taxonomy): Eukaryota > Metazoa > Arthropoda > Arachnida > Araneae > Araneidae > Araneus > Araneus ventricosus. The sequence continues at coordinate 746,854 of BGPR01000158.1, read as the reverse complement.
CGATGTTGTGTACTTATGGTGTGGTTGATGTTGAGGAAAAGCTATTAAGTCGCCTGAGATTGGGATATGAATCAGGAGGATGAAACACTTGAGGTTGGATCTTAATGGATGATATTTCTACACTGAATGGGAAAACACATAATGCAGAGAAGAACTAATGAGGATTTGATCGAAAGAAACAAAGGGGGCCTTTTGTCTAGGCTGGAATTTTGATATTGGAAAGTGTGGTTGTTAATCCTGAAAAGATCCTGATTTTTCTCGAGATGGCGAACCATTTTCTGGATTTTCAATCTGGGTCCTTTGCAGGTGACAACACTGCGGAACTAAACTGCCTCAAATTGTGGAGTTGTCTTGATCATTATCATCACAGACAGCATCGTTCTTCGATATGCGGGTACAAAATAAGGTACATCGTAAAAACAAGAGTCTCAACAAGTATGGCAATCAGATAGTCCAAGGCATGCATCTCATTTAACAATCAAGATCTTTGTTCTATTAAATTTTGTGTTCTTTTAATTTGCAAACGGAACTTTCCTTTTGGATACCCTAAAAGATCAAATCCTCCCTCAATAACACTGAATTCCAGTTATGTTCCCCAAGCCGTCTTCTCTGATTTTTATCTCTTTTTGAAATGTAGGGGTTACATTTCTGGCATTCTAGGATAACGATGCCTTGAAGCAAGCAGTTACTTCCTGATTATCATTACAGACAGCATCGTGAGATATTCGATAGCTCACGTAGTGCAAAGACCAATTAGCGTGGGAGTCTACACGAATGCACGGGCTAGGTTAACATTTACCTTCCCACTCATTAATGGCGACTAATTTTAAAATTAAAATGACTTCTTTATTTATTAAAATTTGTCTTTCATTCTCTTTTAATCAGAGATACGTGGCCCTTTCCATTAATACGCCACTGCATACTCGGATCTTTATGCTTTGCTAGGAAAAGAAAAAAAGTCTTTCAAGCAGACTTCATAAGAATTTTCTGGGGTGAGTCAAATGAACGATTCCGATACTAGTAACTTAAATCTTTAAAGAAATTAATACTATAAAGATATTTTTTGAAATGACTAACAAATGAAATGGAAAATTCAGTGCTAAAATTTCTTTCATAATCTCTCTCTATATAAAAGGCAGTGTTTGTGTGTGTGCGATGTTTAGACGTAAAATATTGCACTTTCAGGTCTGAAATTTGGCACACAGGTAGCCTTGATGGTGACTCAATGCACCTCGAAGCCCGAATTTTAAGCTTCAACCAAGAAAATTTTTTATTTGATAATTTGTGGTATTTTGAATGATTTTTCTTACTTATTTCTCCATTGCGTTTTTCTAATAACAGTAGAAAGAAAGTAGATACACTATAAGAAAGAACAAACAATTTCCGTTCTAATGAAGTTTGTTTCAAGCGTCTAAAACTTTGTTTTAAATGAAAAAGTTGCCATACAATATATTTTCTAATTTTAATAAATTTTTTAAAATATTTTTTTGTATAATATACAGCGATAATTTTCATTGTTGCAATGCAATTAAAACCGTTTTAATTTTTTAAACAAATATTTAATTGAGTGTTTTGCTTTCATGGTTGAAAGCTGAATTAATATCCTAATGCATTTTGGTTTCATATTTCATTTCACCAAAATTTTGTGGAATCAGTAAACCAAGCTCTCCGAGATATTACGTATATTAATCTATACTTATAAAAGACAATGTTTTTGCGTGTGTGCGTGCGATGTGTAGAATAAAAATATTGCACTTACAGTTTTGAAATTTGGCACACAGGTAGTCGTAATGGTGACTCAGTGCACCTCGAAGCGAATTTAATCTAGATAATTTTTTATTTAATGTTTTGTGTTGTTTAGGGTGATTTTTCGCTCGTTTTTGGCCGATCCATGAGAAATACTGATAATAGAAAACCAATCGATGCACCATTAGATAGAGCAAACAATTATCATTTTAAAGACTTCTCGACAATCCACCGTGATTCATCTCAGCGTCCACCTTGAAAGCAGTCAGATAGTCTACTTCCATGAAAGAAAATGCTGCTTAACGTGCCCTAGCACCTGAGGAAGCAACATTCATATCTTTCTTCAGACTTTGCACCCAGTGTAAGTTTGCACGCACCCTATTGCACAATGAAGCACCCATGTACTACTAATGAACAATGGAAACAAGACATAGCAACGTTGGAAACAAGGGCATGCTGTACTGGAAGAAGCAGAAATAAGATCCAGCGATGATCTTGGGCGGGTGTACACTGTCCATCCAATTCATAGTCGAATATCAAAAAAATTATGTTTGTCTTTATCTTTTCAAGTGTGGTCCATTTGAAATCATTCAAAATTTCATTCTTTAACATTTTACGAGGCTTATAGGTATCATTATTCTAAATCCTAAAATTATTCTTTTTTCAAAAATAATGGTTTATTTGGTAATGCAACTTCAAATTTATACATTTCGTTCGATGGCTTTAATTCGAAATATCTAATGTCGCCTATTAACTATTTGAAACAAGAACCGAAGATTTTATTGTGCAAGTTGAACTGAATTATTACTCCATCTTAGCGGTCAAACCAACTGGTTGTACCGAGAATCTAGAATTTTTTGTACTCAGTTTAAATTCTAATAGCATCATCGTTTGCATAAACTTTATAATTTCATTGTCGCTTTTTTAAAACTTATCTTCGCTTACTGTTGTTGCTGCGAAGAAAAATAAGCGGGAGAAATCATTATGCCACGGGAAACGCCGTGCGATTACTTCTAGTCAATTACATATTGAATTAATTCGTGAAAATAAACAGCTTTATAGAAAATCACAAACTGTAATTATTAAATATAGTTAGAAATAATTGATATTTTAGTTTAAATTTGAAGAAACTTCGGATATGTGAGTTGAGTTATTTAGAAAATTACTTAATAAATATTAGCTTTAAAAAGTGGGTTTAAATTACAATATACATATTAATGTGCATATCGAAAGATCCTCATTATTCTGCCCAGACAAGCATTGAATTTTCTGTTTATTAATGCTAAGCATATTATGTAACTAGTTGCAAGCAAATAAATGAAGCAGTCGATAGTTTGCTTTAAAGAAATTGGTTTCAAATAAATTATTAAGCAATTTGTTTGCATAGTAATAATTATCTGTGTTTTCTTTAGACGTTTAAAAATTTACATTTACTAATTATTTTTTCTTCATGACGTAGAATAATGCTATTCTTGAGTAAATTACGAAAATATTCCATTGTCTTCTTTGAGGGTTCTAAATAAAAAAAATAATGAAGTATTCTGTTGAAAAGGCTAACTGTTTCAGATAATTATTGCTGTGAATATTCCGATTGCTTACTATAGCGTTTTAAATGGCTGCTTTCAATTGATTTAGAGCTGATGAAACAAATTTTAGTGAAAGACTTCCGTGCATCAAATCATAAAAGCAAAATTTAGTTTTGAGATAGAAAGAATTGCTAAGGAATGCAGCCGTTAGGAATCAACAATCCTTTACATATTCTTAAGAACTCCTTGGAAAAATTCAGATCGAAATGAATAAGAATTTTGCCTAGTGTTAAAATAAGAAAAATATTTTATTGGTGCCCATTAATAAAATATATTTGTTCATAAAAATGGTTTCTATTCATTGTGCATAGTATAAATAAAACAATCTCATCAGATGTTCGAAATAACGGCCGCTTTGAATGCTATCTCAATATAAACAAAATATTACTAAATTTGTGAACAGTCGCAGCAAGGAGAAAAATCACAATTACATGATTAATCTTCCCTTTTTTCTCTTAATAACAATAGGGTTATTTGTACGAACATGTAAATTAACTCTGTTCATCTCCTACATCTTTAATAAACGGAATATATTCGGACTACTGTAGCTGCAACTGATTGTAAACGTGTCAGCAATGTCGCTGCGCTGTCTCGCGCTTATGACAGCTTTGATGAATAATCGTCTGAGAAACCTCTCGATCCTGGCCAAATTAGCATCTATTGTAGGAGCCTGATTACCTGTCTTTACCTTTGCTGGCGATTTGCGTCACTTATACCCAGGACTTGCTTTCCAGAGTAATTGGCTGGTGGCTTGACAAAATTAAGCAGTGATCAGATATTAGCGGTGTCGTTGCGTTATTTTAAAGTATCTGAAAGTGTTGCTTGAGAAATACTTTGTTGTTCAAAAATAAAGATTTAATTGAATTTTCTACCATTATTAGTTTTCTCACTGTGTAATATTATACGTAGATAAATGTGAAATGACGAAATGCTTTATGCATACTTTTGATAAAACTGAGATATAATTTTTCGATTACACGTACGTTACTATTTGCATGTTGTAATAATACTTAGGCCTACGACTTGTTGATTGGATTCACAAAATTTGAAATGATGAGACTGAAACATCATAAAACATATACAAGTTCTGTTGGTATGTTGTTTTGTTACTGTTCCAATTTACATTAATCTACTTTTCATTTATTTATATAATTCTCAAATCGCAAGGTATTATTACACAGGCTGTTCCAGAAGTCAAGGGGAAACTTCAAAATTTAGTGATTCGCAAATAAATGACGATAGAAGGATGAAATGTCAGAGGTGATATCATATTTCTTCCCACGAAACCAGAATTTATTGGTTCTATAGTTAACAATATAAATCACCAGATGTCTTTGCAGTTAGTGGAAAGATAAGATGTTATGGGGAGAAACGACTAACTCATTTTCAAAGTATCATTCTCTATTCAGAAGCGCAGTAGTTATACTATAACGACAATTTTCACAGCACTAAGCAGTATTATAGTTGGTGTGACAAAACATAAATAATTTATTTTTGAGGTATATATTTATATGAAGAATCAACTACGAAAGTAAAAACATGCGTTACCTTATACACAAGGTTCACAATACACTGAAGATGAGTAAGAAGAAGTGCTATATGACATATACAAACATTAAAAATAATTAAATTTATGAAATTTAACATTTATTTCAATTCTAAGTGGTTTCACACTGGTTTGTTAGAAAAGAGCGATTTTTAATAAAAGTTTATGATATTACAGAAATCACGTGACATTTTGCTGGAAAAGAACCTCATAGCATTTCATATAAGAGGAAAAAGTAAAAGAAACTCACTCAACTTTTCATATGTTTTTGAATTTCTTTTTCTTCTATTATCAATTTTATAATAAAAAATTCAGCAGGCATTTTACGTATGTATACGTTTTCCTTAAGATAATTACACAACTGATAAAAATACTGAAGTCGACCCTTAAAGTTTACATTAAAAAAATTGGTTATATGCCACAACTGAAAATGTAAATCATATGAAAAAACTAATATGTTCTATCATGATCTTTCACGGGAATTACAAAATCCCTTCAAAAAATGTAAACATTCCAAATGTATTTCACAACTGAAATCAGTGTAAGTTTGTTTAATTACAAAAGAGTAAAACTCAGTTAATATTTCGATCAACACGATGCTAGGCATAAATGATGGTGAATTTTTGTACCGTAGTTTATTATGTTTTTAAATTTAAAGTTGTTTCACCTTGTGTGTCTCCCATATGAGTTTCCGATTGTACGTTCTTCCATTTCTGTTTAAGAATCGAGGAATGTCTTGGCCAGTGACAGAAGTTTTCCCTCTCATAATTTATGGCATATTCTTTCAATTAAGGTCCATTGTCATCAGCAGAGAATTCTTCCATGGGATAATTAATGAGAAAAATACTTAATTTATCAAGAACTTCGCGCAGACTTAGTCAACACCCTCCCACTCAAACTGGATAATGTTAATGCTTTTAGGATTTGATAACTACTATTTCCGAAAATAATGGTTATCATTTATTTCGAAATTCCAAACCGTTTCCATCCGCTTTTAATAAATTCTATGAAGTAATTTGTGAGTTTGTGTCAGGTGTGATTCTGAAAATGTTAAGATAAAATTCGGCATTGTTCCGAAATTACAACTAGCTTCTGATTGTATTTTCAAGTAATTTTTCAGTACTTGGAAATGTCAGTGCTTTGTATAATAGTGGTGCATTTTTATCAACCTTTAGAAGCTCGATTTTTTAAAAATTGATTTTAAAATGTTTTTTGTCTCTCGTTTCTTGGATAAAACATGGGAAAAATAATTTTAAAAATCCTATTTTGTTTTAAGTATGTTTTATGGCTAAAAAACAGTTTGTTACCAACTGACAACAGACTTTATTTCAGAAATAATTCCTTGAAAATATTCTATAATATTAAATACAAATGAATTTTAATAACTAATAATAATACGGGTAAAGAATTACCTTCAACATTGTAGAATAAAATATGGTATTTTCAAATGTACAAGCAAAGCAAAAAAGATACAGCCTCAAGTGAGAAAACATCAATTTATATTTATTTTTTTATCAACACTCAGGCTGCCATCTATATGTTGTAAATTGATTTAATAAAATTTTCACTATGTATCCTATTGGCCACAACAGGCATCAGAGCTTCATTTTTATTCTCAAGATATTAGAAGACAAAATTGGGTATGTCGCTTAAAAGCAATACTGGGCATTTAAGGGTTAAACATGAATTTTTATTCATTTTAAATTTTTTATTTAAATAATAATTAGCATTTCCTTTGTGAGATATGAAATAAATAATTCTGTAACTTTACGTTATACCTTAAGATGCACGATGTGTCTGAGAAATGCATGTCTATTTTTAATAGTAAAGTAGTTCGATAATGATTCCTTTCATAGAAGTGTTTTTATAGTTTAGTTACCTTGACGTCCCGTTTTGAAGCAACTCGAGGGCTATTTTGGGACGGAGTTCGTAATTTTGAACCACGGTCAGATGACGAGAACGACACCTGAGCTGGCACCCCTCTCCAAGTTTCTGCACCACACCAGCGAGAGGATGTTTGACCCCTACATATGATATAACCTGCAACACATGGCGGCTATTCAGTGGAATCGGGTTTCGAACCTGGAACCCTCCGGCCACCGCGGTTATAAGTACTTTCACAATAATTCTTGTTTTATTATGTGAAATGCTCTTTTTATATATAATCCAAAATATTTCCTTAAATACTCAAATCAAATCTGAATTGGAGAGAGGCATATAATCAATATACTTAATCGTTGCTATCTTTACAGTGATAAATTTAGTGTTGTAAAAGTTTAATGCATTAAACAATAAGTGTTCATAATAAAGTAACTGCCTAAATGTTTCTAAAACTTAATGGCAATTAGTAAGATTTCTTTATTGTGGTAAATTTGAAAGATATAAAATTTATATATTAGTGAGATTGTTTGACATTCCTTCAAGAAAAAAGTTGATGCAATATAATAAATTTTTATCGTAAAAATTATAACTTGAACATAACTTAGAAACAGCGTGATAGATTTGAGTTATAACACAAACTAAGAGAAATGATTCTATAAATACCCCTGTAAACACGACACTTCTACAAGAAAATATTTCCTGATTTTCTCAATTATGCAACACTATCATCTTGGTATATTTTATCCAAAAAGATAAAATATACCTAAATGAAAAAAACTATATATATTTTCAAAGGGGCTTACCTAACTTATGGCATGTCATGTTAAAGGTAAGAACGACTCAAAAAAGAGCTAATTAATATCTGTTTTCCTATTCTAGAAAGAGTCCGATAATGATGGCGACATCAAGGCGGGAAAATAGCACGAAAAGTAAGGTAGGCAACCCCTATAAATACGACCGTTTTATAATACGGGTCGTCCAGATTTTCCAATTAAATAACATTTTCATTTAGAATCCTTACAAACTAAATTCAGCAAATTTAGAAAGGTGCCCACACAAGACTTATGAAATGACATCATGAGGGTAAGTACGACTCCAAAAGAGAGAGAATTAACAAATACCTACCTGTTCTAGAAAGAATCCAATAATATCACAAGATAGTGACATCATATAGCAGGAAAAACCTCTTTTATAAGCCGGAAATGTGGGACTTTCAAAAGCATTGAATAACCAATATAATACTGTGTTTCAAATAATGCAGATTAATAGCAATATTAAAATACCCTTTTTGAAGGTACTCGATGGCTATCGTGGCACGGACTTTATAGTTTTATAAGGCCGTCAAGTGACCCTTGCACCAGTACCTCACTCTCCAAACTTCCACGTCACAGCAACGGGACAATGTGTTATCCCCGACAGCGGATTTAACTTAGACCAGGCCCACACACACGACGGATCCTTAGTGAATGTCTCGATCCTGCAACCCGCTGGACCCCCGTGTGAGGTCCTGAAAAGCACCCGCCAATTTTCCCACGAGAATGTGACTGGACCTCCCAGATAGCCAGCTAAAGGCAATCGGGGAAAGGAGGTGCCGACGCCGTAAACCCCTTCCTGATTGCATCATCCGGAGGGATTTGTTTGAAACTCGCCGCCGGTTGTCCTCGAGAGGACACCCAAGCAGCCAGAAAAATGCATTACTTTGTGCCTATAGCCAATAGCATTGAGGAATCCAAGACAGAGTTTTGTCATTGGGAGAAAAGGTCTCCTCTTCGACAAATGAAGAAAGCTGAACTTGTGACCCCGCCTAGGAGGGCAGGTTCCAAGGGGCTTTTAAAACGGGAACTTTGGAGGGATGAGGAGAGGATCGAGAGATCAGGTTAGGGTTAGTTTGGAGAACCGAGATTTAAAATTCTCGTGACCGAGAATTTTGAAAAGCAGCTCCTCAGGCTGAGAAACTGTTGGATCGGGCCTTGTCCCGTGAACCGAAGCCAACCTTTGGCTGATTATCGTTCGTCCCGAGCGAGCAGCATTTTAGGAACTCTGATCGAAGTGGACGTGCCCTACGTCACTGCAAACTATCGCCTTGGTATAACTCGCGAAAGGGTTGTGCGTAGATATTTGAGCGGACAAATCCCTCAAATCCTTATTCCGGACATCGGACTTATACTTGCCTGGAGTAGAACTTTCTAAATTACCTCGAGTGAATTCGTGACAAATCTGCGATAATATCCAGATTGAACTTTGACTTGTTAGGCTAGCTCGTCCTGAGTGAAGCAGAATTGTTTTACACTGATATTAATTTGTACATTTCTGTATAAAATAATTTAATCAAGATTTTTAATTAAAAATTAATATCTTAATATTGCTGTGTCTGGTGAGTCCTTCATAGCTTAGTATCACTGAGCTAAGACCCTACACTCGCTTACCAAGCATTCCCAGTCCCCAATATAAGTGGGAACACTGAAAGATGGAAATCATATCGAGCATAATTTACAAACAGATGCTTTTGTGAAAGGATTATCTTAAAACACAATCGAAGAAGAGATATTATTTAATACACGTCAATAGATCATTTCTTTAATTAAGACATTCTTTTTAATTATAAAGATATAAGATGATGACGCATCATTTTTTAAAAAAATTTTGAAGCTTAAAACTCTTTTTTGTACTAAATCTTTGGTTTGTATAGCATGGATTCGCATAATACGGTGTTTTTTAGAAGCCTACTAACCGTGTTATACGAAAGTTACCTTTAATTAGAGACTTCAGAATTTAAAATTCTAATAATATTATTGGCATGTTTATTTCTAAATTATTACGCAAGTTTAAAAATAATTCTCAGAAATGCCACTCAGAATACTCGTTATCAAACTCTAAAGCGTAACATTTTAAATTAAAACAGGCCAACGCTTAACTTTCGGAAGCCTTTAATAGTTTCTTTTTCTTGCAAAAATCTTAAATGAGATAATTAAACTAATTAGTTCTTAAGACTCAACTGAAAATCTAAAAATAAGTCAGACATAGCAAGAAAGTCTTTCTTTAAAGCACAACAACAAATTTATTCAGGCATTTCCTTTTACAGAATAAGATTTCTAAAGCAACTTACTTTCTACTCAGCTCTTCGTTGTCAGTGAGATTTGATGAAAGTAAAATAATATGTAATTTCTTGAGTTCATAAAATTCCAATTGGCTTTAATCGTATTTGTTATTCTTACATCACTGGTTCAAGGCAATACAAAACTCGAATATTCGATATACAGTAAGGTCATGTTGATATACAGGGTGTCCCTAAAGGTCATTCACAAAATTAGGAGTAAATCCGGCATGCAGAGACAACTCAGTTTTACAATGGAAAATGGGCTCGCCAACGCAAAGGGCTACCTCTACAGTGGGCTTATTGTCACTGAATTAAGTAAAAGCAATTAATACGCGTATAGCTTCAGACAGCAAGTCCTTTCAACATTTACTTTAAACACTCCGCAGGTTTATTGTTGATACTGCACCCTACTTGTCATTGTATCTGTTATGCTTCGCAAGACTTGAAATGTTTATATCCGTGCAAATTTGATGTTGTGCTATTCTGAATTTATATTCCATTAAATCTGTAGCATTAGCTTAATCTATTGTATCGTCTTCTTTTATTTAATTCACAGATAAGGAGCTCACTCTAGCTGCCACCCTTTGCCTTTGCGCTCTCATTCTATTGTAAAAATGACATGTTTCATTATGCTTGACCTACTCTTAAAGTTAATAGAACACCTTATGAGAAACCTCGTATAAGTTTAGATTAGACAGCAATTCACAGATAGTGTTATTGTTATTTCTATTTAGTTAAGATACAGCATAGATGATTTCGTCATTTAATGCTAAAATTTTAAACATCAATCAGCAAATATGCCATTCCACTAAATCAAGATGGTTACATTATATATAAAATAAAAATGCTGTAGTTGTTCAGCTTTAAAGATTTTCGAGAAAGCAAAGTTTCTGCTTCATACATTATTATAGTTTCTTCCGATACTATAAATACAAAGGCGTTTTTGTTTTATAGTTTAGTGAAAGTCCCTTCTGTAGTGTCTGGCTACTGTGAAAAGTTCCTAACTTTAATGTGAACCTTCAAAGAAAAACAGCGTGGTAGAATTTAACATGCTAATCGATTCAAATTGACTTTAATGTTTTTGAATTATACACCATAAATTTCTAGGTCCAATTTTAGGTTGAAAGATGCACCTAAATCAGGCATATTACTATATGTATACTTTATTGCTTAAATATTTGTGAAAGTGACTGAATCCAGTAACGTCAGAAAGATATAGCTTTTAGATATACGCGTATACTAGCAAGAAGCTCTTAAAATCAATAATTTCAGTGAAAGCCTTAATGCGTTACTTGAAATCCAAACCAATATACATAAGAGACTGCGGTTGAATCCAGCTGTGAGATAATTGATTCTTATGCCAACCAATTCCTCCCGTTAATTCCAATACCTAGTAGCTGAATTTGAGTAAATGATTGTCTACACTAATTTGAAGCTTCAGTGATGCGTAACTGCAATTCAACTGTGATGACAAGACCGATAAATATTTGATTCCTATTGACTCTAATACCGCACTGACATTTGGTAAATTATAAACACATTCAAAATTTAGAGAAATTTTGGCCTATTTGCGAAATTTTCGCTTTAAACGTCGGATGTTTGAATATTACGTGAGAGTCTTAGCCATAGGAGTTTTCTTTGGTTGTTTTTAAAATGTAAAGAACTAACATTTAAACATACAATAGCTTCTGCATTTTAAAAGTAGTGTAATTGCCTACATAGCAGCCTTTTTGATTTATGAGACAAAAGACGCAATGGAAAAAGTAAATAAACAAACAAAATGCATTAAATAAAAAGTAAATAAATAAACAAAATATATTAAAGAAAAAGTAAACCAAATGAACGGAGAAAAATTTAAACGGAGTTAAGACATAATAAAATATCTTTTTGCACTAAAAAATTAATGTAGATGTAAAACTAACCTGTATATTAGAGGAAGGTGACTTCAGGGAACAAAGGCAATTTTTTTACGAAGGGAGACAAAAAAAACTCTTAATGGCCTACACTTCTTTTACAAATATCAATCCAATGTATTTAAATAAATAATTTGAATGTAAAGAGGAAAACGACTTGCAACATTTTCACCGCCATGTTGGAAACCCGTGAAAGACTCATAAACTCTTGTACAGATCTTCAAGCACAATCTTCCCCATAAACTTTCTTTAAAGGGAGTCGGAACCCCCTATACCGACAATCTTAAATTGACCATTTCGATGTACCTTTTCTCAAACTCTGTTATAGATACGTGTTTGAAATTTTTTATACAAGTAAAGTACACCTTTCTCATTATACTGAAATGGGTCTTTTTTTTTAAAAAAAAAGAAACTTTTATTTTTTACAAATTTTTTGTTTCAAAATAGGGTAAAATTTCACTATGTCTAATTAAATATTTTGTAAATTTATAAAAAAAATTAAAAATTAACCAAAAGCTCATGTCAGTATAATGAGAAAGGTGTACTTTACCAGTATAAAAAATTTCAAACATGTATCTGTAACAGATTTTGAGCAAGGGTACATCGAAATGGCCAATTTAACCTTGTCGGAATAGGGGTTCCGACTCCCCTTTTTGCATAAGCCACGCTTGGCAGATTTTCTTCTATAAAAAGCTTTTAAACCCATATTTTTGAAAGATGTACTGTACGGAAGCGGAGGGACATACGAACTTTCGGTTCATACTTAGGAGGATTCAAGGTCAATATCTGCCAAGCGTTTTCATTTGCGTGTTTTAGTTTTGAGGGTAGTGCACCTGCCCCAATACTTTTACTGAACTGCACTTATTTTTTATTCCTCCTACATAATTTTTCTAAAATTCTGGGATAAAAAAGAATTCTGGGATATGATTCTAATAACAAAATAGTTATTTTTTATGTCAATAATGCCAAATTTTAAGAATTCGCTTCATTATATTTATTCATTGCATCGTATTATGCTACAGAAATATTAAATTGAAAGATAATAGATTCTGAAAACTTCAAAACAAGTTGAGCCTAGAGCGCAAAGAAACATTTTTGTAAGTGCGCAGATATTGGATTAAAATTTTATTTCTCAGTTTTTTAACTTATTTTTTTAACATTTTTACCAATTGCTGATTTTCATAGTCGTAAACTTAACTTTTTTTTGTCAGTAGAACTTCAACACAAATTCCTTAAAATTTATCATAATGAAATTAAAATTTAATTTTTAAAATAGAAAATATTAATAAAGGAATATTTAAATGTCATGGAATAAAAATAATCCGCTTTTTTTTAAACATATAACTTGGTATCTAAAGACGTAACCAGAAAAATATAATGTCGAAAGGAAAATAATGTAGGGAGCCTGAAGGAAATAGATTCAAAACTTTTATTTCTTGATGAACAATTAATATGTAAGGTGGCAAAGAGCCTATAAAAGCTTAATCAAGATATCTAATAAAAACATAAGTAATGGAATAATTAATATAAAATTTGTTCTGGACTGAAATACAAAAAACTAGAAAGAATGGAATGTATCATAACATGAAATCATGACATGAAATGCTTTTTGCCAGAAATAATTTTTATAAAATTTGTTGATTGCTGTAATTACAAATTAAAAAACAATGACTCACAAATCTGGATACTTCTCACAACCCAGATATTAGATTTTTCCATGAATCACGAACCTATGAACATGATAATACAAAAGTTCAAATTAACACTTCGTCAGCCGCTTTTCTAGACCGTTTCATTAGTGTTGCATTTTTCCTTGAAATCAGCTGTTCACGGTTTCGACCCTCTGCTCTCTAAAAGGAACAATCATAACGATAAAAGCGATTAGTAAGATTTCTTGGCGATTCTTTCGCGAGAAAGTTGAAACAAATTGATTATATAAAAAAATGTATTTATCTTATTTAACTATAAAAATAACGATTAATGCATTGTAGCTAAAGAAAGATCAAGTTGTCAGAGAGATAGTCGAGCTTAATATGACGCACATAAGAGTCGCACTTAAAGAAGGTTTCCATGATTCTGAATCCCAGAAAATCTGTCGTGGTAGCTTTTCTTTTGGAAAAAGAATTAATCCACCTCATGTGAATTATACAAGGTATCCGAGGACGATTTTCATTATTCTAAACATTTGTAACGAGAAAGTGAGATGAAATGCAATTTGCGGGAAAAGAATTCTAGGAGTTTTCTTTTTATAGTACATTCAATATAGCTCTGCGTGAGCTCCTTTAGTAGCACGAAGAATTTCTAGTCTGTACTCGAATTCCCTCCAAGTGCTTTTTAACATTTCCTTGTCTTTAAACTTTTGCATCCATCCATGCCTACTTGGTGGACTTCTATGGTATATCAGGCTAAACTTTCTTTAAAAGGTTTTCAGTGATTTTATCCGCTAACGACAATCAATACACACTGTGCTTTCTCCTGAGCAGTCGCTATTTTGGTTTCTTATTACAGCTTCCAAGCTCCCTCGAGGGGGAGGGGCACCGCGAGTTCACGGATGAGAAGTTGCCGTAAAAGTAAGCAGGTTCTCGCTCCCCCTGAGGGTACACTAATGGTGGTGTGTGTCTTAGGGCCCATCTCCAATGACAGGTCGTTCCCTGGTAGAATGGGGGATCGTCACATGAGCCGCTCGTAATGGGGGCTATTATGCGGAGGCCACAGTGCCTGACTATCTGGACGAAGTAATTCTATGTGATTACAGCTGCCAAGTAATTCGCTCTATCTACCTCAGATTATTGATACTAGAAAAAACTGTGAGATTTCTTCTTTCTTTTGCCGCAACTTGCATTTAATTTCACCTTTTCGTATCATTGTTATTAATTTTTTAAATTATAAAGATCTTTCTCCTATACCAAGCACATTTGCCAAAAATTAAATTTCATTGGCAAAACTATTTATTATGAAACGTCAATTGATATAGCCGATATTAAACCGTAAATGCGCATTAAAGTAATCCCCAGAAAAGATTTGAAAATTGCTGCTGGAAAAATGTTATATTAGCTGCAATTTTTTATGTTAATACTGCTTAAAAAATTTCAGCAAAGCAAGTAATTCCTATTATTTGATTCGTTTTTCTTTTTCAGTTTTTAACCGTCATTTTTAACACATCTTCAACAGAATCTTAAAGCATGTTTAAAGAGTTTTATTGCAGTCATAATTAATTTCAAAATTGAATAGATTCTGAGAGACTAGAAGATATGAAAAGTGAAAACATCATTATTCTCTCTCTGAAAAGAAGTTTATTCCATTAATTTTATCTCACTCACAATAGGAGAATCAATAATGTTCTTTTAATTTAAAATAGAAAGAGCTGAAAGTAGATTAAAACAAGACGAAGAAAAGATTTATGTACGAGATTCACAATTTTCGGGAATTGGAAATCTCTTTTTGAAATTCCGATAATAATTGGAGAGAAAGTAGTCTTAACAAGTAAGAACACCACAATTATTCATTCAAATAAAACAAACAACTTGAACGTTAAACTGAAAAAGCCACTGAAAATAAAGTGAAGTCTATAACAAGCGAAACTACGAAGGCTGCGGATTTTTATGGAAATCATCATAGTAAGCAGTAAATTTAATTACACGAATGAAACAATTCTGTAAATAAATTAATGTATTTTTTCATTGTTTCTTTACTCTTTCACCAAGTTATTTGCTGTTTTATTGTCCAATTAAACAATTAAATTATATCCAAGAGTTGGAGTAATTTTTAACATGTCTGCTTTAAAAGTAAAAAATTAATGGCACTGTTAACGCTCTTAGAAAGATAAGTATTCAAGAAATACATCTTATATAATAAGCAAAAATATCTACAAATGCAAACCGAGAGAATAAATCTGCAAATGAATTTGACTGGAAAATACTGTAAGAAATCACACGTACTTATTACAAGAATAGATTCTATAAAAAATTATTGAATTCTAAAAATTATATTTAAAGGCTGTATGGTTAGGATAATTAACACCTTGCTCTGCATTAAGGATTTTACTGGAAGAAAACAGTCACATATGACTTTGACGTTATAAAAATTGCTACATTATGCATTATGACTGTAATTTTAATGCTACCTACAAAGAAAATTATAGTGATATGATATTTTAAAATTTTTTTCGGAATATAAACTTAATAATTTTGTTTTCAAATGTTGCGTAGTGATTTCTTATAATGTTGCTCATTTATCCCTAATTTTCTGCAATAACTCAACATTTAAATACATTACAACACTCCTTCACTTTACATAAAAATATTTCCACGGTAGCACCCTCTCTAGCGAGAGAATAAGATAGGCCTCATTGTAGTAGCAAAGTGATCGTATTGAAGATACATGGTGGCCAGACATTAGTATTTTAAGTGAACTTTCTCGTAATTCATTCGATTAAGTTAAAACAAGCATTTCTCGAATTGTGAGCAATTTTTAACCGTGTACTAAAATAAATAGCTATATATTCGTGAAGCTAATCATATGTTGGCATAGAAAGCATTAGTTTATATATGAAAAAACTTAGTGTCATATTACACATCTGAATAATGACTCTAAATGTGAATCAAAGGCTAAGACATAATGCAACAGAATTCACGAATTTAAAGAGGAGGAATACGATAGGATCGGATTTTGATTTTTGTTACGATAATAATGTTATAATTTAATTATCTTTAGAATACATATAATTACAATAATAAATAATTTCAGAATATTTAAATTTCATTTTTTGAAAGGAAAGATATTATTTTTATAGAAAAATTATACTGAAGATACATTTTGTTTTCTCATTACAAATTTAATAGCGACTTTTTGTCGATTTACTTTCAGTAAGACTGACATTCTGTTTCGAAGGGAAACTTTGGGACGGACCTCGTAATTCTGAACCCTGGTCAGACGACGAGGAGGTCACCGAAACTTGGAACAAACACATAAAAAAAATAGTTTATAGATATTTAAAAATATATTATATTTTTATAATAAGTATCTTTATTTAAGCAATTTTCAGCAAAATCTCAGCCTATTGTATTAAACTCTGCCCTACTGGCAGATTCGGGGCAGTGGCCATTAGATTGGAAGTTGGACAAGGGATTCTGTTAAAGATCCTAAACGGGCTACATATATATAGTGAATTGGCTGGGCAAAGTCATCCTCACAATAGTGAGGTATGGAAGATTGAAAAGGGATGTCGTTTCAGCTACTGTCAGCTTCATGATATGATCCGTAAAACTTGAAAACAGGACAGTTTACAAATAAATTAACCAATCTTAAGCGAAAATAAAAAATATATATTTATCTACTTCTAATCAATATTTCTTCCTAAAAAGAATCAGCTTGCTTCTATTTGCAAAATTTCCCACCACGATTGACTAAGAGGAATGTTTCGGTATTCTTAGTAATTGTGTCTAGTTATTAAACATTTTATGCAATTAATGTTTCAGAGCTTACCGGAGATATTTGTCTCAAGTAAAAAGAAAGTGTATACTTCCACTGAACAACCCTTTCAAAAATTCGTCGAGTGCATTTGTGAGATTAATAAGGTGGAAGAGTGTAGGTGATTAATAATCTTCGGTAGAAATCCTTGAAACACGAGCTGGTTTGAGAGCAGGAAATTCCTCCTAAAAAAGAATTTGGTGAAAGCTTAACTCACTTCGCAAGACAACCGCGGGTCCATTTATTAATAACTCTATACCTGATTAATCTCCTTACCGGGATCATATTAGATTAAGAGCTCTTTAAAAATGTGCTATACTTAATTCTGCGCTTAAGATGTAAGTAGTAAATATATAAATTACTTACACTATAAAGTGCATGTTATAGAGAATTTTTAATATTGATAATCGTTTTCAATTTAAAAGAATTACCGAAATTTATTTGGATCTGAAAAATTTCTGCAAAAATGCTTTTATCACACCATTAAGGTTTTTTTCTCATTAGGACTACGGTTTTTAACTGAATTTTTTATTCATTATATCAAGTGAAGAACAGCGAAGAACTAACTTTTATTCTAATGCATTGGGCACGAACTAATTCTTAAATAAGCTGGCAATATATTTAGTTTTCTTCCTTTCTACCTAAAAACAGAAATTTATACAGAGAATAGAAAACCAATGTTTTATTAAGGCTTAAATCCTGTAAGACATTAAAATAAATAATGTAGCACACTCATCCTCTACTAATAGCAAAGGCGAATGTGTGTGTATCTTTCTGTTGGCGTTCTGTATTGCGGATCATGAAACCTACAGCTAGAACATTTAATGCAGGTACGATTTAGAGGAAGAGAAAGTGCATCTTGTAGAATATTTTTGAAACTTAAGATATCATCTTTATTTTTGTCACAATATTGTCAATGTTGTATATTTATAGCAAAAATGCTATAAATTTCCATCATTTAAAAACATTCAAAGGAATTGAAAAATGCTAATTATGAGGGATTTGGAAGTATGTATCAGTTTACTAAGAGAAAATTCTTGACACAATATAAGAAATGATATGATTTTTTAAAACAACTAGAGATATCAGAAGAATTATTCTTAGAAAAAAGTCTATAGGCATAAACGATTTAAAAATAAAAATGTAATTATTAGAATTTTAGTTATGAACTTAATGAATACGACTAAAACTTTTTTGCAGGTATGAACTGCTAATACTAAGCACAATGAGCATATTCTGAAGTATATTTAATTTGTAACCATGTTTAGTCTTTCCTTTCGCTCTTAAAAACTTTACAACAAATCGTTTTGTCCTCAAAAAGCTAATATGCATTTTAATTGTTCAGCTGTTAACAAAGAATAGAAATAAATAAATAAAAATAGTTGAATTCTGGCTGGTAAAGTTAATTAATTTTTCACTATTTTCTTTTCTATTTTACTGCTGTTTCCGCATTTTGGAATGAAATGTAATTACGTTTTCTAACGGAAGTCATTGAACTTGGAATATATGGATGTTAAAAATTCTCTAAAATCGAAAGGAGAAATTACATTGGAACATTGTTTTACATTCATCTGATTTAATTTGTTGTGATTTCAATATTTAGTTACTTGGTTTTGCCATTTTTACTTTCTTGTATACTTGTATACAAGGGGAAAATTTTATCATAATTATGAAAAATTCGACCTCTATATTTTTATGAATCTCCATGTTTTAGATCTTCCAAATCCGAAGAAATATTTCCGGAATTGTTTGTAAACATGATTATCCAAAAATGGAACGAACTGTACAGGGTGTCCCAAAAAAGTGGAACAATCGTTTATTTCCTTAAATATTGATCCTAGACAAATACTTCTAATAACAAAATTTCATCAAATGTGGTGAGAAATGAAAAGATTTTGATTTCTAAGGGGAATTATAATAAAAAGTTTAAAAAATGAAGTTTTTATATGGCCCCCGTAGTGCAAAAAGGTTAATTAGCAAAATGTTTTCCTTGCATTTATCTATTCACGTACAAAGTTGCGGGCTTCTATCTACGAAACTTACCGAGATATAAGACAAATTTAGTGACCTAAACCACTTTTCCATGCCTCTCACTGCTGTTTGATTCAGTCTTTTGATGTATATTTAAGGGATAATATACATATTTCAATAATTTATTGATAGGGCGGTATCAGGAAATAACAATGTATAGTTAAATAATGCATTAATTGAAGTATTTACAAAAATAGTTAATCTCGTGAACCTTCGAAAAATATTCAAAGAAAAGATGGCTCATCTGCTTAGAAACAAGCAGTGCTAAAAAAATAGTACGTGAATACGATTGGAATACAATTTTTCAAAAATAGCGTTACCTTTAAATAGCCCAAACTTGTAGTTATTATTATCATCTGAAAAGTATTTTTGAAAATAACCGTCATATCTTTTTTCAGTGAGTTACTTCTAACAATGTACTTGTTAACTATAGTTAAATTGAAAAAATTGTCAAATAATACATTAATTGAAGTATTTGCGAAAATAGTTCATCTTGTGAACCTTCAAAAAATATCTAAAGCAGTGACCTTTCATCTGCTCAGAAACAAGCAGAGCTATAAAAATATTACTAGATATAATCGAAATCCAATTTTTTAAAAATTGCTTCACCTTCAAATTGTCCAAAATTGTAGTTGTAATTATCTGAATCGTACTTTAGAGAATTATCGTCGTATCTTTTTTCGGTGAGTGACTTTTAACAACAGAAAACGACCAAATAGCAATCAGTTCGGTTCATAGGCAACTTGAAAGTGGATCCGAAACCTAATATTAGCCAATGAAAGAGAAATCGAAGAAAAACAAATCAAGAGCGCAAAGGCGAACCTTGGGTGATATTCAGAAAAAGAAAAAGAACATTAGCACCAAACAGGAGCATCCGAATACTCAGTTCTGGCTAATAAGCTCAAAGAAAGAAGGGAAAGCAAATTGCCTTCTCCCATTATATCACTTAGCTGGTTTGGTTTTTATTGCAGTTTTGTCGTGTTTTGTTTTTAACCTAACAGTGTGAATTTATTTTTCATTTCAGATAACGTTTCAGGAATCATATTCAGTGCATTGCCATTTTTGTATTTGCAATTGTGTATCCAATTCCTCATAGTAACATCTAAAAATTTCCACACATGGTCCCAAGTTTTCTTATTTTAATATGTGTTTTTCCATTGTGTATCAGTCGTTTCTTAATAATAGAG